>OZ010585.1:106148111-106163111 GCA_963932145.1 Acanthosepion lycidas
CTCTTTCTCTCTCAATATCTAGATCTCTCAATATATATATATATATATGTAAGCAAATATATGGATATAGATCCGACAGTATGAAGAAAAATATACGGAAAAAACAAAGAAAAATCCTTATATGCAATTTTGACGACAACCTGACCATGTTTAAACGGAACGCTGAACATATAAAACTTTCAGTTATGTTTGGATAAGTCTTGTTCTTATGTCCATCGTCTTTGTCATGTTGAATTGATAATGTTAATTATATTTTATGAATATGTCCTGAAGATGGTTTATTAGACCGAAACGTCCGACGTTGACATTATATTAACATTAAAACAGCATAATTGCGTATAAGGATTTTTGTTTGTTTTTTCCGTATATTTTTCTTCATATATATATATATATATATATATATATATATATATATATATATATATATATATTGCTCTCTTTCTCTCTCTATCTCTTCCTACCGCTCTCTCTTTCGCTCTATCGTTCAATTTCGACCGTTCTTTCACTCAAAATGTATTTAATTTAAGAATCAGTGGAACTATGGTTACGACCCGTGGGCACTTGCTTCTGACTAACTTTACCTCACCCTGCTGGCGTAATGGCCTTTTTGCGTGCTGGTGTGGCCATTTACTGCAATTGTTCCCTTGACATTGTCCTGGAACCGACTTTGCCATTGGCTCTTAGGCGGGATGTCAAGAAGGTGGACTTTGCCCTGTGCAATTCTTACATTACATCGTTACTGAAAGTGAACAAACTTGCAAAAGGTTGATAAGAAGTAAAAACAAATCAATTAATTAAAGTGATGTACTATCCCTTGGGATGGTGAGAGAATTTGATTTTTTTTTTCAAATAAAATTTGTTTTAGAGACTGACTATTCATTGGTAGATAGCATATTCACATACGCTTTTATGTGCCATGCCCTTTGTCAACCATAGCTCTCCACAACGTCTTATCCCTTGCAATTCTTAGCGACCATTTTTCGTTTGCCAAGCTTACCACACCGAGTTCCGCCAATTATTTAAACAAGTTTGTTAGGTAGGGCACCAGCTGACTTCCCTTAACCTTTTTAAATTTTTGATGCCTTGTGAGTGTCGAATTCTTTAAGCCTTCCTTCGACATTATGTGTCCAAGAGATTTGTTACATTGTGGTTCTGAATAGAAGTTTCCATTCTGTTTCTATTTTTTCTTAAAACGTCTTCGTTTTTACGCGCTCCATCCATGATATTCTTAGCATCCTTCTGTAGAACCATATTTCTGCTGCCCCTAGCATTCACTGCTATACAGGAGGAATGATATTACATAACAGTTCAGAACTATTAGTTTCTAATGAAAATTTTCTGCATCCTAGTAATTTGCTTAGGTTTCGAAAGGCATCTTTTGTTATTCCGATGCACTGTCGAATTTCAGCATCACATTTCCCATACACAGTTAAAAAAAAACTTCCCAGATATTTAACTTCTGCGATTGTTTGATTTTCCAATTCATACATCTCATCTTTTACTTTTTCTCTTTCTGGTAACCATACATTGTGTATTCTGATACTTAGTCCTTTTTTCTAGCTTTCCTTTACTACTTTGCCGAGGTGGTCCTCTAATTTTTCTTCTGTCTCTGCCATCAACAGAGAAGCATCTGCGTACCTTATATTATTAAGATTACCCCACCGGTAATAAAACCAAACGAGGTCTTCAGCTCCCTTAGGATAGCCTTGCTTTAGAACGCTACGCTAATCCGGTCCCAAAATAATTCCAAATATATCATATGACCATACATAAAATTATAAAAGTGTTATAGCATATCATTAAACTTGCATGTTTCCAAAAATTGCACATGATCCTAAACTTGAACGAAGAGGTTAGTAAGTGACTGCAAAACTTTTGACCAATGTATTAGGTTGGTGCAAAAATAATGCCGGTTTTTGACGTATTTTTTAACGTCAAAAACCGACATTATTTTTGCTTTAACCTAATACATATCCCTACGTCATGGGCTCTTCGACGTGATGTAATGGTTAGTAAGCTTGTTTCATTATATTAAATACGAGTGAGTTTGCTCCTCACTGAGGCCTCCACACTTTCAGCCTTGTGCTATTTCAGTGGTGGTGTATTGTGGAAATACATTTTAAATCTAGTGCAATTTTAATTTTTTACATTTGTTATGATGGTTTCATATCGTTTTGATAATTTTGGGGTTAGGCTTTTTAGATGAGGAATTGTCACCATATTTTGATTTCATCGAAATGTTCTACTATTCTTCAACTTGAAGTTCCATTAAAAGGTTTGCTTTTGGTTTTGGTGTGTTTCATGATATATCAACTCTTTATGGATCATTTAATCCAGATATTTAATTTCCTTGGGATCTTTGATTATTTTCATTTTACTATTAAAATATATTACCGGAATTTTTTTACTATCAAAATATATTGCTGTAATTTTTTTTAATATTAAAATCTATTGCTGTACATTCTTTTTCACTGTTAAAATCTATTGTTGTATTTTTTTTACTATTAAAAGCTATTGCTGGAGATATTTACTATTAAAATCTATTGCTGGATTTTATTTTACTCTTAAAATCTATTGCTGGAAATATTTTTTACTATTAAAATATATTACTGGAAATTTTCTGTCATTATTAAAATCTATTTATTTCTGTATTTTTTATTACTATTAAAATCTATTGCTGGAAATTTATTTTACTATTAAAATCTATTGCTAAAATCTTTTCTTTTCTCACTCTTGAAATCTATTGCTGGAATGTTTTTTCTAGTCAAATGTATTGCTCTATTTTTTATTACTATTAAAATCTATTGCTGAAATTTTTTTTAGTATTAAAATGTATTGCTGGAAATTTTTAATATAAAAATGTATTTTTATACTTTCATATTGTTTTGATCCCAGTTTGGGGATTCACTATGTGCCCATAGCTGGGACTATAAGCAATGCTACCGCCGCGGGTCAGGGTGGACCTTTGAACAACATCAACTAAGAGGTGATTTCACGCTCCTCAAAGTCTCGCTTTTTCTGCCGAATATAGTTTATCGTCATACCCAGGACGGAAAAGATTTAGAAATTGCCAAGCGAAATGCTACGAATTTTTACATGCTCTCTGATTTTAATTTTAAATCTCGACAACTCTACATGAAGCCAGATTTCTATAACGGTAAACAAGTTTAGGAAGTACAGATCGTTCTGTTAAACAAGAATAATCCAATTGAATAAAAGTTTTGATTTTGAATTATACGGTGCTTAATTCTTGAATACAGTTGGCAGATGACGGTTGATTTACAGGAATATCATTCATGCATTCCTCAACCCACATGTTCTCAGTTAATAAACAATTTTTTAATTTAGTTTTTTCCTTTTTACTGCTACTCCGCATTAACGTTATTTTTTTTTATTGCTTCACGCTTGCCTCGTTCTTTAATTGTATTCTTAACTCTCTCCTCACGTACTTTTGTTTTGTCAGTTTATTTTTCATTTCAATTTTCCTTCTAATTCTTTTGTTTACTGTTCAAGCTCATCTCAAATTGCCAATTACGTTGTCATCGAACAGGCGATAAATCATTAACATTAAAATACAGAGCGAAAGAGAGAGAGAGAGAGAGAGAGAGAGAGAGAGGGGAAAATGCCGTAACCATAGAAACACCCCCCAGCTCCACCTACCCAATTTCACGTCTCAATTCTCATTTAATTAAAACACAAATACTCGTAAAACATTTACACAAAAATATAGTATTGCTTTGTCGGAGGTGTTTAGCATAGGCAGACAAGATCTCCTGCAGTGGGATACCCCCCCACGTACCAATCCGTAAAATGGTGCAACATTTAGCAGACAATCACAATAGAGAATATCATTTGCTCGATAACTGGCTTCACCGAAACCGTTAAATCGAAAAAAGGAAAAAGAAACAAAAAACATAGAAAATTAAAAGGTGATACCTTCTATATCTAAATAGTGCTTTTTAGAATTACGTATCATTTACGAAATTAGTTATTTAAGATACATACCTTGTTCTGCATAAATTCATCATTGAAGTCGTCATTCACATAATGATTGGGTGACTATATCGAACCAATAGCTGCATCTACTGCTAGGAAAGTTGGGTCACTGTGTCGTGCCATAAAACCTTTCTAGTCGGAATCCATCTTGCATATTTATAAATCTACCATTCGTCTGTGCATTGAATAATGTTGCCATATCTGGTCTGGTGCTCCTGCCATACATCCCTAGATTCTTGACAAAACTGAAAGTAGGGTCTGTAATGTAATCGATCCTGACTTGGCATCTCGACTTCAGTCACTTTCTCACCGACCTGACGTGGCTTTTCTCTGTCTTGTCTACAAATATTTCTATGGCAGCTGCTCGGGCGAGATATTTTCCTGGTGCTCTGAATACATGAATTTAAGCGTGCTACTAGATTGACAACCCTCCCCCATCGTTTTACGCGGTCCTATTCAAAACAGTATTCAGCGCACGGACGATTTATATATGTACAATATGAATTCTTTTATTTTTTCATATTATTTATGTATATTTTGTATTGTATAGTTTTATATTTTATATTGAACACTGTAGTTTTTATAGCGTTTGTATATCGTCGGCGTTTTTGTCCCAAAATTTCGTTATTGTTTTTAATATATGTGCATGTAAGTGATAATATATATATATATATATATATATATATATATGCGTGTGTGTGTGTGTATGTATGTAAATGGAGCCTCGTTTCAGAATTATAGAAAGATGGCAATAGATTTATATACTATCACTTGAAACTCATTTTTTTGTACACTGACCGCCTCGTAGAAAGTAAATCAATTTTTTTCATCGTCCGCCTCATAGAAAGTAACTCAATTTTTGTACATTGACAGGATCCGGATAATTGAATCTTTGTATTCATATATATATTAACCAACAAGCAACTGTCGTAGGAGACTCCAGTATTCTTTGAATTGGCAAACATTAATATGAAATTTTGGTAGCTCACTTCAGAAAATGACCAATACTATTTTTCTTCCTTAAAAGGAAGATTTAAAAATTTGGAAAATATACTTTAGCTTGAGATTAATAAATGTAAATTTTAGATTCATCCGGAACCTACTATTTTATTATAAATTACGATGAATTCTTGTTCGCTAAGTAGACTTTCAGTGACCCTTGACAATCGAAACTAATATTCTCACAAGTAATTAATTACTTATATCTTTCTCATATTTATTCGAGGATGCGATATTACAAAAAATATGTTTAGCGATATGAACAATATGCATGCTAACTTGTTTACAAGCGGCAACATTAGCAACTATCATCCTGTCTTTTATATGAGACTGACGACTATAATTTCATACACACAGCGATAATAATGTAGACCAGTGTCGCATATATCTCCACGTATATAGATGCATCATCCATTTGTCCTATACTAACGCAATTCTTTCTGTTGTAAAAGATACACAAACTATTTTGTGTGAAGCTCTTTGCAAAGAATCTTTGCAATTTCATTTCTTTAAATCTGAAAGAAAAATAATATTCAAATAAAAAAATATTAAAATTTGTAAATCCATGTTTGAATATTAACTTAATTCTTCGTTTATACACGCATATTACACTACATAGATATGGTATGTGAAGTAGTAATATATCTTTTAGCATGTTTTTCTTAATCTCTCTCCATATTATTCCTTTTTCTATCTTGAAAATATATTTCCATCACTAATTGTATGCTAATATTTTCACCTCCCTCTGTAAATATGTCTTAGTCTATGCAACATTCTTTCTTTAACTTTCTCGATTTTTCACTCTTCGTTTAAGAACATACACACACATACACATACAAACGCACAAACACACACACGGTGGGTGAGCGTGTGTGTGTGTGTGTCTGCGTACGTCAATGAGTGTAAGGGCGTGTACGTATGTTTGTGTATGTATGAGTGGCGTCCCGACGACAATTTTTCCTCCCACTTCTATAAAAACACCGATATACGTAACCCTATATAAATCCAGTTTGAATCAGTTTGTCTGACGATCGCTAAAAACTTGAAACCCAGGGTCACAAACTCACATTAATCCATCTATATATATATATATATATATATATATATATATATATATATATATATATATATATATATATATATATGATATTTTGATCAATCTAGACTGTCGCATATGGACACAATTAATCAGTCTATAGATCTTGTTCGAACCAAGGATATTTCTTGCAATCTAAATCCTTGTCAAAGTCTCCGGCATAAGACAATCGCTAGAACAATATTTCAGCGAGATTATATAACAAAGTCGAGATTAGACCTTAATGTATTCGACCACAGACAGGATAATGTTTCCAATAGCGAAAGCTAATGCTTGACCATTCTAAAAGTATGGAAGAAGCGATTTATATTCCCATACTTAAAAATGTATTTAATGATAAACAAAGCAGAAAAGAAACAACAGCAATGATGCTGCCGTCACGATTTTGATATCTTGTTAAGAGGAATCATTAAAATGCCGAAACAAATTTTATCATTAGTAAGATTAATCAATTAAAATAATTTATATACAGAGGTTCCAGAAAAATGATTTCATATCGTTAACTAATAACCTCAATAATTCTCAAATAATCCTAAATGTTAACAGCATGTGTAGAAAAAACCCAAACGTCTGCTTACTTTTTTTTCAAGGTATACAAATGCCATTCGTTGGAAAATAAAAGGTGAAATCCATCAAACATGGCACGTGGAACTAGAACAGTCTACCCCAGTGAGCGAAATGAAGGGTTCAGTTCGACATTCCAAACACCTAAAGAAGGCCGAAGCGTACAACGGCCGAAACGTTGTAATAAATATGCCGACAAAGATGAGGACAATAGTCTGAATAATGTAAATAAAGTCTGTGAGTGATGTTAGGACGTCTGCAATGGATCGGGCCAACCAAAACAAATACTACACGTCGCTGAAGATGTTATTCTTTTTTAGGTGGTCGATGACCCTCTTATTGATTATGGCCTCAGAGAATTTGCTGATGATATTGAGGAATTTTGTCTGAACCAGTGACTTTTTTTAGGGTCAAGCCCTTTGTTAAATCTGGAGACTTCACATGCTGTGATGGTATTATTATTGAGACTGTGCTCGAGGAGACGTGTGAACTTGGAGAAGGGATGGTCTTTGTCATCAAAGATTGAGTCAAAGATTATCTTATCTGTGGAGTGGGTTATCACCTCTGATCCATCTATAATTGTGGTTAAAGACGCTTTACCTCTGTTCACAATTTGGTTGGTGATCTTCCAATATTCACGGGGTCCAGTTTCTTTCTTTTCAACTCTGGTCTTGACTGCTCGTACATAGCTGCTCTTGGCGTTTTCTAGATCTTTTTTTTTTGCAGCGATTCCGATCAGCTCTGAATGCAGTGAGGGCCGAACTACATTGCTCCTTGCGACAGATATTGAAGTAATGATTTCGCTGAGTTATCGCTGCAGCACATTCAGGGAGGGGGACCAGAGTTGTCTGTCTGGTTTTTGCCCGAATTTTCGGGGTGTAAAAACCTCCATTTCAGAAAGGATCCAACTAGAGACAAAGGCAGAAGATTTTGAGGCAGCATACGTGAAGAATGTTGGGAGGGAGCTTCCCTTATATAGGATCGAAAGCTGTCTCAATTTACCTTCACATAGCGGAAGATCTTTCTGTGTAAGGTTATGACAGAAAATCTTTATGTTTGGCATCAATCTGGACACTGATTAGAGAATGTTATAACGTGTCTAGTGGAGGTAAAACTTTTGATAAGCATTTATCACAGTAGGAGATTAGAAAGAGGTCGATAAGTTTCGTTTGATGTCCAGTCAAGTCCGGGACTCGTGTAGGTTTCCCGATAAGCAGGGTTAGCTCATAAGTGATGGAGAAGTCTCTGCAATATCTGCTTTCAATATCAGTTATGTTGGAGTGAACTAGCCATTCTTTATAGTGGATAGTGAAGTCACTGCAGATATGAAAGCTGACCGAGGGAAATTGAGTGAGGATATTATTAATCTTCTCAGATATTCGGCCGAAAATTACCATTACATCGACCTGAGGAAGGTAGAGAGCAAAGACGAACATGGTACTATGGATAAGTGCCACGCGGAAGCACTATACGGAAGATCAGTAGCTCGTTTACGGGAGATCAGTACATTGTTTGCGGGCGAGAAGTACCTCGTTTACGGGAGATCAGTAGCTCTTTTACGGGAGAGCAGCACCTCGTTTACGGCAGATCAGTACCTCGTTTACGGGAGATCAGTAGCTCGTTTTTTGCATTCCTGCTACAGGGTAACTCTTTCTTGATGTAGGTTCCGTGTCCGTGGTTGTGAAGATTTAGGTGGACATGATTTGCTATAAGAGGACAGTAACCCGGGACTGTGAACACCTGTAGGTGTGTGAAACATCTAGTGTTTTAAAGTTTTAACTTAGTATATATCTCAGTACCACATTTTTTTTAAGTAGATAGACACTGTACACAGAAAATTAAGGAAATTTAAGGAAAAACAACACAAATTTAAAAAAATTAAAAATGGCAACATGAAACAGTTCAAACAATAAGAAAAGTTAAAAAGAAAGATATTGTAGAAAACATACTGCCGAACGGGAGAAAGACTTTATGGGTGATATTTTGACCCAAATGCAAGGCAGGCAGAATATTACTAACGTTTTCGTGAGAGAAGGGAGAGGAGGAGCAAGAATAGAAGAAAGAGAATTTCACTAAACGAAAATAAAGAGCTAACCTACTAGTATTGACGCATGGGGTAGGAATAGTACTTTTTTCGTCATATATTTCTTGAATTTGCCTGTAAATATGCCAGAACACCTTTTTGAGAGCGCACAATATTATCTAATTAACTGTCAGTATACCACGCCGGAAAAAAAAGACTATGCGCATTAATTTAATGAGCAGATACAGATATACGTCTCTTTATATATAAGTGTGTGTGCATGCATATATATATATATATATATATATATATATATATATATATATATATATATATATATATATATATATATATATATATATATATACAGGTCCAAAATTTGAAACAAATCAATCGTTCACTCGCCAGAATTTGCAAATGCCTGATGAGATGCATCGTTATATGCTGAAACACGCCTACATTTCTTACATGTTTTTGTTGTAATTTCATAAAATAAATTATACGCACACATATATATATATACATACAGGTCCGTTTGAAACCAAATCAATCGTTCACTCATGTTAGGCATATTTCCTTGAAATTACTGTCTTAATCTTCACTCTGAATTAATTCGACCTTGCCAACCGAACGATCCTTTGTGGCCGAATCGGTTAGGCACGCCGGGATAAATGGCAGTTCCGTATAGGATGCAGGTTCGAATCCTGTCAAAGGACAAATATTTTCTATGAAAATTTCTCGGACATTCAGGCCGGTAAATGTTATTTAATACTGTTTATTATAAACAGCATTTACTTAAATACTTGTATCTATAAAAAGAACGTTAAACATAAAAACATGTCTTTAATATATATATATATATATATATATATATATAAACCGTAAGTCAAAATGATAATCCAAGTAGGTCTTTTTCTTTCTTCGTATATGGTGGTAAAGAAACTTAATGCAGTAAATCAAATTTTGAACAAGAACAGAAACTGAATAAAATTAATGCAGCATGGAGATGTATTATTACTTTTATGAAAATTTTTAACGAGCTATTGCCAAGAAATGCGGCTTATCATTGACATCGGGGATCAAATACGAAATGTGCTGTTTTTATTATTTGAATTTTAATCCTGTTAAACAAAACAGCCGTCAAGTAGATAGAGTCCACTCAAAATGGCCAAGTCGAAAAAAGCGACAATATTTCGACTGCCATTTTACAATGCTTCACTTTAGACAAAAGAATAAGAAGAAGCAGGTAATGGAAGAAAATGTATTGACAACACTGACAATGTTGACACTGGCACGCAAACGAGGCATACAGATACAGTTGATCAGATGTTCAGCTGCTCACTGATCTTATGATGACGCCCACTTAGGGAACTGAAGATGATAAGAAACCATAATCTATAACTTTGTGCAAATTAATTGAAACAAAACAAATATTTCCGTTATTATTTACTTTTTCTCGTATTTTTCTAATGAAACATGAACCAGTGTACATGTTACTACTTCTTATGTCCATTCCACAAAGTCGTTCCTTGCGTATTGACCACAGATTCTTGATTAGATTTAAATCAGGAGAGTTTCCGGGACAATCTATATTACTTTGATTGGCTCACTGATAAAGCTTGCCAGTATTTTCGGGCATCGTTACAATTTTCGTACGCTTCATTGGAGTAACGTCCATCGCAGACAATAGTCAAAAGACAACTAATCGACAGTCGAGACAATAGTGGCTTGGCGTGATAAAATTCAACTGCAATCAGGGATGAAGTAAATTTCATCATACACCCCCAAAATAGATTAATATTACTGCACACTACTACAAATGACCTAATCTGAGGGAAAAAAAAAAGAAATCGATTACACACTGTCACTCCAGGAGGGCCTAAAACTGACTGTATGGTGAAAGAAACTAAAGTAAATCGGTTGTTTCAATTAATTTGCACAAGGGTGCATATACTATCATAATTATTCGTTATTTTTTTTATTCACGTTAATAAAAAAATGGGGCCTTACGGTAAATCATGTTGAAGCATTAGTTCCTGTGCGGTTACCGAAATTATCCAAGGCTGAGCCTGGACAGTTACTTGGTGGGTGACCGGTTGCGTATACAGTGTAACCCGGATATAAGAGAAACCCGGATATAAGAGAGATTTTCTCTGGTCCCAAATTAGAGCCATACTTACCTAAACAAAATAGACCAAATCTGGATATAAGAGAAACTCGGATATAAGAGAAACTCGGATATAAGAGACTTCTCCGGTCCCGACAACTCTCTTATATCCGGGTTACACTGTATCAGATGCTGTACTCTTGGATATGCGGGCGGTGTAATGGATAACGGCTCAGAATTGTTAATAGAACAGAGATCGAATTCCAGTTGGGTTCGTTATATACATGTACTCACAAATAGCCTTGGGAAAGATATGAATGCAACTCTTCGGCCTCCAGCTATGGGTTAATTAGTAAGACTTTTTCTCAAAAATAAAATTCTTACAATCTCTAAATATTTTCTTGCTTTAAAGAACCTGCAAAGGGTTGATAACCCATAAAACACCAATCAATAAAAAAATGGATGAATTGCTAATTAATTTATTTTACGGAAGGTGATTTAATGATGAATAATATAATATGGGATTTTGTATGTTAGTAAGGGTCGAACTCAATACCCAGTAATAATGGTCAACCAGACTTGCTTCTATCAAAATTTGTGTACACCAAATTACTATTTAAATATTAGATTGGTGCAAAAATAATGTCGTTTTCTCACATATGTTACTATGTGAGAAAACCACATTATTTTTGCACCAACCTAATAAGATGGTTGATTTTACGATATGTCAACTAATGTTAATCTATTTCGTATCATATTGTGTATGGAGCCGGAAGTGAGTGTCTACTCTGTAATAATGCTCAACCAGACTAGCTTCATTCAAAATTAGCCTGCTCCAAAACTCCTATTTAAATAGAATAGATAATTTTACGGTATGTCAAGCATTGTTGGGCTATTTAGTGTAGTATTTTGTATGTGGCCCACAGTGAAGGTCTAACTCACTATTCAGTAGGAATGCTCCACCAATCGTGCCTCACTTACCAGACAACTATTTTACAAAGTTAGTTGATTGTGCTCAAATTCTCTACTTTGGTGTAAGGGTCAGACCAACTAGTCTCGTTTTACATAGAGCCACGCCGGCGATATCAGAATTATTTTCGAAAATAACTGCGATAAAACACAGGAAGAAAATCAGATTTCGACAATGCTGATATAATCAGGATTTTGCGAACAACATAGTCAGCTACTGTAATAAACTGGCACAGTCAAATACAAGGAAATGCATGAGTGTGTAGGAAAGGGGATCTACTCGGAATTGTGCAAGCGAATACATGCAGACCATTTATACTAGTGCTATATGTTCAGACAAATATCTCTTAGAGAATAAAACGTAAAAATCCTCTGGGATTTTGAAATTCAAAGTGACCGTCCTATCTAGGTCCGAAAACCGAACCAGCCATTCCAGACGATGAGATAGGATTTCTTATTACACTACTATTTACACCTGCCTCAAAAACAAATCTAGTGTCGCTGACAAATCTAACCTGGCCGTTTGTCTCGAAAAAGACCTTCAATCGGTTGTGGACTGGGGCAGGGATTGGCTGGTTAACTTTAATCCCTCAAAAACAAAATCGCTCTCTATTAATCACCACAGAGAACCATCCCTGCCCCCTCCCCATTAGAATGTCTGACGCTCAACTCCATGAGAGCACCTCTTTGCGACTGCTCGGTATCACATTGACTGCTGACCTGAGATGGAACAAATACTTTGAGTCAATAGCTTCGTCCACCGCAAGGATAGTTGGCTCCCAGTGCCGCGCCAGGAAATTTTTCTCGCCGGAGTTGATCCTTCAAATCTACAAATCAACCATTTGCCCTTGCATGGAGTATTGCTGCCATATAAGGGTTGGAGCCCCCTCAAGTTCCTTGAAAAAATCCAGAGACGGATATGCAAAGTAATTGGCCCTGATCTGGCATCTCGTCTGCAGTCGCTCTCTCACAGACGTGCCATCGTCTCCCTCTCTCTTTTTTACAAATACTTTCATGGTAACTACTCCGATGAACTGCTTTCGCTGGTTCCCAGACTTCATGAATTTAAGCGTTCTACTAGGCTGTCATCCCGCTCTCACCCTTTCAATATCGAAACTGTTAAATGTAGCCGTCTCTTCTACTCGCACTTCTCACTTATGGATCTTCATGTCTCGAACTTCTCACTTATGGAACTCTCTCCCCTTTTCTTGTTTCCCTGATAGCTATAATCTCCAACTATTCAAATGTAATGTCAATCGATGTTTCCAGATGCTTTGATCTATCCCTTATCCTTCTCTTCACCCTTTCGTCTATGCCTCTTCTTTTCTCTCGCTTCAACTTTCTGTAACCCTTTGCGTCCTAGTGGCTTCCCACTTTGCTTGGAATGAAATGCTTAACAAAAAAACAAAAAAAAAACAAAAAAAAAAAAACAAGAAGGAGTAGAAGCAAGCCTCGGTTTCCACACTTCCAGCAGACAACGGAGTTTCTCATATGCTCTGGTTTTAAAAGAGTCAGACTAAACCCAGTATCGAGTATTCCTGACAGAAGCGGCCTGACTCTCACTTTCCAGCATTGATAGAGTTCAAAATGATTTACGCGGCCTTGTATGTGATAACTTACTTTCCACCGTGCAGCGTCTTTTCGAAAGACGCAATGTTCCAAGCTTGTCATTAATTTATCGCTGTTTCTTTGTCAAATGTACAGATGAGACCCATTTTTTAATTAAAACTGTTCAGACATTCACAACTAAAATTCAATATTTACAGTTAAGACTCAATATTCTTATGCCCTCAGTATTCCGTTTATAAGGAAGAAGGTCCACGCAGAGAGATTTTTTTTCCCTAATCACCGCTACTTTGTGGAATAGGCTCGTGTAGTGTTGGTGGGGCTGTTTGTATCTTTTAAGTCAATTATTCGTTTTAAGTCAACGATAATGTTCATATCCTACTTCCGCTCTTATTGTCATAATATAAATCACATTCAGTAAGACTTTACATTAAATGCTACTTGAGCTTTTATTAGTGGAAAATCAATGATAGAAAAAAAATGGATTTGAAATAAGATAAAAACTCATATATACATCGGTCTCGATAAAAAGCAAAAGGAGGAGGAGGAAAATGAAAAACGAATGTTTGAAGAAAGAGGGAAGAAGAGAAGGAAATTAATGAAGATGACTTGAATTTGAAGAAGAAGAAGAAGAAGAAGAAGAAGAAGAAGAAGAAAGGACACGATGAGGACAAATACGCTTGAAAAAGAAAGAAGTTGTAGAAGAAGACAAAGAAGAAGAAGCTATTGGGAAGAAAAGATAAGAATGATAAAGTGGTCTGAACGACGATGACAAAGAAGAAGAAGAAGAAGAAGAAGAAGAAGATATAAAGATTATGTGGACGAAATGATAAGAATGGTAAAGAGTGCTGACAGAAGAGGACGAAGAAGAAATTATCAGGATTAATATGACAAGTGAAAGAAAATGTCGAAGAATGAAGAATTCTAAAACAAAAAAATCATAAACGAAATATTGTTGTGGTTTCGTTCCATGTCTACTGACTACTCATTTTCTTCTCAGATTAATCTTTTGAGAGACATTTACTTTTCACCGAAATCAGAATCGAAATAATCATTAGAATTCACTGTGGAGACCATGAACAGCGGAACTGGAAGGCAACAGCAATTTTGTAGTTATCCAACACAGGCTTAATGGCTTACGAGGCTATCTCATTAGCGAAAAGCCTTCGGAAATATTTATCTATTTATCTATTTATCTTATTCTGTCCATATGTATCAATTTATCTAGCTATCTTTTTTCTCATCTCTCTCTATCTTTTTGTCTGTCTGTCTGTCTGTCTGTCTGTCTGTCTGTCTCTCTCTCTCTCTCTCTCTCTATATATATATATATATATATATATATATATATATATATATGTAGGGTGATATGGTGCTGTGCTTTTTCATACACGAGCATGACGTAGAAACCAGGTCATATATATATATATATATATTTATATACAAGTATATAATTGGTGTATACGGAATGAATTCCAATAACCAACAATTACTATTCTTAAAAGAGTGCTCAATACAGAGTAAAACAGATATAATTATTTATTTTTAAAAATTAAAACATAAATATGTTATAAAATCACTACAAAAATAGCCATTTTGTTTCAACACCTCCGGTGTCTTATCAAGTGATGGTGTTGAATGTAAAATAAATGGTTTTTAAAGTTTCAAATTAAATAACGATCC
>OZ010585.1:106165611-106328111 GCA_963932145.1 Acanthosepion lycidas
TATCTATCTATCACTCATATGATTAGACGATCGATCTGAGCAGGTTGGTGTTAATGCAGATTCCGATCAGTTGATATTGACCTTTAAGATAATCTTTTGTCTAGAACCACAAGTGGAATTGTTTGACGATCTCTTGGGGCCATCATCCCTCCAATGATTACAAATATTGGCGCAGTGCCATGTTTGGCTTGCTATAATCTCTGACAAGTTGAAAATCGAAAATCAGCAGGAAACCAGCTGCAAATGAATGTCTTTGTCTTCCAAGAAGCCATGCTAAATACATTGATTTTTACACTGTCATTATGTAAAAGAATAAAAATCAACATTTAAACAGTGATATATTATAGTTATAAATATTAACGATTTTTCATTTAAATAAATATTTCTACTAATTTCGGTATTATTAAAATTTACCAAAGAACGGTTTACCTTGTAAAAACTCAACGTTTATTGGAAATATTTGTTGATCCTATTTCAAATTGAGTTGAATTTGTATTGGATTTAATTTCAATTTTCAAGGATAAACATTTGAAATTTTTTTCATTTTACAGACGATAAATATATATAATTTTATTATTTAACTGTCCGTTGATTTAGTCACGCCCTTGAAAAAAGCCATTTTCGGCACCACCACCTCAATGTATAAATTAAATAGAAAAACTTGGACACAGAAATGTCACAGTAATTCTAAAAAATATTAATGCATTATTCTCTTGCAAAAAAAAAAAAAGAATTATTCTTACCGTTCTTTCGAAATATATTTCGGCTTTAAATAATTCCTAAGTATTTACAAGTAAGCAAATCGGTCACGCAAAAGTTGACTTAGAATCAACAAAAGAAAGTGTCAACTGAGATTTAAATTGTCAATGTTCTGAAATAATTTGTAGCAAAACTACTAATTTTGTATGATTCTGTTCAAATATTTTTCAACAGGCCGAAAGAAATAGGATTGAAATATACATTGTTAAGTTTAATCTGCACTTGAAGAAATTATCAGAAAATATATTAACAGAAAATATGATAGATAGATAGATAGATAGATATACTTGCACTGATGCAAAAAAGGATAGATTTGAACTGATGCAAATCAGATAGATAGATAGATAGATAGATAGATAGATTTGTAGTGATGCAAAAAAGATAGGTTTGGACTGATGCAAATCAGATAGATAGATAGATAGATAGATAGATAGATAGATAGATAGATAGATAGATAGATAGATAGATTTGTAGTGATGCAAAAAAGATAGGTTTGGACTGATGCAAATCAGATAGATAGATAGATAGATAGATAGATAGATAGATAGATAGACACGAGGGTGAGCTGAAACGTTCATAGGATGCCTATGAAGATATATCGATTGATAATGAGTAGGGATAGATTTACAGAGAGACAAACAGCTAGCTAGCTAGATATATAGATAGATAGAAACAAACTGAGGTCGATATATAGGATGACTAAGACAGAGAAAAAGAAACGGAACATTGAGATATTGAGCTAAATAGAATGATAAATATGAACAGAGATTGTTAAAAAGAAAGGCAGGAAGGAAAAGTAGCCTTATATATATATATATATATATATATATATATATATATATATATATATATATATATATATTAGAGAGAGAGCGTGAGAGAGAGAGAGAGAAAGAAGCGAACAGATAGATAGATAGATAGATAAAGAACTGAAATATCTAGCTAGCTAGCTAGCTTGCTTGATAGATAGATAGCAATATAGTATACCATTTCCAAATTTCTAGCTGAGTAAATTGTGTTATAGTGATATGTCTCTCACAGACAGTGTCCAGCTGATCTTTATGCTGTGCAGTGGACAAAATCAAAAAGAAACAACGCACATGCAAGAAATTTAAAAAAAAAATTGTTGGCGACAATTTACCCATCACAACCTGTAGATCGGTAATGACATGAACTAGATTGATATATAGAGATGGAGAGGTAAAGAGAGAGAGGGAGAGAGAAGGAGTAAGAGAGATTAATTCATTTTTTATTTATTCACACTGTTTCCTGAAGTCTTTCTACTAATGATCTATTCTCGGAAGCCATTATATTTACGTTATTTCATTCCCAATGTCTCGCCGTCGTTCTATTTTTCTTGGTGTCCATAAAATTATGTCTTTATTTATTTTCGTACAAAATTTGAATCTGGGACCTGAATACATGATTTTTATTCTTCATTTTCTCTTTTACCGTGTGCGCTGAGGCTGGATTGTGGCTACAACGTAGCATAATGATTATAGCCCGGGGTACAAAAAATAAGTAAAATAAAAATGTCTTGTTGAAGTGAGTTCGATTTCTTGTCCTGTCTGCTTATATCATTTCCGCTCTAATGCACTTGAGAAAAAAAAAATCTTGAAACGGAAGATAGATCCAGCCATCTTGTCTAAGCTCTTGCGACGCCATCATCGAAGATGGGGTAAAAGCGGGTTTGTGCAAGGACATGGAAGACCAACTCTCCCGTGATGACCTTACATGCCCGAATATATTCTCTGCAATATAAAATGTCAAGCTTGACAAATGGTCGGCATAGCATTTATGCGCCTATGTCTGCTGGTCTCTCTTTCTCTCACTCTCGCATTCTCTCTCTCTC
The DNA here is from genome assembly GCA_963932145.1 of Acanthosepion lycidas. Taxonomy (NCBI): domain Eukaryota; kingdom Metazoa; phylum Mollusca; class Cephalopoda; order Sepiida; family Sepiidae; genus Acanthosepion; species Acanthosepion lycidas. The sequence goes on from OZ010585.1 coordinate 106,168,223, forward strand.
TCTCTCTCGATATATATATATATATATATATATATATATATATATATATATATATATATATACAGGGTGTCCATAAAGTTCGTGTGCACTTTAAAAACTTGTAACTTTATTTTTATTTGCGATAGATATAATTTGTAAAAAGGATTAGAAAGAAGTGAATCTATATTTTTTAAGGTTTTATTGAAATTTTATTTAAGTTTCCACATGTCCTCCATCATTAGCAATACAAAGGGTAATACGATTTTGCAGTTCACGGAAAACATTTGCCAACTGATTTACAGTAATGCATGAAATCACATTAGTTATTTTAGCGATACTTAAAACTAAGTTCATTAAACTTTATAACATTTTTTACGGATTATTTCTATCGCAAAAACAAATAAAGTTATAAATTTTTGAAAGTGCACATGGAATTTATGGACACCCTATATATATATATATATATATATATATATACATACATAAAATAAATTAACTGATTTAAAATATGTTTTTTTCGCTACACAGTAATAACCATGTTTCAAAAATGGAAGCTAAAAGCTTTAACTTTAATTATATAATTGTTATGGTCCGGTTCCTTGTACCACGGTGATAGTCCAAGGTAGAACCAATAAAGAAGAACTCGAACACGTATATGGAATAACACAGATATATTACAAACAGGAATATATAGAGAGAAGTAGAAAGTGTTAGTACGAACAATCAGGTTTAGTAGTAATTGTCTGAACGCGACTCTGTTTCGGACTGTCTCTGACTCGACTAACTGACTCGCTCGCTCTGACTGACAGACTCCTGACGGACCTCACTCAAGACTTCAGACTGAACTCTAGACTTCAGACGGAACTTCCTGCTTCCTCTTGAGGCGCAGTATTATTACGTATGGAATAGTCCATTATGTTATTATGGGTAAGGTCCCATAACAATAATTAAATTAAAAGCATTAGTTCCGTTTCATCTTCAAGCGTGTGTGAAAATATTGTAGAAAATAGGAAAGAAATTGGTTTGGTGAATAATCCAAAGTTCCTTAGTATTTTTGTTATTATTTTAAAAAAATAGTGCTCGATACGAAAGTAGAGCATAAATATAATTATTTATTTAAAAATATGATTCCAACTCGCTACATAAGAGATCTCATGTTTCAAAACAAGAGCCGAAAACTTCAAAATAATATTTGAATTAACTTGAGTTAAAGTAGGCTCTGTTCCATCTTCAAGCGAAATTTTTTTGGGAATGACTTATTTCTGAAATTTACGAGTTTTAATAGTATAGTCAGAATTGAAATCAAAAATTTCCATGGTAACATCAAGGGCGGATTGTTTAGAATAGGCAGGGGTGGGGGTGTTAATAATTTGTATCAGTATAGAGTTACTCATAGATGCCGGGTCAGGGTAAGGTGGGGGTGGCTAAATTTACGACGGAGGAAGTTTTCGCATAGTCCGGCTTGAGCGTCTATGGAGATTTATTTATTTATTTTCATTTTATTCTTTTATTATATCTCTTTATGAAAGCTATTTGTGTATATAAAAAGGCCGTAACGTTTGTTATTTGACGACTTCATAAAGGGTTATCATATTTTTTAGGGTATTAAAACTATGTATATGGGCTATGGATTTTAAAATTTATTTTATTGTATGCGTGTTTTTAGCTAGTTATTCAGAGCGTAAGTTCGGTTGTGTCGGCAAAAAACCGTTAATTCTTGCCTGTTGTTTAATAGGTTTTTATTGTTTAGAAGCTTAATAATGTGTAGTTTCTCATGGAGGCACAAAGGGCATGGGTCATCACAAGTTTTGCAAGTTCTAGTCCTATTAATGATTTTCCATTTTACTTTAGGTGTCCTAATTTTTTTTTCTTTCAGGTGCCAAAAAAAATTTCGCTTGAAGATGGAACAGAGCCTACTTTAACTCAAGTTAATTAAATATTATTTTGAAGTTTTCGGCTCTTGTTTTGAAACATGAGACCTCTTATGTAGCGAGTTGGAATCATATTTTTAAATAAATAAATAAATATATATATATATATATGTGTGTGTGTGTGTGTGTGTGTGTGTGTGTGTAGAGAGTGAGAGAGAAAGAGAGAGTGAGAGATAGATAGATAGATAGATATCGAATATATGGTTTTCCAAAAGTCTATGATTTCATGCGTACGTTGAGCCTTCAGGAAGTGCGTGATCATGGCCCTTCCCATCTTCCTATCATTGTAGTTGTAAGCAATGTTTTTTTTTATACTATCACCCCAATTTCTCCTCCTGCTATCCATTGATAAAAGTTTGTTAAGCCAGTTATAGTCCGTTTCCCTTTCCATGTAAGAAGACAGCTCTTAGCTTCTTTGTTTCTAACGAAATGTTCCTGTTTCTTAATACGTTACTTATTTTTTGGATGTCGGGTCTCGCTATCGCAGTGCGACTTCGGATTACGAAGTCACATTTTTCGTTCTCTTTTAAAAACATTCTCGGATATTCTTCTGCAGATGACCTACCTTGGCGTCTCTAATTCGTAGCTCGCATCTTATTTTTTTTTCTTTTGATTGATTGATTTGTTTGTTTAATGTAATGCCAACTCCTTATGGGTTATTTCATACCAAAATTTAATTTTCTTAGGAGCATTGAAGTAAGAAAAATGTGTTATTCTGCTTTCACAACTGAATGCATGGTAGATGATACTCAGCTTTTGTATATATATATATATATATATATATATATATATATATATATATATATATATGTTTGTGTGGACATAAGTAGAGGCGTTGTTGCGTGTTTTATGTTGTAGTTTTGTTAAAGTTATATTTTGGCTCACAGTTTTTTAATTGTAGGATATATGGATTAATCTCATTAAAGCGTTCTTTCATGTGGGTTATTTGGTTGGTTTTGTGGCATATCAAATTCTATGGGTTACTTAATGCTCAAATCTATTTTGAACGCAGTTGTATGGTTTCACCTACAGATGAAATATTAGGTTGGTGCAAAAATAATGACGCAATAATGTCGTTTTTTGACGTTAAAAAGTACGTCAAAAAACGACATTATTACGTCATTATTTTTGCACCAAACTAATATATTGTTGCAAATTCTACGATAAATAGCTATTATTGGTAATGTGTTTATATAAAAATGTATTGGTAGCATTTTTAGTATAAAAATATACTTTTATACTATCATAGTATTTTTGTTTTGGTTGGGGTTGAATATTGTTGCTACCACCCCGGGTCAGGGTGGACCTGGGAACAACAACATAGTTCTATGCTCCTCAAAATCTCCAATATCCCGATCAAAGGCCTTGGTGCCGGATGCAATGTTTTATCGTCATACCCACGACTAGATTTATTTTTTCTTGTTGACAGTTGTATATTTCGTCTTCTCACAGTTAATGCTTAGTCCATTCTTTTCGCTTTTTTTTACTATAATAAATCCAGTAGTTTTCTTTCTGTGTTTGCTATTAATAATAATAAATCCTGGCACGGACTCCTACTCCTTTAGGATTACCTCGCTGTAAATGTTGACTAAATCCACTGAGAAGACATGCATGTCTTATATTAAAAACAAAACAAGGAACGTGTTATTTCACAACATAAAATAAGCAATGGATTCAACAATGTATTTGCATCAGCCTTCCTCCTGATATCTTGTACCCAGTAGTCCATCATCTTCTATATGCCGTGTCCCTTCAGGACGTTGGCGATCACGGCTCTCCACAATTTCCTGTCCTTTGTTCCTTTTAATAAATTTATCTTTTTGTTAATTCTCCTAAAGCGTGTTGCCTAATCCATTTACTCAAGTTCGTTCTTCTTCTTCTATGTGCCGTGTCCCTTCAGGACGTTGGTGATCACGGCTCTCCACAATTTCCTGTCCTTTTAATAAATTTATCTTTTTGTTAATTCTCCTAAAGCGTGTTGCCTAATCCATTTACTCAAGTTCATTCTTCTTCTTCTATGTGCCGTGTCCCTTCAGGACGTTGGCGATCACGGCTCTCCACAATTTCCTGTCCTTTGTTCCTTTTAATAAATTTATCTTTTTGTTAATTCTCCTAAAGCGTGTTGCCTAATCCATTTACTCAAGTTCATTCTTCTTCTTCTATGTGCCTTCAAGACGTTGGTGATCACGGCTCTCCACAATTTCCTGTCCTTTTAATAAATTTATCTTTTTGTTAATTCTCCTAAAGCGTGTTGCCTAATCCATTTACTCAAGTTCATTCTTCTTCTTCTATGTGCCGTGTCCCTTCAGGACGTTGGTGATCACGGCTCTCCACAATTTCCTGTCCTTTTAATAAATTTATCTTTTTGTTAATTCTCCTAAAGCGTGTTGCCTAATCCATTTACTCAAGTTCATTCTTCTTCTTCTATGTGCCGTGTCCCTTCAGGACGTTGGTGATCACGGCTCTCCACAATTTCCTGTCCTTTTAATAAATTTATCTTTTTGTTAATTCTCCTAAAGCGTGTTGCCTAATCCATTTACTCAAGTTCATTCTTCTTCTTCTATGTGCCGTGTCCCTTCAGGACGTTGGTGATCACGGCTCTCCACAATTTCCTGTCCTTTTAATAAATTTATCTTTTTGTTAATTCTCCTAAAGCGTGTTGCCTAATCCATTTACTCAAGTTCATTCTTCTTCTTCTATGTGCCGTGTCCCTTCAGGACGTTGGTGATCACGGCTCTCCACAATTTCCTGTCCTTTGTTCCTTTTAATAAATTTATCTTTTTGTTAATTCTCCTAAAGCGTGTTGCCTAATCCATTTACTCAAGTTCATTCTTCTTCTTCTATGTGCCGTGTCCCTTCAGGACGTTGGCGATCACGGCTCTCCACAATTTCCTGTCCTTTGTTCCTTTTAATAAATTTATCTTTTTGTTAATTCTCCTAAAGCGTGTTGCCTAATCCATTTACTCAAGTTCATTCTTCTTCTTCTATGTGCCGTGTCCCTTCAGGACGTTGGTGATCACGGCTCTCCACAATTTCCTGTCCTTTGTTCCTTTTAATAAATTTATCTTTTTGTTAATTCTCCTAAAGCCTGTTGCCTAATCCATTTACTCAAGTTCATTCTTCTTCTTCTATGTGCCGTGTCCCTTCAGGACGTTGGCGATCACGGCTCTCCACAATTTCCTGTCCTTTATAGCTCTTAATAAATTTATCTTTTTGTTATCTCGCCCAGAGATTTTTCCGTCATCCATTTACTCAAGCTCGCTAGTTAGGTTATTCAATATATACTTCTGTCTCTCTGTGATTTTAATCTGTCATCTGAGTATCAAATTTACCGAGACTTCTTCCTCATTATGTGCCCTGAAACATTAAACAGCCTCTTCCTTATGTTACATATAAGTATCCTTTTTGTTTCCATTTTCTCTAAAACTTTGTCGTTGCTCAAATGTTTAGTGCATGGTATCATCAGCATCCTTCTGTAGACACAGATATATGTTCCTTCACGACTCTTTCATCTGGGAGGACATTGTGTAGAATTCACTGCCATATATGACGACTGACAAGAGTTAAGTATTGCTTTCTTTGTTTCTGTTGCTTCAAGTCGCTACTTCATCAGTGAGGAAATTGTCGTGCATTCACTGCCATGTCCTAGACTGTCATTACGTAACAGTTAAGTACACATTTCTTTGCTTCTGTGGCTTCAAATTCCTTTTTAATCTGTGAGGAAATTGTCCAGCATTTACTGCCATATGGGACCACTGACATTACGTAACAGTTCAGTACTTATTTTATTTATGTTACTTCAAGTCTCTTGTTCATCTGTAAGGAAATTGTCCAGCTTTCACTGCCATATAGAAGGAATGATATTACATAACAACAGTTCAGTGTTTATTTCGTTTCTGTTGCTTCAAGTCTTTTAGCCTCGATGATGTTACACGATTTTCCTGTTACACTCGATAGAAGATTCTAACTTAAATGAATACATTTACATCGATGGAACGCCATGTCACGTACACGCAATATCCAGATGCATAGCAGAAGCATAGCAGAAGCATCAGATCAAATGTGATGTAAATATTCGACGTAATGGATGAATGGTCGACATTAATGGGTAAGATAGATTCTGACGAGAAAAAAAAAAACTGCCCCGCACAACACAGTGAACCCACTTTCCTAGTAGCAAACCTAGCAATTGATTCAATATACTCTTTCCACTTCATGTCAGTCGGAGAACGTTGATCTGAAAGAGCATAATGAGTTAATCTTCTGGTCTGGACATATATATATATATATATATATATATATATATATATATATATATACAATTATTCATTCGAAAATTATAACATAAATATGTTATAACATCACTACAAAAATAGCAATTTTGTTTCGACACCTCTGGTGTCTTATCAAGTGCTTATGTCATAATTTTGGAATGAATAATTTTATTCGCTCTATTCTGTATTGACCACTCTTTTAAGAATAGTAATTGTTGGTTATTGGAATTTATTCCGTATACACCAATCCTATACTTGTGTGCATATATATATATATATATATATATATATATATATATATATATATATATATATGCGTGTGTGTGTGTCTTGAACAATAAAACAATGTTAAAAATTAAAATTTTAGATACACTGGCTGTATATTAAAATATTTTCTTTTATGATTTAAATTATTTTCCTCGTCTCGTTTCGGGCAGCATGCCCATAACTAGGAGAAAAAAGTCCCAGATTGTTAGACGGAGAGAAATACAGGAGTGAATGATTGAAGAAAGTGAACTTTATCTGTAGTATTCATTGTTTTGTTTTTTTTTGTATCGTTAATTTTGGTCAGACTTTGTATTGGTTAAAAGGAACCTTTCAAGTTTTTTTTTTTTTTTTTTTTTTTTTAATAGATTTGGAAGATTCATGTATCTGAGAATTCCCTCCTTTGTCATTTTGACAGTTTTATTGGTTGCCGGGGTGGGGATAAATGCCAATATGAAAGTGGAGATTGATGTCAACACCCAGGGGTGACAGTCTGTTTCATGCTGTTGACTTCAATATCGACTTTTATATATAATACACTCTGTCTCCTAATATTGAGCACATGAACATAGTACGCCTTAAAACTGTTTTATCGTATATATATATATATATATATATATATATATATATAACCGGATGTCTAGTCGCACTGATGAGCTGTGATACAGCGAAACAGTCTGTCTGTGGATGACATTATATATATATATATATATATATATATATATATAGTGATTTTCCAAGCATTGCTTAGATGTGGCACAACGCCGAAAGTAGGGGACGCCCAGTGAGACAAGCTTGCTAACCGTTACACCGCCTCGAGGTGCCCAACACACACGCACACAGAGGGGGCGATGGCCTCAGTTAGATCCAGTGGAGAGGTGTCGGATCCATTCATTGTCGCTAATGGAAGAAAACAAATTTTTCTTCTTGTACCTCTTTTATTTGCTTTTTATTTTTCTGTCATACTTGGAAACAGCGTTACATAATGTTAAAGACGGTGTGAGATTTGAGCTTAGGACAAGTGGTGGTTTCTTCAATCAACAACGCTCTAAAGCAAGAATTAAGACGATTGGTCAGGATGTTCCTGACCTGCTCTTTACAGCCGATTTCATCCTTGTAGTCCACGCCCTTGAGGATAAGAGTGGATCGTTAACAATTCCCTTAGTGCATCTAAAGTTTTCGGTTCGATCATAAATAAACGGAACTTGTCCATCAGCTTATCTACAACTATCCCCCCCAGCTGCTCCTGCTTATATTGTGGGAAAACCGTTTTCTTGAAAACCGTTCCTTCTTTCACCAATCTTGATTCCATTGTATACAACGACAAGTTGGACAAAAAATGAGTGTAATATGGAAAAGGCTATTTCCAGATTCGGTAATCTTTACCATGAGAACTAAATGTCTCCCTTAAATGTAAAAATTGATATTTATATGTCAGTAGTACTGATATCATCTACTCTATGGTACAGAATCTTGTACTTGGAGTAGATCTGACTTTTGCATTTAGCTATTTCAAAAATAAACTGGTGGGACCTAGCTTCCAATCTAGTAGCACGCTTTCATGTAGTCGCGGCATCAGGGAAAAATCTCGTCAGATTAGTTGACATGAAAATATTTGTAGAAAAGACAGAGGAAGTCACGTCGGTGGGAATGTGACTAAACTCGAGATGCTAAGTCAGGATATAGTCTATGAAACAAGCAGCCCAGACCTTAAAATATACGAGGTCTGGTTGTAGTGTACTTTGACTGGGTGTGCTGTGTGAGTTACGGATAAAAGATTGTGTCATCATCTAATATGGTATCTTGGGATTTCATGACTGTAATCTTAGATTTCTGTAACCAAGACAATGCATCTCTGCTCACAAAGCCTTGAGCATCCGGCAATCCCTGGCAGAGAGGAACATCGTCATATTGAAACAAACTTTTTATTCACCTGATCATGTTGTGTGTGACTTTTTTTTCCCTCAAGCTCAAGGGGTCATTATCGAAGGCGTGGAGGCCATCAAGACGGCCGTAATGTCGAAGCTGAGGGGCATCCAAAAAGAATGATCCCAGCAGTGCATAGAAGCGTAACAGAGAAGGATGGAAAAGTGCATTAGGGCTGGATAAGAGGTGCATTTCTTTGAAGAGGGAAATCATGTAGTTAGGAACTGAAATGAATTCCTTGTGACACCGATCCTGTTACTTTTAAAACAGAAACATATTGGCCTAAGGGATTTTTTTTCTTTTTTTTTTCTTTTTGACTAATGTTTGTCCTATGCAACGCCCAATTGTCACTCAATGTAGAGGGTTACTGAAGACGTTTATTGTGCTAGCAGTAAGAGTAAGCAAAAGACTTTATGAGGATAAGTGTGAAAAAGGTTAACCATAGACTTTAGGTTGGGATTGTAGCGATCCCGAAAGCACTATCTTCTGATTCTGTTGCATAAAACAAGCGTTATTTGGAAGAAGCTATCCGAATTGTACTTACTCTTTGCTGAAACTTGCCTCCGGGCTAAGTAACAGTCTAACTCTCTGCCTTCGGGCGGAAAGGAACCCGGACGAGGCTCCGCCGAAGGGCAGAGTCTCGTTCGGGGTGGTTAACTGCCCCTGAACACGTTTATGCGGTTTCAAAGAGGGAATATTTTTGGCCGAGCCTACGGGCTCCGAAATCCCACGTTAAACCCGGCCTTGTGCCATATGTAACCCTCGTGGTGGGGAAGGCTAAATATTACTCCTTGCTGAAAGAATACGCAGGAGATTGTGGGAGTTCGCCTCAATGTTCACTGTGTTGCGTGTCTTAGCTGCGGGGGTTAGTGTTGGGGGAACTATGGAATATAGCTCTTCTGAACATTTTCTATGGAAATAACACTTGAGGAGAGAGAAGCTTGCAACGTTTTGTCGGGGGTAAGTGGTTGGAAAACAATTCATAATCCACGAGACCGTGTAGATGCTTTTGGACTCTAGTCAAGGCTGAGCAGCTTCAGCTCTGATGACACCAGTCCTCCATTTTCGGCCTCGTTCTGTCTCATTCGTTTATGAAATCTCACTAGGATAAATATTTCAGAATTTTGTCATATAGCAACCATTCCCAACTAGAATATATTTTCTTTCAACTCGGAATCCTCCACTCGCCGATTTTGAATTTATGAAGCGTTGTTTGTATTACGTTTTTTGCCTTAAACAAGATAGTCATCTCACAAGCAAACATCTTAAAGAGAAAATAAGAAAAAATATCACAGCAAAAACATAATACGTGATATATTTTAGAAACATAACTTGTCTGTCACTGATGGCTTACGGCCATATCTCGTTGAAACAACGGTTCCCGTAAATCACCGATGTTAAGCAACAAAGTGCCTGATGGGTACCTAGATGGGCGACTGCTTGGGAATACCAGATGCTCTAAGCTTGAATAAGTGTAATGAATAGAATTAGAAATCGGAAAGTCGATTTTCAAATATAGTCGGTTTCCTTATATTTACTTACCAGTAAATGACCTACGGAAAAGGTATTAATCTATCTCTTCTTCCTTTCAAGTTATGGGTTAATTAGTAGAACTTGTATCAGTAAAGAATTATCATTTGCTAAAAGAATTCCCACAAACTAAAAATAATGCCTGGTCTTAAATAACCTGCAAAAGTTTGATAAACCGAAAAAAAAAATGAATCTGTCACACGTTGATCTAATATTTCCTCGTTTATTTATTTTTTTTAGCTAATAGATATACTCTTCTCAGGTGATAGATTACAGTCAATAAAAATACTTCCATGAGTGGTGAGAAAAGAGTCGACAGATGGAACCAACGCGTGGAATAAAATATCAAGAAGCGGTTCTGCTCAGATTAAAAAGTATTTGAAAGAGCTTTTGTTATTTCGCCTTTCTTCCAGTTCACCCTCCTCCCCGGTCATTTGAACAGGAGTAGAAGTTTTCCTCTATTTCCTGTTTAAGATGTACTTCCGGTTCTTTCTAAAAATTTTCTCATTCTCTTTCAATCGTAGTAGCGGCTTAGTAGCATATTTAGCTTGCTTGTGCGTGAATTGATTGAAAAAGAAGTTTCGTGGTTTCATTCTCAGCGTCGATTCTCTTTAAGCTAGCAAGTGGTAAGTAAAAGAAAAACAAACAGACACAACAACGAAGAGAGAGGCAGACAATGAAGACCTGTTACAAGAAATATGGAGACAAAGAACAAGAACAAAGAATTTCAATTATATTGTCCTCTTGAAAATTTCGCGTTGTTTTCCAACTTAACATTGAAAGGATTGCAGTAGAAGAAATATTTTTAAACGAAAAATAACAAAACAAAAGATATTTAAAGACTGGTAACAAATTGTAAAGTAGAAAAAAAAACAGCTGATCATTTTAAATACGTTTCTTAAATCGGTTTCACCCCATGCAAGGCAATAAAGCCACTAAAAGCTACAAGGGGTTACTGGGTGTGAAAGAATTACGAAAAGGAACATTATTAATGAGCGGGAAAACAAAAGAGTAATCAGGAGGACAGTAGAAATTTTTGCAGTTGGAAAACAGGGAGATAGAACAAAGTCTCAGATGCAAGAAGTGTGAGAAAATAAACTGTTAGCATAGAGCTTACAGTTACATCTAGCCAGCTCAACTGTAAATTGATGAGAACTCGTTGCTAATCTAGTACTGCGCTTAAATTCGAAGAATCTAGACACCGTAGCGAAGAAATCGTCCGAACAATTACCATGAAAGTATTTATAGAAAAACCACAGCGTGACACACTTATGTCGGTGGGAAAGTAACTGAAGCCGAGTCGCCTAAAGCCAATCCAATACAAGGTTCAAGAACTACTCGAGGTGAAACGTTTATGAATGAAGTGTGTGATGAGAACATAAAAAGAGAAAATAAGAAGTGAAAATTATGAGGATTAGGTTGGATTAATATTGTAGTATTCTGAGAAGTATCCACGCGGGAGTCTGTTCCACAAGTAGCAGTTCTTGGGAAATTGACGTCTTAGTGGACCTTTCTCCTTACAAGGAAAATATGGAGGAAATGCTCCTGATCCGACTCCGGGAAAGGGGCAGTAAGGAGAAACATATTACATAAGTTTAATATTTAAAAATAAATGTTGGAGTTTATTGAAATAAACTCCATCATTTATCTCTAAATATTAAACATTAATTTACATTTGATCTAGTTCTATGCTAACAATTTATTTTCTCACACTTCTTGCACAGAAAAACGCAAAAAAAAACAATTATTATACCACCAGTGGACATTATTTTATCCAATTAACATTTATAAAGAAAAAAAATGACAACTATATAATTGAAATATGGAGGAAACGTGGATGATTCGGCTCCGCGGAGGTAACATGGCGTGTCCTAGTTGTAAAGGTCTGAACTGGCGGAACAGAACTCATCTGAATATTTTCCACGGAAATGACGTTAGAATGGCGATAGGTTTGTGATGTTGCGTCTGTCAAAACGAGTGTCTCCATTACAAGATTGCTTAAAGTCTCTTGAAGTTTAAATTACAAAAGAGAGAAAAGATTTAAAAAAAAAACCCTATCTGTAAATAAGGAAAAACTTTCGCAATATGTCAAGCAATTGTAATCAAGTATGAACACGTGAGAGGCAACTTGAAAGTTTTTCATAGTCTATGAGAAAAAAAAAAAAGACTCTTCGTTATTGTAGCAGCATTGAAAAATATCCTTAAAGTAAGAAAGGCAAAACGTAAGAAATATTGATCTGTATTATACTCTACAAAAGTTTGTCTATCTGTTTAACAGGCGTCGAAATGCTTGCCTTTTATGTGGTTTCTCATTTAATTGTTTAAGGCCCCAACGCTTCTTCACAGACTGCGTCAATTTCTTTTTACATCGCTTCATTTTAGGAGGGACAGTAGTTGTAACGTAGCTTCTAGGAGAGGGAGAGAGAGAAAGAGAGAGAGATAGAGAGATAGAGATACACACAGAGAGATGTAGCCTCACTTCTAGGAGAGAGAGAGAGAGAGAGAGAATGTGTTGTAGCCCGATTCTAGGAAAGATAGAGAGTTTTGGCCTCTCTAAGGAGCGAGAGAGAATTGTAGCTTCTCTTTTAAGAGAGAGAGAGAGAGAGAGATTGCAGCCTCGCTTCTAGGAGAAAGAATTGGGGCCTCACTTATGGGAGAGAAAGAGCGAGAGAGAGAATTGTAGCCTGATTTTTTGGAGAGAGAGAAAGTTGTAGCCTCACTTCTAAGAGAGAGAGAGAGAGAGTGTGTGTGTGTGTTGTATACTCGTTTCTAGCGGAGAGACAGTAGTGAGTTAGCCTCGCTTTTAGGAGAGAGAAAGATTTGGAGGCTCGCTTCTAGGCTAGAGAAAGAAATAGAGCTGTAACCTCGTTTCTAGGAGAGAGAGAGAGAGAGAGAGAGAGAGAGAGAGATTTTTAACCTCACTTCTAGGGAAGGGAGAGAATTCTAGCCGCCTTCTAGGAGACAGTGGGTAGCCTCGCTTCTAGGAGAGAAAGAGAATGAAAGTTGTAGCTTCGCTTCTATAAGAGAGACTGAGAAAGTTAGCTTTGCTTTTAGGATAGAGAAATAAATGGACGCTCGCTTCTAGGAGTGAGAGATAGAGCTGTAGCCTCATTTCTAAGAGAGATAGATAGATAGATAGATAGATAGATAGATAGATAGATAGATAGAGAGAGAGAGAGAGAGAACCCATTCGTTAAAATCCCATCCACACGTGCCGGGTTGCCTCAATAAATAAATCTGGATCTTGGTCCATCTGACCCTTTAATTCTCAGTGTCTTCGCGACGTTTCAGTCTTATATCAATAGTTAAACAAGAAACACTCCATCACTGTTAGGATTCCACGCCTACGGTTTTCAACCCACTACCCACTCAGTTGGCGCCATTACAGTTCTGACTAGCAGTTTGCAATTCCGGGGCTGCCTACGGATTTTGAGACATATATCAAAGTCGGTAGTAATCAACATAGTTCCGATATGAAGCATGGAGTGTGGGGTCGATTCTCACAGGGTCCTCCAAGAATATTACCTTGTACCAGACTTAGAATAGTAAAAATAGATATTATTTGACTTATACTTGAGAGGGTATTGTATCTCTCCATAGTCTAAATGGTGTGCGTCCAAGTTAAATTTGGACATATCTAATTGTGATTTTCAAAGGGTAACACACAATCCTCCGCTTAGACGACTGTTACAACATCTTTATAATTTGTTTCCTACCAAAATAAGTTGTCTTCCTGGGTAAGACATTAAACTACATCCGCGTCCTGGGTAAGACGTGAAACTACGCCCAGAAGCAAGGGCTCTGATCAGGAGGTTTTGAGGAGCGTGGAACCACCTCTTAATTGCTGATGTTCGCAGGCACATACTGACGGGGTGGTAGCACCTGTTAGGGTCCCAGCTATGGGTAAATAGTTAACTATTACCAGCAATACATTTTTAAGAAAATTGTTACCAGCAATACAATTTTGAAGGAAATATATTACCAGAAACTGATTTTTGACAAAACAAAATATTACCAGCAATAAAATTTTTTGTCAGCATTAAATAAACCATTTAGGTTGATATGCCGTTAAATAAAATAAACCAAACCAATCTAAACCAAAGAATACATATTCTATTCATACGAATCTATCCTAAAAATATCGGTATTAAATGAGCCATTCAGATTGATATGCCGTTAAACAAAATAAACCTAAACCAAACCAAAATAAGTCGAAGAAATATAATGTGGTATTTAAATTTGACTCATTTAGCATGATGTTCACTTAATGCGTAGGAATTTTAATATGGTGTCGATAGCAGCAGAAAACCTAACAGGATTTTTAATATGGTGTCGATAGTAGCAGAAAACCTAACAGGATTTTTAATATGGTGTCGATAGCAGCAGAAAACCTAACAGAATTTGTAATATGTCGCCAATAGCATCAGAAAACTTAACAGGATTTTTTAATATGGTGTCGATAGCAGACAGGAGGAAATATGGCTGATACTAACCTCTCAGAGAGTAAATTTTTGCATCTTCTTGGTCTCATGTTTTCCACTGACTTGAAATGATTAGATTGAATTAACTGTTAAGTCTCTGCTAGAAAATTCGGTTTACTATGTCATAACAGGCAATCTACCTTGACTGTATCACTCTTGTATGTTAATTAGATCATTTCAAATGTACGTGACAGATTAGAAAAATTGAAACAAAATTTTATCTACATACAAAAAAATATTAGTCAATTACATAGTCTATGTACATCAATAATAATTTTTTGTATTTAACAAAATTCTCCCATCGTTCTACAAGATTTTTAATACGATTTTCCTAGAAACTTCGTCTGTGTTTTTTTAAAGAAGTTTCTGATGTAGTTTCGACTGACGCGACAGAGTCAAAAAAAAAATGTCCTATCGAGGCCGAAACCAATGAAAATCCAAAGGAAACATACCCGAAGAATACGGCGGCCCCTGGATAGTTTCCCATTTTAACTCTTTAAGCTTCTGCATGATCTGTTTTGTGACATGCGTCCTTAGAATGTCATGGTCTAAAATCACACCTTTTCTTCAAATGGCGACAGGCAGTTGAGATATCGATTTTCAAAATCTTAGCTATATTTTTTTGTTTATTCTCCACGATGACAAGCATAGCATCTTTGTCGACGTCGGATGGTCGCCTGGAGCGAAGTTGATAATTATGGTTAAAATCATCCTGAGGCAATCTGCCAAACCACATTTGACCCAAATAAATATTCTGAATGTGTTTTTGCAACGCTAACTCCTGATATTCATAGAGCATCAAACTGCGAAAGTGTAACTTTTTATTGTCCATCTGTAAGACATAAATTTGTGGAAAAAGCGTCAACATTCAGCAAAGTTTAACTCGCAACTGAACGATGCGAGGATACAATCTAGAAATTCCCCCAAATTGGCGCCAAAACAAACACCAGTATCAAGTTGCTGTCAATTTATATTAACAATGAAAATCGGGAATTAATTTTTACAATGATCTGATTTAAGTTTACAGTTTGTCCGTCCATCGAATATTGTTGGCACATCTGGTAGGATGCTTATGTTTCTTTTCCAGAGATTCTTGACAAGATCCGAATAAAAATCAGCAACTTTATCGGTCCTGACCTGGCAATGTCGACTTCACTCTATTTATCATCGCTATGACGCAGTTTCCCTTTGCCTATTCTACAAAAATATTCGCGGAAATTTTTCTGACGAGCTTTCCTTTTTGACTTAACAAATTTAAGCGCAGTACTAGAAAAGCAACTAGGTCTCATAATGTTAAAATTGCTAGTTGCAACTTTAAGTTCTCTGCTAATAGTTTCTTCCTTCGTATTTCTCTTTCCTAGAAATTACTTCCGACTTCCGACCTTTCTGTCAAATATGATCTTCAAAAATGTAAATGCAATACGAATTGTCATCTTCTGTCTCCTTCATTCCTATTATTTTATTGTTTACTCCTCTCTGTTCGTTTCAGTCTCAGTAAACCTTTCGATCATAGTGGATTTATTGCCTTGCTTGAAATGAAATGATTAAAGGGAAGTCTGTTACCGTATTTTCTTGTGTATAATACGACGGCGTATTTCTGAAGGTAAAAACAGGAAATCAATTAAATCATCGCGTATAAGACGAGTCCGTCGTCCAGTCATTCCTATGTAATGTTGTAGCATATTATCCATTAAAATGCTGTGCATATATATTACTAAATTATTCAATTTTTCACGATATTAAAGATGATGAATGAACCCGATGTTCCGCCATTGCGTGTTTCGTGTCCTAATCTCCGTTTCAAAATTTATTTTCGAATTTTAAAGTAAAGATCATTTGTTGTAGCATTAACAATTTTTTTAAAATATGACAGATCTAGTTTATTCCTTTTATTAATTTTCTTAATCAATTTCGCTGATATTTTTTCTTTGCGCTTCGATTACTTCGATTCCAAAAGAACAAATATGGCCGACATATCAAATCCCTTTTGTAAACAATTGTTATCAACACCTGCCTGCTTTGAATTTTATTCTCCATTGTGCTGAGTATAGTTGCGATCCTGATGTTTCAAATAAGAGTTTTCTAAGTTGAGTAAACATTTTTGAAACTTGTACTTGTGAATAATATGACTCATTTTTTGCGTTTAAGTTTCGTCCAATGTTTCTCGCATAATTCGCAATAAAATACGTTAGTCGTAATGTAAAGGAAAGCCAGAAGAAAGGAGTAGCCATAGACTGTAAGAAGAGACAATTGTGTAGTTGGCAGCAGAAGATACAGTAGCCCAAAATGTGGCCAACATATATATATAAGAATCAATAGAGTATCCTTTGGTTAGTTAGTAACTGTCGAAGGAATATCGGAAGGTATATTGGAATAAACAAGTATTGATTGGAAATCTCGTTTCCGAGTATGTCTTTCAACTAGCCAGTCCCTGTGGGAGACGCCTGCACAGGCACATTTTTTGTTCAACACTCAAAAACCTCGCTGAGGTTTATACTGCAGCTATGATGCGTGGACATTAGCTACAGTTTCTGGGAGAGAGCACATTATCTGCCGTGATCAAGCGCCCGAATAAGATTAGTACATTCAAACCGTCGGTCACGATGACTTCGTGCTTTTCCCCACCATCGACAGTTTCCATATAATTCCGCCTACCCAATTTAACTCACAAGACTTTGGTCAACATGTTCTGATATTCTGGCACTTTCCAAAGGTGTCGCATTCGAGTATTACCTCCCCCAGGCCGATAAAATCAAGAAGTCACCTTCACGACATATCGACCACGATGCGATTAGAAACCGTATCTCATGGTTAGAAAAGTGA
The DNA here is from genome assembly GCA_963932145.1 of Acanthosepion lycidas. Lineage (NCBI taxonomy): Eukaryota > Metazoa > Mollusca > Cephalopoda > Sepiida > Sepiidae > Acanthosepion > Acanthosepion lycidas. Next base: position 106,185,431 of record OZ010585.1, read on the forward strand.
ATGTTCTATCAAGTCGGAGATAGAGATAGGAATATATCCTTAGGAAATGAGCAAAACATACTGAACAGTTACGCAATATTTCATATCTAATATCTCATATCTAATATCCAATATCTCATATCTAATATCCAATATCCAATATCTCATATGTAATATCCAATATCCAATATCTAACATCCAATATCCAATATCTAATATCCAATATCCCATATCTAATATCCAATATCTAATATCCAATACTAGCAGTAGTGCCCGGCGTTGCCCGGGGATGTAACAGTAAGAGATAGATCAAGTATCGACCATCATAAAGACTGAAAAATAAAATTGACAAAGATTATTGTTTAAGGTTGACAGACACGCATGTCTTAATTAGTTTCTTGATTATTTTTGTTTTTTTTTACGAATTGGTCAAACCCAAACTTAAACAAAAACATTGTTTTCAATCGTTATAAGTCTACCAATTGAATAGAATTTTATTATAAACAATTGTCTTGTAAATTGAATTTTTAAAGCATTCTGAATGTAAAAATAAAGAAAAAAGTGTGCAAGACAATAAGAAACACTACCTGCCAAAAAAGTGAAGTTTTGTCGAAATCAGTCGAAAAATGTAGGAAATCCGATCCCATATATAAACGAACACACACACACACAAACAAACACACACAAACACAAACAACCTGGGTTTTATAAAAAGTATAACTCGATATGAGTTGTCGCCCTTTCATTCTCGAAATAGCGATGCCTCTTAATCGTGTTTTCAAATTCATTTAGTGCAAAAACAATTGTGTTTTTCTAATTTTTGGCACAGTCAGAACCGCCGCAAGGTAATTTTACGTAGTCCTGTGAAGTTTGGTTGAAATCGGTTGAAAAATGTAGGAAATGATATCCAATAAACGAACATACACACACACACAACCTGGGTTTTATAAGTATGATCGCATATCTAATATCCAATACCTCATATGTAATATCCAATATCTAATACCCAATATCTCATATCCAATATCCAATATTCAATATCTCATATCTAATATCCAATATCTAGTATCCAATATCTCATATCTAATATCCAATATCCAATATCTCATATCTATTATCCAATATCTCATATCTAATATCCAATATCCAATATCTCATATCTAATATCCAATATCTAGTATCCACTATCTCATTTCTAATATCAAATATCCAATATTTAGTATCCACTATCTCATATCTAATATCCAATATCCTATACAGTAATGTATACTGTACAAATTTCTCAAAGATAAAATGAAATATGTAGCATAAGAGATGTGTTTCTACGAACTAACGCTGAAAATAGACTGGTCAAAATATGGAAGCAATGAGAAATTCTTAGGAAAAATTAAAAAAAAATTACATTTACAACCAGAAAGAGACAATGTAAAATTATAGGATCCATAACGAGAAAAGAGGGTGTGGAGAATTTAACACTCTAAGGGCATATTGTAGGCAAAGGGAAGCAGCGGGGACAGTGACCTGCTTAATAATTTTGCTTTACAGGATGACATAAAAGAGACAAATATCGATAGTAATGAGTCAAATTTTAACTTAGAACAACAAAAGAATGGATGTTGTGGAGAGTGATGACCACACGTAAAAGTAAAAGAAGAAAATCCTCGCTATAATAGTAGACGTAACCACGGTGAAATAAATAAAAAAAATGCCAGGTTGTAAATATCGATTTCTTTGGATGTTATGTGTTGGAAAATCTTACAAAAAGAATTAAGAATTCACAGAATGTCCTTAGAAAATTTTTCTCGAAAAAAACTGTCAATGATAGAAAAAGAACAAAATGAGAAAAAAATTTGTTGTTCTATCCGGAAAAAAAAGACTTATCGATTTTAGAAGCAGTTATTACATTCTGTGAGAGACCATATCATGAAATCGCCCCCAGAGCGACCATAGATTCACCATTTTATGACTTTGTAGGCTAGTCTCCAACCCAGACGTCATCGTCTATAACCTGAATAGGTGACATTTATTATTGTTGGAGAGTGTGGAATAAATCCCTATCAGAAAAGAGCAACATTGGCTGGAGACCAACGTTCTTGAGGAAATAAATGTAGTCTTTTAAGAGAAGTTCTAATAATCATAGCTTTCAGACTTTTATCATGCCCTTTCGGGTTGAGATTTGCTTAGTTCGGAATGTGTTGGCAGACGTCATTTCAGTTTGGACAAAAGACTGAGAATGGACAGAACTGTCTATTGTAAAAGTCAAGACGAATTGAAAATAATTTTGTTCCTGTGATGTGGCCAAATCTTTTCAGAACTATATATATATATATATATATATATATATATATATATATATATATATATATATATATATATCGTGTATTTAGGCAGCATTTGTTCATTGAAGCATGTTTCATTAAATTGCTTGGAAATCTTCCATGTAAAAAAAAAACAGACTATCATCACTGTTTTGTCTTAATATATTGTAATATAATTGTTATCTTTGATAATGGCTTATGTTAATTGAAAGCTTAGATAGGATTCAAAAATATGTATAAATATTGTGATTTTCTTTCTTCGTTAATGATAATGTTATTAAGCTTATTAGGCGATGTGAAAAAAATTTACATAAAATAAATAGACAACTCTTGTCTATATTATTTAATGAAACATACATCAATATATATATATATATATATATATATATATAGATATAGATAGATAGATAGATATATATATATATATATATAGATATAGATAGATAGATAGATATATAGATAGATGATACGCATATTTGAGTAGACACTTCGTTTATTTATTAAATCGTATATTTATTTATTTTCATCTACTAGCCTGCTGAATATTCTAGTAATCTTATTAAAGGAAAATATTCGCTCTCTGGCAGGATTGAGCAAGGGAAACCGTTCTGCCGTCGTGGGGACGAACGTACGTATCCTACCGGAGAGCTCATATCTTTTTTAATAAGATTTCTTGAATCTTTTTATTACTTAAAAGTAAATTTTTAGTCGGTACTCATGTCTGTTTATCAGATAAACAGTATATTTATTTATTTTCTTGTACCGGCATGAATAATCAAGAAAAGTAAGTGTCAGTTTCACACCACAAAATGATCATCAGACCAGGCGAGAATCATAACATCTCCATGCTGCGTTTATTCCAATATTCACACATTAGGTGACTCTGTATTGCTCCTGACTTTATCCTTACACACATTCACAGACTGTTTCGCAGTATCAGTGCTCATCAGTCTGATAGACATCTGATTGCCTCAAAAACGGATGGGAACGTAACTGATTTCGCATTAGTCAGAGATTTCATCTGAGCTATCAGCGTCCTGTTGAGACGATGGCTAATTTTTACGTACTTATTCTTCGAATAAACACGCCAATGACCGATAGGGCTCAATACATGGAAGAGCTTTGCATTATATATATATATATATATATATATATATATATATATATATATATATATATATATATATATGAATATACACAATATTTATATATATTATTTATATATTATATATGCGCGGTACTTATTGGAAAGCGCTCAAAAATCAGTGATAGAGCTAACATATTTACTTGGATTAATGTGAGTTTGTGACCCTGGGTTTCACGCTACTTGCGATCGTAAAAAAACGAGAAACCCAAGGTAACAAATTCATATCAATCCAACTATATATATATATATATATATATATATATATATATATATATATATATATATATATATATATATATATATATATATATATAAGAATAACATAATGGTATATATTTTATATATATTTTATTATATCAAGAACAATTTTGGAAGAAAGATGCCTGAGAAAGTGGGCTTCGTGTGACTAAATTTGTTATGTTGTAGCCGACTATACGTGTTCAAATGAAGGATGCAGGAATGTTTTTTTCATTATTTTTTTTTAAAAAAACCACCCAATTTCGTTTAGATTAATTCTACTTTTTATTTCCATCACTTTTTTGGCAATAGAAAAATGTTTAGTGCATACCTCACAAAGTCTTGGCTCTTACAACATTTCAGCATTCCTGACAGATCATCTGTTATCCCGTGCGCGCTATCTAACAACAAAAGTAATGAAAACAAAATGAATCTAAATAAAATCACCTATTAGGTTGGTGCAAAAATAATGACGTTTTCTCACATATGTTACTATGTGTGAAAACGTCATTATTTTTGGACCAACCTAATAGATTATATATATATAAAATAAAATTTAAAATAAGACATAAGCATTTAGTACGATTAAATCCTAAAGAACGAAAAGCGATATATATATATATATATATATATATATATATATATATATATATATATATTAATAAAAATACATATGTACATATTAACATATATATATATATATATTAACAAATATGCACATATATATTAATACATATATATAATTGATATTAGAAAAGTTTGATATTTAAAACATAAGTAATTTTTTTGTATAATATATATATATATATATATATATATATATATATATATATATATATATATATATATATATATATATATATATGAAAATTAATAATAATAATATATCACAAATATCGAGATGGAACTCCGAGTCGTGATACCGATGAGGGATATATATATATATATATATATATATATATATAATATATATATATATATATATATATATAAAATGTACTAATTTAAAAATATTGTTCCATCACTACACAGGAATAATTATGTTTCAAAAACAGAAGCTAAAAACTGCAAATTCAATTCTGTAATTAGTCCTTTAATTTAATTATACAATTGAATTTGAAGTTTTTAGCTTCTGCTTTTGAAACATGGTGATTCCTGTGTAGCGATGGAACCACATTTTTAAATTAGTAAATTTATAATATTTATGCTTTGCAGATTCACATGTCTGTGTGTGCGTGTATGTATGTGTGTGTGTGTGTGTGTGTGTTCTTGTGTGTTCAAGTTTCTGATACTCCCCAGGAGATTATTAATTTCTCCGAAGCTTTCAATTCCATCTGTGGAGGAAGGATCCACTTTGCTACAGTCGGCTTCAAAATACGCTTCTGTATGTCAAGTGTCTTAACATCGGCCTTTTAATCCGTTGACTTTCGATATTCTACGCCTTCCGATTGGTTGCTTTGAATTTTTAGTTGTTATGTAATTCTTGTTACTTCTAAAGATTTGAGCGCGCTTGACATGCAGGCGGCAAAAGAATCCATTAACAGACACATCCATATGGATTCTGAGTGTCATTTTGTTCGGCAACAGCTTCAATGATGGATTGATCGCTGGCCACAGAATGCATGTGCGCAAACTCTCTTAGTTTTGTCAGCAATAATGAATGAAAGGTTGTAATCTGCGCATATTTGATGTAAGAAATGGATGACTGCTTAATTTATTAGCCATTTTATAGAATTTGGATGTGTGCGAAGACTAATATGCTTAGATTAGATTATAATTGAACATGCCAAGGTGACTTGCAGAAAGACAATTTCTACACTAATAAAGTTAATAAAAGGAAGGCCTTGTTCGCACAAAAGATAAACCTATAAAAAGCTTAAGAGAAGTCCCTTGTCAATCATTTCTAAGGCAATGTTGGTAAAGAAGAGTTTTCATTTTGCCTTCACACACACACACACACACACACACACACACACACATATATATATATATATATATATATATATATATATATATATATATATATATATATAGATATATACATATATATATGAATAAAGGCAATATATATATATATATATATATATATATATATATCCATGAAGAAATATAGTTTTAAGGTATGGTCTATGGGTTAAAGTGTTCAATATCTGAGATACAGCGTATGTAAATATAAATATAAAAGTGAACATTGAAGTCAACACTCAGAGGAGACAGGCTGTTACATGCATGACGCAATCGTCATGCCGCCTGACGATTGCGTCATGCATGTAACAGCCTGTCTCCTCTGAGTGTTGACTTCAATGTTCACTTTCATATATATATATATATATATATATATATATATATATATATTATATATATATATATATCATAAACTGTTATATTTGAACATACTACAAAATTCTACATTTTTGTTTCGACGTTTTAATTACCTGAAGAGATGTTTTATTTAAACGTCGAAACAAAATGTACAATTTTGTAGTAATTACTTACATGTTCTACTGTAACACTATATAATAAATATTTATTGGTCTACTCTTGTATTGAGACCTGCTTTACATTAATGTTTTGAAAAATTGAAATGTTATTCTTCGTTCTTTTACATATATATATATATATATATATATATATATATATATATATATATATATATATATATAGGGAGAGAGAGAGAGAGATACAAAGAGAGAGAGACAAAGAGAGGATATATTTTGCTTTTGAAATAAAGTTAATGACAATCGCTTGAGAAGATCCATTGTTACGCGTTGAAATCCAACTACAATTGTGTAGAGATTTTTACATGTATCTGTTGTAATATTGTATAATAAATAATATTGTATTGAGCACTCTTAAATGAAATGTTAAGAACGTTGGAAGTATACTCGAGTCGTTCTCAACGTACCTATATATATATATATATATATATATATATATATATATATATATATATATATATATAAGAACTAATCTTTATCAAAGCGTTTGAACACCTAGAGAAGTTTTTAGGATTGTTATAAGTAAATTATTTTGTATTTATATATGTAATTAAAGTTGGGGAAAATGTCAATAACTTTCAAAATTTTAAGGAAGTGCTCAAATATGTCTAATAAACGATATAATAATGATGTTATCTAATAATATATCTAATGCGCAATAAAGGATATAATATCATGTAATAATGATATAATGTAATGCCTAATGAACTATATAATGATGGTATGTCTTGAAATAATTCTCGAACTTTGTCCATTTCATAATGTGTGACGTCATTTGTTCCCATTTGGATACGCTTTGAGCAGATATGAATGTACGTGAGAGATTCATGGAAGATTGAAGTTTAAAAACAGTAAATTCGACCTTGCTAACAGAACGTTCCTCTGTATCCAAATCGGTTAAGGCACGTTAAGCTAAATAACGCTTTCGTATAGGATACAGGTTTTAAATCCTATCGGAGGACGAATATTTCCTATGAAAATTTCTCGGACATTCAGGCCGGTAAATGTTGTTTAATACTCTTTATTATTAACAGAGCATTTATTTAAATATTCGTATCTATAAAAATAATGTATAAACATAAAATGTCTTCATATATATATATATATATATATATATATATATATATATATATGTATATATGTGTGTGTGTGCGTGTGTGTGTGTGTATTCGGGTTTGTGTGTGTGTTAGCACATAGACAAATGTGTATAGGTAGGCCAAGTTAATTGCATTACTCTAAAGAACGCCGATATAAAATTGTCAAATATTACCTTCTATATCCTGAATATGTTGAAGGTGTTCACCTATGTAATTATGGTATGTATCCCTTTCAATACTCTACCACGAGAAAAAAATATTAACAATTTCTATATCGGATATCTTTTCAAAATATCTAGAACACATACACACACACATACGCACGCGCATATATATATGTATATATATATGTATGTGTATATATATATATATATATATATATATATATATATATATATATATATATATATATATATATATATATGTGTGTGTGTATAGGCCTTCAGCTTATATATATCTATATCTGTCTGTCTGTCTCTGTGTCTGTGTCTGTCTCTCTCTCTCTCTCTCTATATATATATATATATATATATATATAAAATAAATTAACTGATTTAAAATATGTTTTTTTCGCTACACAGTAATAAAGGGAGACCAATAAATCCGTTAACTGACATCCATTACTCGAATTTTGATATGAAATATGATTGTAAAAGCATTCTACAGTTTTGTTCTCTGTAATGAATGCAATGCTGTCAGGTTAGCCTCAACAAAGTAAACATTTATTGGGAAAAATAAATGCGTTTTCATTGTTTAATGACTGATATACTTTGCGTGCCAAATTATTATCAAGATAACTTTATTTCTAATATTTCAAAAACCGTCCAATCAATTCACAGAAAATGTTCACACAATTTTGGGAACATGACCTGCGCAATCACTGAAATTTTCGTACTGATCTGTGCAATGTAAACAAACTGGCGCCATATTTGTTATCAGCACGGTGATTTGAGCATGCCAAATTATTAGAACAGTGTAAGAATTTAGTGAAAAGGTGGGCCGTAAAAGCACTTTAATTGATGCTGAAAGGAAAACTATCACCTCAGAAGTCTCAAAAGGTAAATCTACTCTAGAAATTTCTAAAATGATAGGGAGGTGTCATCAAACAGTGAAAAAGTTCACCGCCAAGCTTACACAAGTACGCAAAAGGGCAGATAAAGGCACGTCGAGGGTTATTTCACGTCGTCTCATGTCACGACTTAAACGAGAGGCCACGAAGAACCCTGGACTTACCAGTCAAGAGCTTTTCAGTTGCATTGGGGATCCTACTATGTCTAAAAATACTCGGTGTCGGTATCTGAGGGAAATAGCAACAACAGTCAAACTTGTATCGAAACCTCCGTTGACGAGAAATCACATTCAAAATCGCTTGAAATGGACCGAGGACAATATGAACATTGACTTCACTAAAGTTTTGTTCACAGACGAAACTCGAGCAACACTTGATGGGCCAGATAGATGGTGCAAAGGTTGGGTAATGAATGGACAGAATCGCCGTCAGTGTTTGAGACACCAACAAGGCAGTTCAGACATAATGATCTGGGGTGGTATTATTGAAAAAACATTAGTGGGTCCATGGAGAGTACCAGATGGCGTCAAAATGACTGCTGATGCATACATAGCGTTTATGAAGGAGTATCTTGAACTGTGGATGAAAAGGCAAAGAATTGCCTTCAGAAGGGCCATTGTTTTTATGCAATATAATGCTCCCTCACATGCTTCTCGCAAGACTACTAAATATTTGAAAGAGTTAGGCTTCGATGGACCTCGAAATATGAAGTGACCAGCAACTTCTCCGGATTTGAACCCAATAGAAAACCTTTAGAGCATCATGAAGCGAAGACTGCACGCCAACGGACGACAATTCCGGAGTAACGCTGAGTTGTGGGAAGCAATTCTTGACATATCTCGCGGCATTACAGCAGATGACATCCTACAATTAACAAATTCTATGGATCGTCGACTTCAAGTAAATTCAAAACAGGGAAAGAACATTCCCTATTAATTTGTTTAAAATTGTGCATTTGTTTGTATCTGTTATTATTTGTTTGATTATCTTATTTATTAGCTTCTTTTGATCATAAACATTCATGTGCAACATTAATAAACGTTTTGTTTGCTCAATTCTGGGAATTTTACTAAACCTTTCTAAGAATTTGGCACGCTCAAATCCCCGTGCTGATAACAAATATGGCGCCAGTTTTTTTACATTGCGCAGATCAATACGAAAATTTCAGTGATTGCGCAGGTCAGTGTTGCCAACATGGTGTGAAAATTTTGTGTGCATTGATTGGACGGTTTTTTGAAATATTAGAAAAAAATTATCTCGATAATAATTTGGCACGCAGTGTATATATATATATATATATATATATATATATATATATATATATATATATATATATATATATTTGTATATAATTTACACACACACATACACACACACACACGTATATATATATATATATATATATATATATATATATATATATATAAATATTGTAGAGAAAGCCAGTCATTATACCAAGAAGTGCGTTTTTAAATCTTTGATGCTAATTTCTCGCAACAATTAACTTATGTAGGAACATAGGTCAAGTTTTCTGAAGAGGACTACAGAAAAAGTCTCAAAATGTTGATTTGGACAATGGATCAGCTTTTATTAATCATCTTATAGTAAGTGTTTCCAAACGATGACCTGAGTATCTTTATCCGATGTGCTGCCAGAGTAAGAAGACCTACGATAAACATCACTTAATGTTTTGTCAGCTATTCCAGTACTAAATTCGCTTTGATTAATTTTATCTCTCAACTATCTCGAATAATTATCCATTTCACTGTAAAGATAAGAAAGAAAATTAGTCTATCTCTCTTGCATTTCATATGTCCTGTAAGTTTCAAGTTTTCCAAGCCCTCATTATGTATCCTAGAAATTTTCTCTTTCCGATTCTTAGTGTAAATGAACTTTTTAATTCCATTTTCCCTCCATTGTGTGTGTTTGTGTGAATATGAGTGTAGTGTGAGTGTCAGAGCTTGTGAATGTTTCTGTGTGAGTGTGTGTACTTTGTGTCTGTGTGCGTAAAAAGATATGTATCTTTTTATCGAATATTGATATATGTTTCGAGGCTTCTATTTCTTCATCAGCCAAAAAATGGATACAGACTCGTAATTGACTCAAAATTCTTACAGAGTTCGTATTGTACTTTTTAAATTTGAAATTGAAAATGAAATCACTTTTAATCTGTCGGATGAAGAGAAGCGGTGCCCCGATGAAATAACAACATACAATCATATATACCGGGTGTAAAAAGCAATATTGTCCAAATTGTGTCACAGCAAAATTGTCCATTTGTTACCTTAACCTCTGAACCGTCGTATCTTAGAAATGATTAAAGATATCTTACGGGAGTTCTCAGAGGTTTATAACACTAGTGGAATCTACTCTGAGCAATAATGATGTATAATTACTCTCCAGGCTTAACAGAAGAATCCTGATGAAATCAATCATAAACAAACAATGACATATACATCATTAATTAAATATAGCTAAGGATCGGAAGCTCGCTAAGGATTAAAATAAAGTTGAAATATATATATATATATATATATATATATATATATATATATATATATATATATTATTCCCGGATCATTTTCCAAGTTATTGTAGATGATCTTCGTCCTCTCTAATCTTCTAACTCTCTGTCCTGGACTAAGAAGGTGCCTCACATGTTTCATATACGATTTCATTTCCACATCTTTTTTCACTGGTATTTGGACCGTCATAGCAGAATTTTTTCTCTCACGTGCCAAATGCCTCATGTATTGAGTTGGATTTTTCAAATTGATCTCTTTAGATTTAAGTTGAAATGATGTCCGTCTTCCTGTTGTGACGTCCTCAACCAGTTTTGCTCTCTACTATTCCCACTTTTTCAAACTTATTCACCGTACTGTAGATAAATCTTGAATTGACTTTGGCGATGAAATCCAGAATATGAAGGCCTGAATGGCCATTTTCCTCTCAACATTGCCAATTTGGGAAGAGAGGTGGTGGTGGGGGGGAACACAAAACGATTCTATACTGTTTTCTTTCTAGGTTTATATCTGAAAGGGTTTTGCAGTGATTCATACGACAAATGGAGTCAAGATGACAAACCGCCTTATATGAAAACCAGGAAAAACGAAACTCAATTTGTTTAGTCGCTTTTTAGATAGTAAACATTTGCTGGAATGATCAATTATGCTGTTACACAGAGTATATATATATATATATATATATATATATATATATATATATATATATATATGGTTTGATGTGAGTTTATCACACTGAGTTTCACGCACATGCAATCGTCAGGGCTAAAACACAGGGTCACAAACTCACATCAGTAAACTAAATATGTTTTCTCCATCACTGACATTAAGTGCTTTCCAAAAAGTACCGCGCATATATAATATATAAATATAATCTCTATCTCTAAAAGCCAGTATGTGTGTGTGTGTGTGTGTGTGTGTGTGTAACGAATGCACGGCCATAATTTTCGACGGATTTGCGCTAAAATTTACATGCATATGCTCCAAGTTAACGAGAAGGCCAAGACCGGCGTTGCATGCCCCAACTCCCATCGATAGTGGAAATAAACGATATTTTCATGCTTCTACGGCAGTTTTCATGTAGTTTGCAGCCATTTTCTACTGGCCAGCGTGAGAGCCAACAGCTGACTGACACGAATGTTAACTAGCATGCTAGCATGCAAAAAAAATCGATAGCTGCATTCGTCACAAGTGGGAAAAATTTAAATCTGCATGGCCCTTTACTCCAATTGGCTCATTCACTTGCTTAAACTCAACGTTGATTCTGATTCCGCAGAACTCGGTTGGGTGTGAAAAAGTATTTGTTGTTAACATTCTTTTTTCATTCGGGTTTTCCAGTTACGAGTCCTTTTTTAAAGCTGATCGTTTTGTGTTCATTTTGTTTAATTCTTTTTTCGTAACAGATTTAATGTTTAGTATAGAGCTTAGGAAAAATTTACAGTGTGAGATAGGCAAGAAGTAAGGCGTGTAGCAACATCAGCAAGGCAAAGGGCACTCCTTTAAAGACAAGGAATGGCAAAAATATTTTAAGTCAAGTGATAGCGATTGCTGCATGAGTCGTACGATTTTCGAATCAAGCACGGGCAACGCCGGGCCATGCTGCTAGTACATATATAAATTACACACACACACACACACACACATACACACATACATATATATATATCTTTCTGTGTATATATATTTATATACATATATATTATACATATATATATATATATGTGTGTGTGCGTGTGTTTTTGTGTGTGTGCGATTGTGCTTGAGTATGTTTGTGAGTATGTCAGTGTGTATGTGTGTATGTGCATATTTTATATTCTTACTTCCTTCGGGACATTCACAATCATGGTTTTCCACACTTTCCTGCCATTTGTATCACCTTAATTTTTTTTATCCTTTTGTATTTCTGCTAAACATTGTTCAACCATACATTTACTCAAGATCGCTGGCCAGGTATAAAATTTTACAACCTCTTTTTAGCATTATTAAGTCATTTTTGTTTGCATTTTCTATAGATCCAGGTATATGGTATGCTCAGCATTCTTCAGTAGATCCACAACTCTGTTTCCTCAAACATCTTTTTTTTCATCTGTGACGAGATTTTCCAGGATTCAAGTAGAAATAGGTGAACTGATATATCATAACATTTCTTTTCATTATTTATAAGGATTGATTTTCTATTTCCTAATCATTTGTTTAGATTTTAAAGGCAAATTTTGTTATCACATTTCGGTCTTCGAATTTCGCTGTCGCATTTTTCGTCCTCTGTTAAAAATCCTTCGAGATAATTTTCTTTTGCTAATTGATTTAGATATCTACAAAAACGTGGTTTGAGACACGGTTACCTCCTCCTGTGGACAACCGTAGAGTTTTCATCATAGAACTGATGCTTAGCCCTAACTTCAGGCAATCATTTACATGTGCACTTACACTGGTTACCAAAAATAAATTCTGTCTTCTTACAATTGGTGTTTAGGATTTTATTGACGGTTTCTTTTATTTGGCCTCATCCACTTGCTGAAAACAATACATTCTGTCTTCTTATATTTAGTCCTTTCTTTTTGCTTTCCTTTCTTTGGCCTGACAGTCTGTCTTCTTAGAATTTGTTATTCTCGCTTGACTTTACTTAGCCTCTTGCTTACAATTATACATTATTTTAACAGAAATGATTTTTAATCATTTCTTCTTGCTTTCCTTTACTTCGACTCTTCCTATTGCTGACAACCATATAATCTCTCTTCCTACAATTGATGTCTAGTCCTCTCTTCTTGCTTTCCTTTACTTGGCCTCTTCACTTGTCCTTTCTTCTCGCATTCCTTTACTTGGCCCCTTCCTCTTGCCGAACACCATACATTCTGTCTTCTTACAATTGACGTTTAGTCCTTTCGTCTCTCTTTCCTTTACTTGGCCTCTTCCTCTTGCTGTCAACCATACATTCTGTCTTCTTACAATTGATGTTTAGTCCTTTCTTCTTGCCCCTTTACTTAACAGCTTCCTCTTGCTGACAAGCATACATTCTGATATCTTACAATATATGTTTAGTCTTTTCTACTCGTTTGCCTTTACTTGGTCGAATTTTCATGCGGACAACAATACATTCTGACTTCCTACAATATATGTTTAGTCCTTTCTTCTCGCTTTCCTTTACTTGGCCTCTTCATCTTGCTGACAACCATACATTCTGTCTTCTTACAATTGATGTTTAGTCCTTTCTTCTTGCTTTCCTTTACTTGGCCTCTTTCTTCTTGCTGACAACCATACATTCTTTTTTCTTACAATTGATGTTTAATTCTTTCTTCTCGCTTTACTTTACTTGTCCTCCTCCTCTTGCTGACAACCATACAATCTGTCTTCTTACAATTGATGTTTAGTCCTTTCTTCTCGCTTTCCTTTACTTGGCCTCTTCCTCTTGCTGACAACCATATATTCTGTCTTCTTACAATTGATGTTTAGTCCTTTCTTCTCGCTTTCCTTTACTTGGACTCTTCCTCTTGCTGACAACCATATATTCTGTCTTCTTACAATTGATGTTTAGTCCTTTCTTCTCTCTTTCCTTTACTTGGCCTCTTCCTCTTGCTGGCAACCATACATTCTGTCTTCTTACAATTGATGTTTAGTCTTTTTTATTGCTTTCCTTTACTTCGCATCTTCCTCTTGCCGAACACCATACATTCTGTCTTCTTACAATTGAGGTTTAGTCCTTTCTTCTAAATTTCCTTTACTTGGTCTCTTCTTCTTGCTGACAACCATATATTCTGTCTTCTTACAATTGATGTTTAGTCCTTTCTTCTCTCTTTCCTTTACTTGGCCTCTTCCTCTTGCTGGCAACCATACATTCTGTCTTCTTACAATTGATGTTTAGTCTTTTTTATTGCTTTCCTTTACTTCGCATCTTCCTCTTGCCGAACACCATACATTCTGTCTTCTTACAATTGAGGTTTAGTCCTTTCTTCTAAATTTCCTTTACTTGGTCTCTTCTTCTTGCTGACAACAATATATTCTGTCTTCTTACAATTGATGTTTAGTCCTTTCTTCTCGCTTTCCTTTACTTGGCCTCTTCCTCTTGCTGACAACCATATATTCTGTCTTCTTACAATTGATGTTTAGTCCTTTCTTCTCGCTTTCCTTTACTTGGCCTCTTCCTCTTGCTGACAACCATATATTCTGTCTTCTTACAATTGATGTTTAGTCCTTTCTTCTCGCTTTCCTTTACTTGGCCTATTCCTCTTCCTCTTCCTGACAACCATACATTCTATCTTCTTACAATTGATGTTTAGTCTTTTCTTCTCGCTTTCCTTTACTTGGTCGCTTCCTCTTGCTGGCAACCATATATTCTGTCTTCTTACAATTGATGTTTAGTCCTTTCTTCTCTCTTTCCTTTACTTGGCCTCTTTCTCGTGCTGACAACCATACATTCTGTCTTCTTACAATTGATGTTTAGTCTTTTCTTCTCTCTTTCTTTTACTTGGCCTCTTCCTCTTGCTGACAACCATACATTCTGTCTTCTTACAATTAATGTTTAGTCTTTTCGTATTGCTTTCCTTTACTTCGCATCTTCCTCTTGCCGAACACCATACATTCTGTCTTCTTACAATTGAGGTTTAGTCCTTTCTTCTAAATTTCCTTTACTTGGTCTCTTCTTCTTGCTGACAACAATACATTCTGACTTCCTACAATATATGTTTAGTCCTTTCTTCTCGCTTTCCTTTACTTGGCCTCTTCATCTTGCTGACAACCATACATTCTGTCTTCTTACAATTGATGTTTAGTCCTTTCTTCTTGCTTTCCTTTACTTGGCCTCTTTCTTCTTGCTGACAACCATACATTCTTTTTTCTTACAATTGATGTTTAATTCTTTCTTCTCGCTTTACTTTACTTGTCCTCCTCCTCTTGCTGACAACCATACAATCTGTCTTCTTACAATTGATGTTTAGTCCTTTCTTCTCGCTTTCCTTTACTTGGCCTCTTCCTCTTGCTGACAACCATATATTCTGTCTTCTTACAATTGATGTTTAGTCCTTTCTTCTCGCTTTCCTTTACTTGGACTCTTCCTCTTGCTGACAACCATATATTCTGTCTTCTTACAATTGATGTTTAGTCCTTTCTTCTCTCTTTCCTTTACTTGGCCTCTTCCTCTTGCTGGCAACCATACATTCTGTCTTCTTACAATTGATGTTTAGTCTTTTTTATTGCTTTCCTTTACTTCGCATCTTCCTCTTGCCGAACACCATAC
Organism: Acanthosepion lycidas; assembly: GCA_963932145.1. Classification (NCBI taxonomy): domain Eukaryota; kingdom Metazoa; phylum Mollusca; class Cephalopoda; order Sepiida; family Sepiidae; genus Acanthosepion; species Acanthosepion lycidas. Next base: position 106,201,528 of record OZ010585.1, read on the forward strand.
ATTCTGTCTTCTTACAATTGAGGTTTAGTCCTTTCTTCTAAATTTCCTTTACTTGGTCTCTTCTTCTTGCTGACAACCATATATTCTGTCTTCTTACAATTGATGTTTAGTCCTTTCTTCTCTCTTTCCTTTACTTGGCCTCTTCCTCTTGCTGGCAACCATACATTCTGTCTTCTTACAATTGATGTTTAGTCTTTTTTATTGCTTTCCTTTACTTCGCATCTTCCTCTTGCCGAACACCATACATTCTGTCTTCTTACAATTGAGGTTTAGTCCTTTCTTCTAAATTTCCTTTACTTGGTCTCTTCTTCTTGCTGACAACAATATATTCTGTCTTCTTACAATTGATGTTTAGTCCTTTCTTCTCGCTTTCCTTTACTTGGCCTCTTCCTCTTGCTGACAACCATATATTCTGTCTTCTTACAATTGATGTTTAGTCCTTTCTTCTCGCTTTCCTTTACTTGGCCTCTTCCTCTTGCTGACAACCATATATTCTGTCTTCTTACAATTGATGTTTAGTCCTTTCTTCTCGCTTTCCTTTACTTGGCCTATTCCTCTTCCTCTTCCTGACAACCATACATTCTATCTTCTTACAATTGATGTTTAGTCTTTTCTTCTCGCTTTCCTTTACTTGGTCGCTTCCTCTTGCTGGCAACCATATATTCTGTCTTCTTACAATTGATGTTTAGTCCTTTCTTCTCTCTTTCCTTTACTTGGCCTCTTTCTCGTGCTGACAACCATACATTCTGTCTTCTTACAATTGATGTTTAGTCTTTTCTTCTCTCTTTCTTTTACTTGGCCTCTTCCTCTTGCTGACAACCATACATTCTGTCTTCTTACAATTAATGTTTAGTCTTTTCGTATTGCTTTCCTTTACTTCGCATCTTCCTCTTGCCGAACACCATACATTCTGTCTTCTTACAATTGAGGTTTAGTCCTTTCTTCTAAATTTCCTTTACTTGGTCTCTTCTTCTTGCTGACAACAATATATTCTGTCTTCTTACAATAGATGTTTAGTCCTTTCTTCTCGCTTTCCTTTACTTGGCCTATTCCTCTTCCTCTTCCTGACAACCATACATTCTATCTTCTTACAATTGATGATTAGTCCTTTCTTCTCACTTTCCTTTACTTGGCCTCTTCTTCTAGCTGACAACCATACATTCTGTCTTCTTACAATTGATGTTTAGTCCTTTCTTCTCGCTTTCCTTTACTTGGCGTCTTCCTCTTGCTGGCAACCATACATTCTGTCTTCTTACAATTGATGTTTAGTCCTTTCTTCTAGCTTTCCATTACTTGGCGTCTTCCTCTTGCTGACAACCATACATTCTGTCTTCTTACAATTGATGTTTAGTCCTTTCTTCTCGCTTTCCTTTACTTGGCGTCTTCCTCTTGCTGACAACCATACATTCTGTCTTCTTACAATTGATGTTTAGTCCTTTCTTCTCTCTTTCCTTTACTTGGCGTCTTCCTCTTGCTGGCAACCATACATTCTGTCTTCTTACAATTGATGTTTAGTCCTTTCTTCTCGCTTTCATTTACTTGGCGTCTTCCTCTTGCTGAAAACCATACATTCTGTCTTCTTACAATTGATGTTTAGTCCTTTCTTCTCGCTTTCCTTTACTTGGCGTCTTCCTCTTGCTGACAACCATACATTCTGTCTTCTTACAATTGATGTTTAGTCCTTTCTTCTCGCTTTCCTTTACTTGGCGTCTTCCTCTTTCTGGCAACCATACATTCTGTCTTCTTACAATTGATGTTTAGTCCTTTCTTCTCTCTTTCCTTTACTTGGCGTCTTCCTCTTGCTGGCAACCATACATTCTGTCTTCTTACAATTGATGTTTAGTCCTTTCTTCTCGCTTTCCTTTACTTGGCCTATTCCTCTTCCTCTTCCTGACAACCATACATTCTATCTTCTTACAATTCATGATTAGTCCTTTCTTCTCTCTTTCCTTTACTTGGCCTCTTCCTCTAGCTGACAACCATACATTCTGTCTTCTTACAATTGATGTTTAGTCCTTTCTTCTCGCTTTCCTTTACTTGGCGTCTTCCTCTTGCTGGCAACCATACATTCTGTCTTCTTACAATTGATGTTTAGTCCTTTCTTCTAGCTTTCCTTTACTTGGCGTCTTCCTCTTGCTGACAACCATACATTCTGTCTTCTTACAATTGATGTTAAGTCCTTTCTTCTCGCTTTCCTTTACTTGGCGTCTTCCTCTTGCTGACAACCATACATTCTGTCTTCTTACAATTGATGTTTAGTCCTTTCTTCTCTCTTTCCTTTACTTGGCGTCTTCCTCTTGCTGGCAACCATACATTCTGTCTTCTTACAATTGATGTTTAGTCCTTTCTTCTCGCTTTCCTTTACTTGGCGTCTTCCTCTTGCTGACAACCATACATTCTGTCTTCTTACAATTGATGTTTAGTCCTTTCTTCTCGCTTTCCTTTACTTGGCGTCTTCCTTTTGCTGACAACCATACATTCTGTCTTCTTACAATTGATGTTTAGTCCTTTCTTCTCGCTTTCCTTTACTTGGCGTCTTCCTCTTGCTGACAACCATACATTCTGTCTTCTTACAATTGATGTTTAGTCCTTTCTTCTCTCTTTCCTTTACTTGGCGTCTTCCTCTTGCTGGCAACCATACATTCTGTCTTCTTACAATTGATGTTTAGTCCTTTCTTCTATCTTTCCTTTACTTGGCCTCTTTCTCGTGCTGACAACCATACATTCTGTCTTCTTACAATTGATGTTTAGTCCTTTCTTCTCTCTTTCCTTTACTTGGCCTCTTTCTCGTGCTGACAACCATACATTCTGTCTTCTTACAATTGATGTTTAGTCCTTTCTTCTCGCTTTCCTTTACATGGCGTCTTCCTCTTGCTGACAACCATACATTCTGTCTTCTTACAATTGATGTTTAGTCCTTTCTTCTCGCTTTCCTTTACTTGGCGTCTTCCTCTTGCTGGCAACCATACATTCTGTCTTCTTACAATTGATGTTTAGTCCTTTCTTCTCTCTTTCCTTTACTTGGCGTCTTCCTCTTGCTGGCAACCATACATTCTGTCTTCTTACAATTGATGTTTAGTCCTTTTTCTCGCTTTCCTTTACTTGGCGTCTTCCTCTTGCTGAAAACCATACATTCTGTCTTCTTACAATTGATGTTTAGTCCTTTCTTCTCGCTTTCCTTTACTTGGCGTCTTCCTCTTGCTGACAACCATACATTCTGTCTTCTTAAAATTGATGTTTAGTCCTTTCTTCTCTCTTTCCTTTACTTGGCGTCTTCCTCTTGCTGGCAACCATACATTCTGTCTTCTTACAATTGATGTTTAGTCCTTTCTTCTCGCTTTCCTTTACTTGGCCTCTTTCTCTTGCTGACAACCATACATTCTGTCTTCTTACAATTGATGTTTAGTCCTTTCTTCTTGCTTTCCTTTACTTGGCGTCTTCCTCTTGCTGACAACCATACATTCTGTCTTCTTACAATTGATGTTTAGTCCTTTCTTCTCGCTTTCCTTTACTTGGTCTCTTCCTCTTGCTGACAACCATACATTCTGTCCTCTTACAATTGATGTTTAGTCCTTTCTTCTTGCTTTCTTTTACATGGCCTCTTCCTCTTGCTGACAACCATACATTCTGTCTTCTTACAATTGATGTTTAGTCCTTTCTTCTCGCTTTCCTTTACTTGGCGTCTTCCTTTTGCTGACAACCATACATTCTGTCTTCTTACAATTGATGTTTAGTCCTTTCTTCTCGCTTTCCTTTACTTGGCGTCTTCCTCTTGCTGACAACCATACATTCTGTCTTCTTACAATTGATGTTTAGTCCTTTCTTCTCTCTTTCCTTTACTTGGCGTCTTCCTCTTGCTGGCAACCATACATTCTGTCTTCTTACAATTGATGTTTAGTCCTTTCTTCTATCTTTCCTTTACTTGGCCTCTTTCTCGTGCTGACAACCATACATTCTGTCTTCTTACAATTGATGTTTAGTCCTTTCTTCTCTCTTTCCTTTACTTGGCCTCTTTCTCGTGCTGACAACCATACATTCTGTCTTCTTACAATTGATGTTTAGTCCTTTCTTCTCGCTTTCCTTTACATGGCGTCTTCCTCTTGCTGACAACCATACATTCTGTCTTCTTACAATTGATGTTTAGTCCTTTCTTCTCGCTTTCCTTTACTTGGCGTCTTCCTCTTGCTGGCAACCATACATTCTGTCTTCTTACAATTGATGTTTAGTCCTTTCTTCTCTCTTTCCTTTACTTGGCGTCTTCCTCTTGCTGGCAACCATACATTCTGTCTTCTTACAATTGATGTTTAGTCCTTTTTCTCGCTTTCCTTTACTTGGCGTCTTCCTCTTGCTGAAAACCATACATTCTGTCTTCTTACAATTGATGTTTAGTCCTTTCTTCTCGCTTTCCTTTACTTGGCGTCTTCCTCTTGCTGACAACCATACATTCTGTCTTCTTAAAATTGATGTTTAGTCCTTTCTTCTCTCTTTCCTTTACTTGGCGTCTTCCTCTTGCTGGCAACCATACATTCTGTCTTCTTACAATTGATGTTTAGTCCTTTCTTCTCGCTTTCCTTTACTTGGCCTCTTTCTCTTGCTGACAACCATACATTCTGTCTTCTTACAATTGATGTTTAGTCCTTTCTTCTTGCTTTCCTTTACTTGGCGTCTTCCTCTTGCTGACAACCATACATTCTGTCTTCTTACAATTGATGTTTCGTCCTTTCTTCTCGCTTTCCTTTACTTGGTCTCTTCCTCTTGCTGACAACCATACATTCTGTCCTCTTACAATTGATGTTTAGTCCTTTCTTCTTGCTTTCTTTTACATGGCCTCTTCCTCTTGCTGACAACCATACATTCTGTCTTCTTACAATTGATGTTTAGTCCTTTCTTCTCGCTTTCCTTTCCTTGGCGTCTTCCTCTTGCTGACAACCATACATTCTGTCTTCTTACAATTGATGTTTAGTCCTTTCTTCTCGCTTTCCTTTACTTGGCCTCTTCCTCTTGCTGACAACCATACATTCTGTCTTCTTACAATTGATGTTTAGTCCTTTCTTCTTGCTTTCCTTTACGTGGCCTCTTCCTCTTGCTGACAACCATACATTCTGTCTTCTTACAATTGATGTTTAGTCCTTTCTTCTCTCTTTCCTTTACTTGGCCTCTTCCTCTTGCTGACAACCATACATTCTGTCTTCTTATAATTGATGTTTAGTCCTTTCTTCTCGCTTTCCTTTACTTGGCCTCTTCCTCTAGCTGACAACCATACATTCTGTCCTCTTACAATTGATGTTTAGTCCTTTCTTCTTGCTTTCTTTTACATGGCCTCTTCCTCTTGCTGGCAACCATACATCTCTCTTCTTACAATTGATGTTTAGTCCTTTCTTCTCGCTTTCCTTTACTTGGCGTCTTCCTCTTGCTGACAAACATACATTCTGTCTTCTTACAATTGATGATTAGTCCTTTCTTCTCGCTTTCCTTTACTTGGCGTCTTCCTCTTGCTGACAACAATAAATTCTGTCTTCTTACAATTGATGTTTAGTCCTTTCTTCTCGCTTTCCTTTACTTGGCGTCTTCCTCTTGCTGACAACCATACATTCTGTCCTCTTACAATTGATGTTTAGTCCTTTCTTCTCTCTTTCCTTTACTTGGCGTCTTCCTCTTGCTGGCAACCATACATTCTGTCTTCTTACAATTGATGTTTAGTCCTTTCTTCTCGCTTTCCTTTACTTGGCGTCTTCCTCTTGCTGACAACCATACATTCTGTCTTCTTACAATTGATGTTTAGTCCTTTCTTCTCTCTTTCCTTTACTTGGCGTCTTCCTCTTGCTAGCAACCATACATTCTGTCTTCTTACAATTGATGTTTAGTCCTTTCTTCTCTCTTTCCTTTACTTGGCCTCTTTCTCGTGCTGACAACCATACATTCTGTCTTCTTACAATTGATGTTTAGTCCTTTCTTCTCTCTTTCCTTTACTTGGCCTCTTTCTCGTGCTGACAACCATACATTCTGTCTTCTTACAATTGATGTTTAGTCCTTTCTTCTCGCTTTCCTTTACTTGGTCGTTTCTTCTTGCTGCCAACCATACATTCTGTCTTCTTACAATTGATGTTTAGTCCTTTCTTCTCTCTTTCCTTTACTTGGCGTCTTCCTCTTGCTGGCAACCATACATTCTGTCTTCTTACAATTGATGTTTAGTCCTTTCTTCTCGCTTTCCTTTACTTGGTCGCTTCCTCTTGCTGACAACCATACATTCTGTCTTCTTACAATTGATGTTTAGTCCTTTCTTCTCTCTTTCCTTTACTTGGCATCTTCCTCTTGCTGACAACCATACATTCTGTCTTCTTACAATTGATGTTTAGTCCTTTCTTCTCGCTTTCCTTCACTTGGGCTCTTTCTCTTCCTGACAACAATACATTCTGTCTTCTTGCAATTGATGTTTAGTCCTTTCTTCTCTCTTTCCTTTACTTGGCGTCTTCCTCTTGCTGACAACCATACATTCTGTCTTCTTACAATTGATGTTTAGTCCTTTCTTCTCGCTTTCCTTTACTTGGTCGCTTCCTCTTGCTGACAACCATACATTCTGTCTTCTTACAATTGATGTTTAGTCCTTTCTTCTCTCTTTCCTTTACTTGGCCTCTTTCTCTTGCTGACAACCATACATTCTGTCTTCTTACAATTGATGTTTAGTCCTTTCTTCTATCTTTCCTTTACTTGGCGTCTTCCTCTTGCTGACAACCATAAATTCTGTCTTCTTACAATTGATGTTTAGTCCTTTCTTCTCGCTTTCCTTTACTTGGCGTCTTCCTCTTGCTGACAACGATACATTCTGTCTTCTTACAATTGATGTTTAGTCCTTTCTTCTCGCTTTCCTTCACTTGGGCTCTTTCTCTTGCTGACAACAATACATTCTGTCTTCTTACAATTGATGTTTAGTCCTTTCATCTCTCTTTCCTTTACTTGGCGTCTTCCTCTTGCTGACAACCATACATTCTGTCTTCTTAAAATTGATGTTTAGTCCTTTCTTCTCGCTTTCCTTTACTTGGCGTCTTCCTCTTGCTGACAACCATACATTCTGTCTTCTTACAATTGATGTTTAGTCCTTTCTTCTCTCTTTCTTTTACTTGGCTTCTTCCTCTTGCTGACAACCATGCATTCTGTCTTCTTACAATTGATGTTTAGTCTTTTCTTCTCTCTTTCTTTTACTTGGCCTCTTCCTCTTGCTGACAACCATACATTCTGTCTTCTTACAATTGATGTTTAGTCCTTTCTTCTCTCTTTCTTTTACTTGGCCTCTTCCTCTTGCTGACAACCATACATTCTGTCTTCTTACAATTGATGTTTAGTCCTTTCTTCTCGCTTTCCTTTACTTGGCCTCTTCCTCTTGCTGATTACCATACATTCTGTCTTCTTACAATTGATGTTTAGTCCTTTCTTCTCTCTTTCCTTTACTTGGCGTCTTCCTCTTGCTGACAACCATACATTCTGTCTTCTTACAATTGATGTTTAGTCCTTTCTTCTCGCTTTCCTTTACTTGGTCGCTTTCGCTTGCTGGCAACCATACATTCTGTCTTCTTACAATTGATGTTTAGTCCTTTCTTCTCGCTTTATTTTACTTGGACTCTTCCTCTTGCTGACAACCATATATTCTGTCTTCTTACAATTGATGTTTAGTCTTTTCTTCTCTCTTTCTTTTACTTGGCCTCTTCCTCTTGCTGACAACCATACATTCTGTCTTCTTACAATTGATGTTTAGTCCTTTCTTCTCTCTTTCTTTTACTTGGCCTCTTCCTCTTGCTGACAACCATACATTCTGTCTTCTTACAATTGATGTTTAGTCCTTTCTTCTCGCTTTCCTTTACTTGGTCGCTTCCTCTTGCTGGCAACCATACATTCTGTCTTCTTACAATTGATGTTTAGTCCTTTCTTCTCGCTTTCTTTTGCTTGGCCTCTTCCTCTTGCTGACAACCATATATTCTGTCTTCTTAAAATTGATGTTTAGTCTTTTCTTCTCTCTTTTTTTTACTTGGCCTCTTCCTCTTGCTGACAACCATACATTCTGTCTTCTTACAATTGATGTTTAGTCCTTTGTTCTCGCTTTCCTTTACTTGGTCGCTTCCTCTTGCTGGCAACCATACTTTCTGTCTTCTTACAATTGATGTTTAGTCCTTTCTTCTCTCTTTCTTTTACTTGGTCGCTTCCTCTTGCTGGCAACCATACATTCTGTCTTCTTACAATTGATGTTTAGTCCTTTCTTCTCGCTTTCTTTTACTTGGCCTCTTCCTCTTGCTGACAACCATATATTCTGTCTTCTTACAATTGATGTTTAGTCTTTTCTTCTCTCTTTCTTTTACTTGGCCTCTTCCTCTTGCTGACAACCATACATTCTGTCTTCTTACAATTGATGTTTAGTCCTTTCTTCTCTCTTTCTTTTACTTGGTCGCTTCCTCTTGTTGGCAACCATACATTCTGTCTTCTTACAATTGATGTTTAGTCCTTTCTTCTCTCTTTCTTTTACTTGGCCTCTTCCTCTTGCTGACAACCATACATTCTGTCTTCTTACAATTGAAGTTTAGTCCTTTCTTCTCTCTTTCTTTTAATTGGTCGCTTCCTCTTGCTGACAACCATACATTCTGTCTTCTTACAATTGATGTTTAGTCCTTTCTTCTCGCTTTCTTTTACTTGGCCTCTTCCTCTTGCTGACAACCATACATTCTGTCTTCTTACAATTGATGTTTAGTCCTTTCTTCTCGCTTTCCTTTACTTGGCGTCTTCCTCTTGCTGACAACCATACATTCTGTCTTCTTAAAATTGATGTTTAGTCATTTCTTCTCGCTTTCCTTTACTTGGCGTCTTCCTCTTGCTGACAACCATACATTCTGTCTTCTTACAATTGATGTTTAGTCCTTTCTTCTCTCTTTCTTTTACTTGGCTTCTTCCTCTTGCTGACAACCATGCATTCTGTCTTCTTACAATTGATGTTTAGTCTTTTCTTCTCTCTTTCTTTTACTTGGCCTCTTCCTCTTGCTGACAACCATACATTCTGTCTTCTTACAATTGATGTTTAGTCCTTTCTTCTCTCTTTCTTTTACTTGGCCTCTTCCTCTTGCTGACAACCATACATTCTGTCTTCTTACAATTGATGTTTAGTCCTTTCTTCTCGCTTTCCTTTACTTGGCCTCTTCCTCTTGCTGATTACCATACATTCTGTCTTCTTACAATTGATGTTTAGTCCTTTCTTCTCTCTTTCCTTTACTTGGCGTCTTCCTCTTGCTGACAACCATACATTCTGTCTTCTTACAATTGATGTTTAGTCCTTTCTTCTCGCTTTCCTTTACTTGGTCGCTTTCGCTTGCTGGCAACCATACATTCTGTCTTCTTACAATTGATGTTTAGTCCTTTCTTCTCGCTTTATTTTACTTGGACTCTTCCTCTTGCTGACAACCATATATTCTGTCTTCTTACAATTGATGTTTAGTCTTTTCTTCTCTCTTTCTTTTACTTGGCCTCTTCCTCTTGCTGACAACCATACATTCTGTCTTCTTACAATTGATGTTTAGTCCTTTCTTCTCTCTTTCTTTTACTTGGCCTCTTCCTCTTGCTGACAACCATACATTCTGTCTTCTTACAATTGATGTTTAGTCCTTTCTTCTCGCTTTCCTTTACTTGGTCGCTTCCTCTTGCTGGCAACCATACATTCTGTCTTCTTACAATTGATGTTTAGTCCTTTCTTCTCGCTTTCTTTTGCTTGGCCTCTTCCTCTTGCTGACAACCATATATTCTGTCTTCTTAAAATTGATGTTTAGTCTTTTCTTCTCTCTTTTTTTTACTTGGCCTCTTCCTCTTGCTGACAACCATACATTCTGTCTTCTTACAATTGATGTTTAGTCCTTTGTTCTCGCTTTCCTTTACTTGGTCGCTTCCTCTTGCTGGCAACCATACTTTCTGTCTTCTTACAATTGATGTTTAGTCCTTTCTTCTCTCTTTCTTTTACTTGGTCGCTTCCTCTTGCTGGCAACCATACATTCTGTCTTCTTACAATTGATGTTTAGTCCTTTCTTCTCGCTTTCTTTTACTTGGCCTCTTCCTCTTGCTGACAACCATATATTCTGTCTTCTTACAATTGATGTTTAGTCTTTTCTTCTCTCTTTCTTTTACTTGGCCTCTTCCTCTTGCTGACAACCATACATTCTGTCTTCTTACAATTGATGTTTAGTCCTTTCTTCTCTCTTTCTTTTACTTGGTCGCTTCCTCTTGTTGGCAACCATACATTCTGTCTTCTTACAATTGATGTTTAGTCCTTTCTTCTCTCTTTCTTTTACTTGGCCTCTTCCTCTTGCTGACAACCATACATTCTGTCTTCTTACAATTGAAGTTTAGTCCTTTCTTCTCTCTTTCTTTTACTTGGTCGCTTCCTCTTGCTGACAACCATACATTCTGTCTTCTTACAATTGATGTTTAGTCCTTTCTTCTCGCTTTCTTTTACTTGGCCTCTTCCTCTTGCTGACAACCATACATTCTGTCTTCTTACAATTGATGTTTAGTCCTTTCTTCTCGCTTTCCTTTACTTGGTCGCTTCCTCTTGCTGGCAACCATACATTCTGTCTTCTTACAATTGATGTTTAGTCCTTTCTTCTCGCTTTCTTTTACTTGGCCTCTTCCTCTTGCTGACAACCATACATTCTGTCTTCTTACAATTGATGTTTAGTCCTTTCTTCTCTCTTTCTTTTACTTGGCCTCTTCCTCTTGCTGACAACCATACATTCTGTCTTCTTACAATTGATGTTTAGTCCTTTCTTCTCGCTTTCCTTTACTTGGTCGCTTCGTCTTGCTGGCAACCATACATTCTGTCTTCTTACAATTGATGTTTAGTCCTTTCTTCTCGCTTTCTTTTACTTGGCCTCTTCCTCTTGCTGACAACCATATATTCTGTCTTCTTACAATTGATGTTTAGTCTTTTCTTCTCTCTTTCTTTTACTTGGCCTCTTCCTCTTGCTGACAACCATACATTCTGTCTTCTTACAATTGATGTTTAGTCCTTTCTTCTCTCTTTCTTTTACTTGGCCTCTTCCTCTTGCTGACAACCATACATTCTGTCTTCTTACAATTGATGTTTAGTCCTTTCTTCTCGCTTTCCTTTACTTGGTCGCTTCCTCTTGCTGGCAACCATACATTCTGTCTTCTTACAATTGATGTTTAGTCCTTTCTTCTCGCTTTCTTTTGCTTGGCCTCTTCCTCTTGCTGACAACCATATATTCAGTCTTCTTAAAATTGATGTTTAGTCTTTTCTTCTCTCTTTTTTTTACTTGGCCTCTTCCTCTTGCTGACAACCATACATTCTGTCTTCTTACAATTGATGTTTAGTCCTTTGTTCTCGCTTTCCTTTACTTGGTCGCTTCCTCTTGCTGGCAACCATACTTTCTGTCTTCTTACAATTGATGTTTAGTCCTTTCTTCTCGCTTTCTTTTACTTGGCCTCTTCCTCTTGCTGACAACCATATATTCTGTCTTCTTACAATTGATGTTTAGTCTTTTCTTCTCTCTTTCTTTTACTTGGCCTCTTCCTCTTGCTGACAACCATACATTCTGTCTTCTTACAATTGATGTTTAGTCCTTTCTTCTCTCTTTCTTTTACTTGGCCTCTTCCTCTTGCTGACAACCATACATTCTGTCTTCTTACAATTGATGTTTAGTCCTTTCTTCTCGCTTTCTTTTACTTGGCCTCTTCTTCTTGCTGACAGCCATATATTCTGTCTTCTTACAATTGATGTTTAGCCTTTTCTTCTCTCTTTCTTTTACTTGGCCTCTTCCTCTTGCTGACAACCATATATTCTGTCTTCTTACAATTGATGTTTAGTCTTTTCTTCTCTCTTTCTTTTACTTGGCCTCTTCCTCTTGCTGACAACCATACATTCTGTCTTCTTACAATTGATGTTTAGTCCTTTCTTCTCTCTTTCTTTTACTTGGCCTCTTCCTCTTGCTGACAACCATACATTCTGTCTTCTTACAATTGATGTTTAGTCCTTTCTTCTCGCTTTCTTTTACTTGGCCTCTTCTTCTTGCTGACAGCCATATATTCTGTCTTCTTACAATTGATGTTTAGTCTTTTCTTCTCTCTTTCTTTTACTTGGCCTCTTCCTCTTGCTGACAACCATATATTCTGTCTTCTTACAATTGATGTTTAGTCTTTTCTTCTCTCTTTCTTTTACTTGGCCTCTTCCTCTTGCTGACAACCATACATTCTGTCTTCTTACAATTGATGTTTAGTCCTTTCTTCTCTCTTTCTTTTACTTGGCCTCTTCCTCTTGCTGACAACCATACATTCTGTCTTCTGACAATTGATGTTTAGTCCTTTCTTCTCGCTTTCTTTTACTTGGCCTCTTCTTCTTGCTGACAGCCATATATTCTGTCTTCTTAAAATTGATGTTTAGTCTTTTCTTCTCTCTTTTTTTTACTTGGCCTCTTCCTCTTGCTGACAACCATACATTCTGTCTTCTTACAATTGATGTTTAGTCCTTTGTTCTCGCTTTCCTTTACTTGGTCGCTTCCTCTTGCTGGCAACCATACATTCTGTCTTCTTACAATTGATGTTTAGTCCTTTCTTCTCGCTTTCCTTTACTTGGTCGCTTCCTCTTGCTGGCAACCATACATTCTGTCTTCTTACAATTGATGTTTAGTCCTTTCTTCTCGCTTTCTTTTGCTTGGCCTCTTCCTCTTGCTGACAACCATATATTCTGTCTTCTTAAAATTGATGTTTAGTCTTTTCTTCTCTCTTTTTTTTACTTGGCCTCTTCCTCTTGCTGACAACCATACATTCTGTCTTCTTACAATTGATGTTTAGTCCTTTGTTCTCGCTTTCCTTTACTTGGTCGCTTCCTCTTGCTGACAACCATACATTCTGTCTTCTTACAATTGATGTTTAGTCCTTTGTTCTCGCTTTCCTTTACTTGGTCGCTTCCTCTTGCTGACAACCATATATTCTGTCTTCTTACAATTGATGTTTAGTCTTTTCTTCTCTCTTTCTTTTACTTGGCCTCTTCCTCTTGCTGACAACCATATATTCTGTCTTCTTACAATTGATGTTTAGTCCTTTCTTCTCGCTTTCTTTTACTTGGCCTCTTCCTCTTGCTGACAACCATATATTCTGTCTTCTTACAATTGATGTTTAGTCTTTTCTTCTCGCTTTCCTTTACTTGGCCTCTTCCTCTTGCTGACAACCATACATTCTGTCTTCTTACAATTGATGTTTAGTCCTTTCTTCTCACTTTCTTTTACTTGGCCTCTTCCTCTTGCTGACAACCATATATTCTGTCTTCTTACAATTGATGTTTAGTCCTTTCTTCTCGCTTTCTTTTACTTGGCCTCTTCTTCTTGCTGACAGCCATATATTCTGTCTTCTTACAATTGATGTTTAGTGTTTTCTTCTCTCTTTCTTTTACTTGGCCTCTTCCTCTTGCTGACAACCATATATTCTGTCTTCTTACAATTGATGTTTAGTCCTTTCTTCTCTCTTTCTTTTACTTGGCCTCTTCCTCTTGCTGACAACCATACATTCTGTCTTCTTACAATTGATTTTTAGTCCTTTCTTCTCGCTTTCTTTTACTTGGCCTCTTCTTCTTGCTGACAGCCATATATTCTGTCTTCTTACAATTGATGTTTAGTCTTTTCTTCTCTCTTTCTTTTACTTGGCCTCTTCCTCTTGCTGACAACCATATATTCTGTCTTCTTACAATTGATGTTTAGTCCTTTCTTCTCGCTTTCTTTTACTTGGCCTCTTCTTCTTGCTGACAGCCATATATTCTGTCTTCTTACAATTGATGTTTAGTCTTTTCTTCTCTCTTTCTTTTACTTGGCCTCTTCCTCTTGCTGACAACCATATATTCTGTCTTCTTACAATTGATGTTTAGTCCTTTCTTCTCTCTTTCTTTTACTTGGCCTCTTCCTCTTGCTGACAACCATACATTCTGTCTTCTTACAATTGATGTTTAGTCCTTTCTTCTCGCTTTCTTTTACTTGGCCTCTTCTTCTTGCTGACAGCCATATATTCTGTCTTCTTACAATTGATGTTTAGTCTTTTCTTCTCTCTTTCTTTTACTTGGCCTCTTCCTCTTGCTGACAACCATATATTCTGTCTTCTTACAATTGATGTTTAGTCTTTTCTTCTCTCTTTCTTTTACTTGGCCTCTTCCTCTTGCTGACAACCATATATTCTGTCTTCTTACAATTGATGTTTAGTCTTTTCTTCTCTCTTTCTTTTACTTGGCCTCTTCCTCTTGCTGACAACCATATATTCTGTCTTCTTACAATTGATGTTTAGTCTTTTCTTCTCTCTTTCTTTTACTTGGCCTCTTCCTCTTGCTGACAACCATATATTCTGTCTTCTTACAATTGATGTTTAGTCCTTTCTTCTCTCTTTCTTTTACTTGGCCTCTTCCTCTTGCTGACAACCATACATTCTGTCTTCTTACAATTGATGTTTAGTCCTTTCTTCTCGCTTTCTTTTACTTGGCCTCTTCTTCTTGCTGACAGCCATATATTCTGTCTTCTTACAATTGATGTTTAGTCTTTTCTTCTCTCTTTCTTTTACTTGGCCTCTTCCTCTTGCTGACAACCATATATTCTGTCTTCTTACAATTGATGTTTAGTCCTTTCTTCTCGCTTTCTTTTACTTGGCCTCTTCTTCTTGCTGACAGCCATATATTCTGTCTTCTTACAATTGATGTTTAGTCTTTTCTTCTGTCTTTCTTTTACTTGGCCTCTTCCTCTTGCTGACAACCATACATTCTGTCTTCTTACAATTGATGTTTAGTCCTTTCTTCTCGCTTTCCTTTACTTGGTCGCTTCCTCTTGCTGGCAACCATACATTCTGTCTTCTTACAATTGATGTTTAGTCCTTTCTTCTCGCTTTCCTTTACTTGGTCGCTTCCTCTTGCTGGCAACCATACATTCTGTCTTCTTACAATTGATGTTTAGTCCTTTCTTCTCGCTTTCTTTTGCTTGGCCTCTTCCTCTTGCTGACAACCATATATTCAGTCTTCTTAAAATTGATGTTTAGTCTTTTCTTCTCTCTTTTTTTTACTTGGCCTCTTCCTCTTGCTGACAACCATATATTCTGTCTTCTTACAATTGATGTTTAGTCTTTTCTTCTCTCTTTCTTTTACTTGGCCTCTTCCTCTTGCTGACAACCATACATTCTGTCTTCTTACAATTGATGTTTAGTCCTTTCTTCTCTCTTTCTTTTACTTGGCCTCTTCCTCTTGCTGACAACCATACATTCTGTCTTCTTACAATTGATGTTTAGTCCTTTCTTCTCGCTTTCTTTTACTTGGCCTCTTCTTCTTGCTGACAGCCATATATTCTGTCTTCTTACAATTGATGTTTAGTCTTTTCTTCTCTCTTTCTTTTACTTGGCCTCTTCCTCTTGCTGACAACCATATATTCTGTCTTCTTACAATTGATGTTTAGTCTTTTCTTCTCTCTTTCTTTTACTTGGCCTCTTCCTCTTGCTGACAACCATACATTCTGTCATCTTACAATTGATGTTTAGTCCTTTCTTCTCTCTTTCTTTTACTTGGCCTCTTCCTCTTGCTGACAACCATACATTCTGTCTTCTTACAATTGATGTTTAGTCCTTTCTTCTCGCTTTCTTTTACTTGGCCTCTTCTTCTTGCTGACTGCCATATATTCTGTCTTCTTAAAATTGATGTTTAGTCTTTTCTTCTCTCTTTTTTTTTACTTGGCCTCTTCCTCTTGCTGACAACCATACATTCTGTCTTCTTACAATTGATGTTTAGTCCTTTGTTCTCGCTTTCCTTTACTTGGTCGCTTCCTCTTGCTGGCAACCATACATTCTGTCTTCTTACAATTGATGTTTAGTCCTTTCTTCTCGCTTTCTTTTGCTTGGCCTCTTCCTCTTGCTGACAACCATATATTCTGTCTTCTTAAAATTGATGTTTAGTCTTTTCTTCTCTCTTTTTTTTACTTGGCCTCTTCCTCTTGCTGACAACCATACATTCTGTCTTCTTACAATTGATGTTTAGTCCTTTGTTCTCGCTTTCCTTTACTTGGTCGCTTCCTCTTGCTGACAACCATACATTCTGTCTTCTTACAATTGATGTTTAGTCCTTTGTTCTCGCTTTCCTTTACTTAGTCGCTTCCTCTTGCTGACAACCATATATTCTGTCTTCTTACAATTGATGTTTAGTCCTTTCTTCTCTCTTTCTTTTACTTGGCCTCTTCCACTTGCTGACAACCATACATTCTGTCTTCTTACAATTGATGTTTAGTCCTTTCTTCTCGCTTTCTTTTACTTGGCCTCTTCTTCTTGCTGACAGCCATATATTCTGTCTTCTTACAATTGATGTTTAGTCTTTTCTTCTCTCTTTCTTTTACTTGGCCTCTTCCTCTTGCTGACAACCATATATTCTGTCTTCTTACAATTGATGTTTAGTCCTTTCTTCTCGCTTTCTTTTACTTGGCCTCTTCCTCTTGCTGACAACCATATATTCTGTCTTCTTACAATTGATGTTTAGTCTTTTCTTCTCGCTTTCTTTTACTTGGCCTCTTCTTCTTGCTGACAGCCATATATTCTGTCTTCTTACAATTGATGTTTAGTCCTTTCTTCTCTCTTTCTTTTACTTGGCCTCTTCCTCTTGCTGACAACCATATATTCTGTCTTCTTACAATTGATGTTTAGTCCTTTCTTCTCGCTTTCTTTTACTTGGCCTCTTCTTCTTGCTGACAGCCATATATTCTGTCTTCTTACAATTGATGTTTAGTCTTTTCTTCTCTCTTTCTTTTACTTGGCCTCTTCCTCTTGCTGACAACCATACATTCTGTCTTCTTACAATTGATGTTTAGTCCTTTCTTCTCGCTTTCCTTTACTTGGTCGCTTCCTCTTGCTGGCAACCATACATTCTGTCTTCTTACAATTGATGTTTAGTCCTTTCTTCTCGCTTTCTTTTGCTTGGCCTCTTCCTCTTGCTGACAACCATATATTCAGTCTTCTTAAAATTGATGTTTAGTCTTTTCTTCTCTCTTTTTTTTACTTGGCCTCTTCCTCTTGCTGACAACCATACATTCTGTCTTCTTACAATTGATGTTTAGTCCTTTGTTCTCGCTTTCCTTTACTTGGTCGCTTCCTCTTGCTGGCAACCATACTTTCTGTCTTCTTACAATTGATGTTTAGTCCTTTCTTCTCGCTTTCTTTTACTTGGCCTCTTCCTCTTGCTGACATCCATATATTCTGTCTTCTTACAATTGATGTTTAGTCTTTTCTTCTCTCTTTCTTTTACTTGGCCTCTTCCTCTTGCTGACAACCATACATTCTGTCTTCTTACAATTGATGTTTAGTCCTTTCTTCTCTCTTTCTTTTACTTGGTCTCTTCCTCTTGCTGACAACCATACATTCTGTCTTCTTACAATTGATGTTTAGTCCTTTCTTCTCGCTTTCTTTTACTTGGCCTCTTCTTCTTGCTGACAGCCATATATTCTGTCTTCTTACAATTGATGTTTAGCCTTTTCTTCTCTCTTTCTTTTACTTGGCCTCTTCCTCTTGCTGACAACCATATATTCTGTCTTCTTACAATTGATGTTTAGTCTTTTCTTCTCTCTTTCTTTTACTTGGCCTCTTCCTCTTGCTGACAACCATACATTCTGTCTTCTTACAATTGATGTTTAGTCCTTTCTTCTCTCTTTCTTTTACTTGGCCTCTTCCTCTTGCTGACAACCATACATTCTGTCTTCTTACAATTGATGTTTAGTCCTTTCTTCTCGCTTTCTTTTACTTGGCCTCTTCTTCTTGCTGACAGCCATATATTCTGTCTTCTTACAATTGATGTTTAGTCTTTTCTTCTCTCTTTCTTTTACTTGGCCTCTTCCTCTTGCTGACAACCATATATTCTGTCTTCTTACAATTGATGTTTAGTCTTTTCTTCTCTCTTTCTTTTACTTGGCCTCTTCCTCTTGCTGACAACCATACATTCTGTCTTCTTACAATTGATGTTTAGTCCTTTCTTCTCTCTTTCTTTTACTTGGCCTCTTCCTCTTGCTGACAACCATACATTCTGTCTTCTTACAATTGATGTTTAGTCCTTTCTTCTCGCTTTCTTTTACTTGGCCTCTTCTTCTTGCTGACAGCCATATATTCTGTCTTCTTAAAATTGATGTTTAGTCTTTTCTTCTCTCTTTTTTTTACTTGGCCTCTTCCTCTTGCTGACAACCATACATTCTGTCTTCTTACAATTGATGTTTAGTCCTTTGTTCTCGCTTTCCTTTACTTGGTCGCTTCCTCTTGCTGGCAACCATACATTCTGTCTTCTTACAATTGATGTTTAGTCCTTTCTTCTCGCTTTCCTTTACTTGGTCGCTTCCTCTTGCTGGCAACCATACATTCTGTCTTCTTACAATTGATGTTTAGTCCTTTCTTCTCGCTTTCTTTTGCTTGGCCTCTTCCTCTTGCTGACAACCATATATTCTGTCTTCTTAAAATTGATGTTTAGTCTTTTCTTCTCTCTTTTTTTTACTTGGCCTCTTCCTCTTGCTGACAACCATACATTCTGTCTTCTTACAATTGATGTTTAGTCCTTTGTTCTCGCTTTCCTTTACTTGGTCGCTTCCTCTTGCTGACAACCATACATTCTGTCTTCTTACAATTGATGTTTAGTCCTTTGTTCTCGCTTTCCTTTACTTGGTCGCTTCCTCTTGCTGACAACCATACATTCTGTCTTCTTACAATTGATGTTTAGTCCTTTCTTCTCTCTTTCTTTTACTTGGCCTCTTCCTCTTGCTGACAACCATACATTCTGTCTTCTTACAATTGATGTTTAGTCCTTTCTTCTCGCTTTCTTTTACTTGGCCTCTTCTTCTTGCTGACAGCCATATATTCTGTCTTCTTACAATTGATGTTTAGTCTTTTCTTCTCTCTTTCTTTTACTTGGCCTCTTCCTCTTGCTGACAACCATATATTCTGTCTTCTTACAATTGATGTTTAGTCTTTTCTTCTCTCTTTCTTTTACTTGGCCTCTTCCTCTTGCTGACAACCATATATTCTGTCTTCTTACAATTGATGTTTAGTCTTTTCTTCTCTCTTTCTTTTACTTGGCCTCTTCCTCTTGCTGACAACCATACATTCTGTCTTCTTACAATTGATGTTTAGTCCTTTCTTCTCTCTTTCTTTTACTTGGCCTCTTCCTCTTGCTGACAACCATATATTCTGTCTTCTTACAATTGATGTTTAGTCCTTTCTTCTCGCTTTCTTTTACTTGGCCTCTTCTTCTTGCTGACAGCCATATATTCTGTCTTCTTACAATTGATGTTTAGTCTTTTCTTCTCTCTTTCTTTTACTTGGCCTCTTCCTCTTGCTGACAACCATATATTCTGTCTTCTTACAATTGATGTTTAGTCCTTTCTTCTCTCTTTCTTTTACTTGGCCTCTTCCTCTTGCTGACAACCATACATTCTGTCTTCTTACAATTGATGTTTAGTCCTTTCTTCTCGCTTTCTTTTACTTGGCCTCTTCTTCTTGCTGACAGCCATATATTCTGTCTTCTTACAATTGATGTTTAGTCTTTTCTTCTCTCTTTCTTTTACTTGGCCTCTTCCTCTTGCTGACAACCATATATTCTGTCTTCTTACAATTGATGTTTAGTCTTTTCTTCTCTCTTTCTTTTACTTGGCCTCTTCCTCTTGCTGACAACCATATATTCTGTCTTCTTACAATTGATGTTTAGTCTTTTCTTCTCTCTTTCTTTTACTTGGCCTCTTCCTCTTGCTGACAACCATATATTCTGTCTTCTTACAATTGATGTTTAGTCTTTTCTTCTCTCTTTCTTTTACTTGGCCTCTTCCTCTTGCTGACAACCATACATTCTGTCTTCTTACAATTGATGTTTAGTCCTTTCTTCTCTCTTTCTTTTACTTGGCCTCTTCCTCTTGCTGACAACCATACATTCTGTCTTCTTACAATTGATGTTTAGTCCTTTCTTCTCGCTTTCCTTTACTTGGTCGCTTCCTCTTGCTGGCAACCATACATTCTGTCTTCTTACAATTGATGTTTAGTCCTTTCTTCTCGCTTTCTTTTGCTTGGCCTCTTCCTCTTGCTGACAACCATATATTCTGTCTTCTTAAAATTGATGTTTAGTCTTTTCTTCTCTCTTTTTTTTACTTGGCCTCTTCCTCTTGCTGACAACCATACATTCTGTCTTCTTACAATTGATGTTTAGTCCTTTGTTCTCGCTTTCCTTTACTTGGTCGCTTCCTCTTGCTGGCAACCATACTTTCTGTCTTCTTACAATTGATGTTTAGTCCTTTCTTCTCTCTTTCTTTTACTTGGTCGCTTCCTCTTGCTGGCAACCATACATTCTGTCTTCTTACAATTGATGTTTAGTCCTTTCTTCTCGCTTTCTTTTACTTGGCCTCTTCCTCTTGCTGACAACCATACATTCTGTCTTCTTACAATTGATGTTTAGTCCTTTCTTCTCTCTTTCTTTTACTTGGTCGCTTCCTCTTGTTGGCAACCATACATTCTGTCTTCTTACAATTGATGTTTAGTCCTTTCTTCTCTCTTTCTTTTACTTGGCCTCTTCCTCTTGCTGACAACCATACATTCTGTCTTCTTACAATTGAAGTTTAGTCCTTTCTTCTCTCTTTCTTTTACTTGGTCGCTTCCTCTTGCTGACAACCATACATTCTGTCTTCTTACAATTGATGTTTAGTCCTTTCTTCTCGCTTTCTTTTACTTGGCCTCTTCCTCTTGCTGACAACCATACATTCTGTCTTCTTACAATTGATGTTTAGTCCTTTCTTCTCGCTTTCCTTTACTTGGTCGCTTCCTCTTGCTGGCAACCATACATTCTGTCTTCTTACAATTGATGTTTAGTCCTTTCTTCTCGCTTTCTTTTACTTGGCCTCTTCCTCTTGCTGACAACCATACATTCTGTCTTCTTACAATTGATGTTTAGTCCTTTCTTCTCTCTTTCTTTTACTTGGCCTCTTCCTCTTGCTGACAACCATACATTCTGTCTTCTTACAATTGATGTTTAGTCCTTTCTTCTCGCTTTCCTTTACTTGGTCGCTTCGTCTTGCTGGCAACCATACATTCTGTCTTCTTACAATTGATGTTTAGTCCTTTCTTCTCGCTTTCTTTTACTTGGCCTCTTCCTCTTGCTGACAACCATATATTCTGTCTTCTTACAATTGATGTTTAGTCTTTTCTTCTCTCTTTCTTTTACTTGGCCTCTTCCTCTTGCTGACAACCATACATTCTGTCTTCTTACAATTGATGTTTAGTCCTTTCTTCTCTCTTTCTTTTACTTGGCCTCTTCCTCTTGCTGACAACCATACATTCTGTCTTCTTACAATTGATGTTTAGTCCTTTCTTCTCGCTTTCCTTTACTTGGTCGCTTCCTCTTGCTGGCAACCATACATTCTGTCTTCTTACAATTGATGTTTAGTCCTTTCTTCTCGCTTTCTTTTGCTTGGCCTCTTCCTCTTGCTGACAACCATATATTCAGTCTTCTTAAAATTGATGTTTAGTCTTTTCTTCTCTCTTTTTTTTACTTGGCCTCTTCCTCTTGCTGACAACCATACATTCTGTCTTCTTACAATTGATGTTTAGTCCTTTGTTCTCGCTTTCCTTTACTTGGAAACTTCCTCTTGCTGGCAACCATACTTTCTGTCTTCTTACAATTGATGTTTAGTCCTTTCTTCTCGCTTTCTTTTACTTGGCCTCTTCCTCTTGCTGACAACCATATATTCTGTCTTCTTACAATTGATGTTTAGTCTTTTCTTCTCTCTTTCTTTTACTTGGCCTCTTCCTCTTGCTGACAACCATACATTCTGTCTTCTTACAATTGATGTTTAGTCCTTTCTTCTCTCTTTCTTTTACTTGGCCTCTTCCTCTTGCTGACAACCATACATTCTGTCTTCTTACAATTGATGTTTAGTCCTTTCTTCTCGCTTTCTTTTACTTGGCCTCTTCTTCTTGCTGACAGCCATATATTCTGTCTTCTTACAATTGATGTTTAGCCTTTTCTTCTCTCTTTCTTTTACTTGGCCTCTTCCTCTTGCTGACAACCATATATTCTGTCTTCTTACAATTGATGTTTAGTCTTTTCTTCTCTCTTTCTTTTACTTGGCCTCTTCCTCTTGCTGACAACCATACATTCTGTCTTCTTACAATTGATGTTTAGTCCTTTCTTCTCTCTTTCTTTTACTTGGCCTCTTCCTCTTGCTGACAACCATACATTCTGTCTTCTTACAATTGATGTTTAGTCCTTTCTTCTCGCTTTCTTTTACTTGGCCTCTTCTTCTTGCTGACAGCCATATATTCTGTCTTCTTACAATTGATGTTTAGTCTTTTCTTCTCTCTTTCTTTTACTTGGCCTCTTCCTCTTGCTGACAACCATATATTCTGTCTTCTTACAATTGATGTTTAGTCTTTTCTTCTCTCTTTCTTTTACTTGGCCTCTTCCTCTTGCTGACAACCATACATTCTGTCTTCTTACAATTGATGTTTAGTCCTTTCTTCTCTCTTTCTTTTACTTGGCCTCTTCCTCTTGCTGACAACCATACATTCTGTCTTCTTACAATTGATGTTTAGTCCTTTCTTCTCGCTTTCTTTTACTTGGCCTCTTCTTCTTGCTGACAGCCATATATTCTGTCTTCTTAAAATTGATGTTTAGTCTTTTCTTCTATCTTTTTTTTACTTGGCCTCTTCCTCTTGCTGACAACCATACATTCTGTCTTCTTACAATTGATGTTTAGTCCTTTGTTCTCGCTTTCCTTTACTTGGTCGCTTCCTCTTGCTGGCAACCATACATTCTGTCTTCTTACAATTGATGTTTAGTCCTTTCTTCTCGCTTTCCTTTACTTGGTCGCTTCCTCTTGCTGGCAACCATACATTCTGTCTTCTTACAATTGATGTTTAGTCCTTTCTTCTCGCTTTCTTTTGCTTGGCCTCTTCCTCTTGCTGACAACCATATATTCTGTCTTCTTAAAATTGATGTTTAGTCTTTTCTTCTCTCTTTTTTTTACTTGGCCTCTTCCTCTTGCTGACAACCATACATTCTGTCTTCTTACAATTGATGTTTAGTCCTTTGTTCTCGCTTTCCTTTACTTGGTCGCTTCCTCTTGCTGACAACCATACATTCTGTCTTCTTACAATTGATGTTTAGTCCTTTGTTCTCGCTTTCCTTTACTTGGTCGCTTCCTCTTGCTGACAACCATATATTCTGTCTTCTTACAATTGATGTTTAGTCCTTTCTTCTCTCTTTCTTTTACTTGGCCTCTTCCTCTTGCTGACAACCATACATTCTGTCTTCTTACAATTGATGTTTAGTCCTTTCTTCTCGCTTTCTTTTACTTGGCCTCTTCTTCTTGCTGACAGCCATATATTCTGTCTTCTTACAATTGATGTTTAGTCTTTTCTTCTCTCTTTCTTTTACTTGGCCTCTTCCTCTTGCTGACAACCATATATTCTGTCTTCTTACAATTGATGTTTAGTCTTTTCTTCTCTCTTTCTTTTACTTGGCCTCTTCCTCTTGCTGACAACCATATATTCTGTCTTCTTACAATTGATGTTTAGTCTTTTCTTCTCTCTTTCTTTTACTTGGCCTCTTCCTCTTGCTGACAACCATATATTCTGTCTTCTTACAATTGATGTTTAGTCCTTTCTTCTCGCTTTCTTTTACTTGGCCTCTTCCTCTTGCTGACAACCATATATTCTGTCTTCTTACAATTGATGTTTAGTCTTTTCTTCTCGCTTTCCTTTACTTGGCCTCTTCCTCTTGCTGACAACCATACATTCTGTCTTCTTACAATTGATGTTTAGTCCTTTCTTCTCTCTTTCTTTTACTTGGCCTCTTCCTCTTGCTGACAACCATATATTCTGTCTTCTTACAATTGATGTTTAGTCCTTTCTTCTCGCTTTCTTTTACTTGGCCTCTTCTTCTTGCTGACAGCCATATATTCTGTCTTCTTACAATTGATGTTTAGTCTTTTCTTCTCTCTTTCTTTTACTTGGCCTCTTCCTCTTGCTGACAACCATATATTCTGTCTTCTTACAATTGATGTTTAGTCCTTTCTTCTCTCTTTCTTTTACTTGGCCTCTTCCTCTTGCTGACAACCATACATTCTGTCTTCTTACAATTGATGTTTAGTCCTTTCTTCTCGCTTTCTTTTACTTGGCCTCTTCTTCTTGCTGACAGCCATATATTCTGTCTTCTTACAATTGATGTTTAGTCTTTTCTTCTCTCTTTCTTTTACTTGGCCTCTTCCTCTTGCTGACAACCATATATTCTGTCTTCTTACAATTGATGTTTAGTCCTTTCTTCTCGCTTTCTTTTACTTGGCCTCTTCCTCTTGCTGACAACCATATATTCTGTCTTCTTACAATTGATGTTTAGTCTTTTCTTCTCGCTTTCCTTTACTTGGCCTCTTCCTCTTGCTGACAACCATACATTCTGTCTTCTTACAATTGATGTTTAGTCCTTTCTTCTCTCTTTCTTTTACTTGGCCTCTTCCTCTTGCTGACAACCATATATTCTGTCTTCTTACAATTGATGTTTAGTCCTTTCTTCTCGCTTTCTTTTACTTGGCCTCTTCTTCTTGCTGACAACCATATATTCTGTCTTCTTACAATTGATGTTTAGTCTTTTCTTCTCTCTTTCTTTTACTTGGCCTCTTCCTCTTGCTGACAACCATATATTCTGTCTTCTTACAATTGATGTTTAGTCCTTTCTTCTCTCTTTCTTTTACTTGGCCTCTTCCTCTTGCTGACAACCATACATTCTGTCTTCTTACAATTGATGTTTAGTCCTTTCTTCTCGCTTTCTTTTACTTGGCCTCTTCTTCTTGCTGACAGCCATATATTCTGTCTTCTTACAATTGATGTTTAGTCTTTTCTTCTCTCTTTCTTTTACTTGGCCTCTTCCTCTTGCTGACAACCATATATTCTGTCTTCTTACAATTGATGTTTAGTCTTTTCTTCTCTCTTTCTTTTACTTGGCCTCTTCCTCTTGCTGACAACCATATATTCTGTCTTCTTACAATTGATGTTTAGTCTTTTCTTCTCTCTTTCTTTTACTTGGCCTCTTCCTCTTGCTGACAACCATATATTCTGTCTTCTTACAATTGATGTTTAGTCTTTTCTTCTCTCTTTCTTTTACTTGGCCTCTTCCTCTTGCTGACAACCATATATTCTGTCTTCTTACAATTGATGTTTAGTCCTTTCTTCTCGCTTTCTTTTACTTGGCCTCTTCTTCTTGCTGACAGCCATATATTCTGTCTTCTTACAATTGATGTTTAGTCTTTTCTTCTCTCTTTCTTTTACTTGGCCTCTTCCTCTTGCTGACAACCATATATTCTGTCTTCTTACAATTGATGTTTAGTCCTTTCTTCTCTCTTTCTTTTACTTGGCCTCTTCCTCTTGCTGACAACCATACATTCTGTCTTCTTACAATTGATGTTTAGTCCTTTCTTCTCGCTTTCTTTTACTTGGCCTCTTCTTCTTGCTGACAGCCATATATTCTGTCTTCTTACAATTGATGTTTAGTCTTTTCTTCTCTCTTTCTTTTACTTGGCCTCTTCCTCTTGCTGACAACCATATATTCTGTCTTCTTACAATTGATGTTTAGTCTTTTCTTCTCTCTTTCTTTTACTTGGCCTCTTCCTCTTGCTGACAACCATATATTCTGTCTTCTTACAATTGATGTTTAGTCTTTTCTTCTCTCTTTCTTTTACTTGGCCTGTTCCTCTTGCTGACAACCATATATTCTGTCTTCTTACAATTGATGTTTAGTCTTTTCTTCTCTCTTTCTTTTACTTGGCCTCTTCCTCTTGCTGACAACCATATATTCTGTCTTCTTACAATTGATGTTTAGTCCTTTCTTCTCTCTTTCTTTTACTTGGCCTCTTCCTCTTGCTGACAACCATACATTCTGTCTTCTTACAATTGATGTTTAGTCCTTTCTTCTCTCTTTCTTTTACTTGGCCTCTTCCTCTTGCTGACAACCATATATTCTGTCTTCTTACAATTGATGTTTAGTCCTTTCTTCTCGCTTTCTTTTACTTGGCCTCTTCTTCTTGCTGACAGCCATATATTCTGTCTTCTTACAATTGATGTTTAGTCTTTTCTTCTCTCTTTCTTTTACTTGGCCTCTTCCTCTTGCTGACAACCATATATTCTGTCTTCTTACAATTGATGTTTAGTCTTTTCTTCTCTCTTTCTTTTACTTGGCCTCTTCCTCTTGCTGACAACCATATATTCTGTCTTCTTACAATTGATGTTTAGTCTTTTCTTCTCTCTTTCTTTTACTTGGCCTCTTCCTCTTGCTGACAACCATATATTCTGTCTTCTTACAATTGATGTTTAGTCTTTTCTTCTCTCTTTCTTTTACTTGGCCTCTTCCTCTTGCTGACAACCATATATTCTGTCTTCTTACAATTGATGTTTAGTCCTTTCTTCTCTCTTTCTTTTACTTGGCCTCTTCCTCTTGCTGACAACCATACATTCTGTCTTCTTACAATTGATGTTTAGTCCTTTCTTCTCTCTTTCTTTTACTTGTCCTCTTCCTCTTGCTGACAACCATATATTCTGTCTTCTTACAATTGATGTTTAGTCCTTTCTTCTCGCTTTCTTTTACTTGGCCTCTTCTTCTTGCTGACAGCCATATATTCTGTCTTCTTACAATTGATGTTTAGTCTTTTCTTCTCTCTTTCTTTTACTTGGCCTCTTCCTCTTGCTGACAACCATATATTCTGTCTTCTTACAATTGATGTTTAGTCTTTTCTTCTCTCTTTCTTTTACTTGGCCTCTTCCTCTTGCTGACAACCATATATTCTGTCTTCTTACAATTGATGTTTAGTCTTTTCTTCTCTCTTTCTTTTACTTGGCCTCTTCCTCTTGCTGACAACCATATATTCTGTCTTCTTACAATTGATGTTTAGTCTTTTCTTCTCTCTTTCTTTTACTTGGCCTCTTCCTCTTGCTGACAACCATATATTCTGTCTTCTTACAATTGATGTTTAGTCCTTTCTTCTCTCTTTCTTTTACTTGGCCTCTTCCTCTTGCTGACAACCATACATTCTGTCTTCTTACAATTGATGTTTAGTCCTTTCTTCTCTCTTTCTTTTACTTGGACTCTTCCTCTTGCTGACAACCATATATTCTGTCTACTTACAATTGATGTTTAGTCATTTCTTCTCGCTTTCTTTTACTTGGCCTCTTCTTCTTGCTGACAGCCATATATTCTGTCTTCTTACAATTGATGTTTAGTCTTTTCTTCTCTCTTTCTTTTACTTGGCCTCTTCCTCTTGCTGACAACCATATATTCTGTCTTCTTACAATTGATGTTTAGTCCTTTCTTCTCGCTTTCTTTTACTTGGCCTCTTCCTCTTGCTGACAACCATATATTCTGTCTTCTTACAATTGATGTTTAGTCTTTTCTTCTCGCTTTCTTTTACTTGGCCTCTTCTTCTTGCTGACAGCCTTATATTCTGTCTTCTTACAATTGATGTTTAGTCCTTTCTTCTCTCTTTCTTTTACTTGGCCTCTTCCTCTTGCTGACAACCATATATTCTGTCTTCTTACAATTGATGTTTAGTCCTTTCTTCTCGCTTTCTTTTACTTGGCCTCTTCTTCTTGCTGACAGCCATATATTCTGTCTTCTTACAATTGATGTTTAGTCTTTTCTTCTCTCTTTCTTTTACTTGGCCTCTTCCTCTTGCTGACAACCATATATTCTGTCTTCTTACAATTGATGTTTAGTCTTTTCTTCTCTCTTTCTTTTACTTGGCCTCTTCCTCTTGCTGACAACCATATATTCTGTCTTCTTACAATTGATGTTTAGTCCTTTCTTCTCGCTTTCTTTTACTTGGCCTCTTCCTCTTGCTGACAACCATATATTCTGTCTTCTTACAATTGATGTTTAGTCTTTTCTTCTCGCTTTCTTTTACTTGGCCTCTTCTTCTTGCTGACAGCCATATATTCTGTCTTCTTACAATTGATGTTTAGTCCTTTCTTCTCTCTTTCTTTTACTTGGCCTCTTCCTCTTGCTGACAACCATATATTCTGTCTTCTTACAATTGATGTTTAGTCCTTTCTTCTCGCTTTCTTTTACTTGGCCTCTTCTTCTTGCTGACAGCCATATATTCTGTCTTCTTACAATTGATGTTTAGTCTTTTCTTCTCTCTTTCTTTTACTTGGCCTCTTCCTCTTGCTGACAACCATATATTCTGTCTTCTTACAATTGATGTTTAGTCTTTTCTTCTCTCTTTCTTTTACTTGGCCTCTACCTCTTGCTGACAACCATATATTCTGTCTTCTTACAATTGATGTTTAGTCCTTTCTTCTCGCTTTCTTTTACTTGGCCTCTTCTTCTTGCTGACAGCCATATATTCTGTCTTCTTACAATTGATGTTTAGTCTTTTCTTCTCTCTTTCTTTTACTTGGCCTCTTCCTCTTGCTGACAACCATATATTCTGTCTTCTTACAATTGATGTTTAGTCTTTTCTTCTCTCTTTCTTTTACTTGGCCTCTTCCTCTTGCTGACAACCATACATTCTGTCTTCTTACAATTGTTGTTTAGTCCTTTCTTCTCGCTTTCCTTTACTTGGTCGCTTCCTCTTGCTGGCAACCATACATTCTGTCTTCTTACAATTGATGTTTAGTCCTTTCTTCTCGCTTTCTTTTACTTGGCCTCTTCCTCTTGCTGACAACCATATATTCTGTCTTCTTACAATTGATGTTTAGTCTTTTCTTCTCGCTTTCTTTTACTTGGCCTCTTCTTCTTGCTGACAGCCATATATTCTGTCTTCTTACAATTGATGTTTAGTCCTTTCTTCTCTCTTTCTTTTACTTGGCCTCTTCCTCTTGCTGACAACCATATATTCTGTCTTCTTACAATTGATGTTTAGTCCTTTCTTCTCGCTTTCTTTTACTTGGCCTCTTCTTCTTGCTGACAGCCATATATTCTGTCTTCTTACAATTGATGTTTAGTCTTTTCTTCTCTCTTTCTTTTACTTGGCCTCTTCCTCTTGCTGACAACCATATATTCTGTCTTCTTACAATTGATGTTTAGTCTTTTCTTCTCTCTTTCTTTTACTTGGCCTCTACCTCTTGCTGACAACCATATATTCTGTCTTCTTACAATTGATGTTTAGTCCTTTCTTCTCGCTTTCTTTTACTTGGCCTCTTCTTCTTGCTGACAGCCATATATTCTGTCTTCTTACAATTGATGTTTAGTCCTTTCTTCTCTCTTTCTTTTACTTGGCCTCTTCCTCTTGCTGACAACCATATATTCTGTCTTCTTACAATTGATGTTTAGTCCTTTCTTCTCGCTTTCTTTTACTTGGCCTCTTCTTCTTGCTGACAGCCATATATTCTGTCTTCTTACAATTGATGTTTAGTCTTTTCTTCTCTCTTTCTTTTACTTGGCCTCTTCCTCTTGCTGACAACCATATATTCTGTCTTCTTACAATTGATGTTTAGTCTTTTCTTCTCTCTTTCTTTTACTTGGCCTCTACCTCTTGCTGACAACCATATATTCTGTCTTCTTACAATTGATGTTTAGTCCTTTCTTCTCGCTTTCTTTTACTTGGCCTCTTCTTCTTGCTGACAGCCATATATTCTGTCTTCTTACAATTGATGTTTAGTCTTTTCTTCTCTCTTTCTTTTACTTGGCCTCTTCCTCTTGCTGACAACCATATATTCTGTCTTCTTACAATTGATGTTTAGTCTTTTCTTCTCTCTTTCTTTTACTTGGCCTCTTCCTCTTGCTGACAACCATACATTCTGTCTTCTTACAATTGATGTTTAGTCCTTTCTTCTCGCTTTCCTTTACTTGGTCGCTTCCTCTTGCTGGCAACCATACATTCTGTCTTCTTACAATTGATGTTTAGTCCTTTCTTCTCGCTTTCTTTTACTTGGCCTCTTCCTCTTGCTGAGAACCATATATTCTGTCTTCTTACAATTGATGTTTAGTCTTTTCTTCTCTCTTTCTCTTACTTGGCCTCTTCCTCTTGCTGACAACCATACATTCTGTCTTCTTACAATTGATGTTTAGTCCTTTCTTCTCTCTTTCTTTTACTTGGTCGCTTCCTCTTGTTGGCAACCATACATTCTGTCTTCTTACAATTGATGTTTAGTCCTTTCTTCTCGCTTTCCTTTACTTGGTCGCTTCCTCTTGCTGGCAACCATACATTCTGTCTTCTTACAATTGATGTTTAGTCCTTTCTTCTCGCTTTCTTTTACTTGGCCTCTTCCTCTTGCTGAGAACCATATATTCTGTCTTCTTACAATTGATGTTTAGTCTTTTCTTCTCTCTTTCTCTTACTTGGCCTCTTCCTCTTGCTGACAACCATACATTCTGTCTTCTTACAATTGATGTTTAGTCCTTTCTTCTCGCTTTCTTTTACTTGGCCTCTTCCTCTTGCTGACAACCATATATTCTGTCTTCTTACAATTGATGTTTAGTCTTTTCTTCTCTCTTTCTCTTACTTGGCCTCTTCCTCTTGCTGACAACCATACATTCTGTCTTCTTACAATTGATGTTTAGTCCTTTCTTCTCGCTTTCCTTTACTTGGTCGCTTCCTCTTGCTGGCAACCATACATTCTGTCTTCTTACAATTGATGTTTAGTCCTTTCTTCTCGCTTTCTTTTACTTGGCCTCTTCCTCTTGCTGACAACCATATATTCTGTCTTCTTACAATTGATGTTTAGTCTTTTCTTCTCTCTTTCTCTTACTTGGCCTCTTCCTCTTGCTGACAACCATACATTCTGTCTTCTTACAATTGATGTTTAGTCTTTTCTTCTCTCTTTCTTTTACTTGGCCTCTTCCTCTTGCTGACAACCATACATTCTGTCTTCTTACAATTGATGTTTAGTCTTTTCTTCTCGCTTTCCTTTACTTGGTCGCTTCCTCTTGCTGGCAACCATACATTCTGTCTTCTTACAATTGATGTTTAGTCCTTTCTTCTCGCTTTCTTTTACTTGGCCTCTTCCTCTTGCTGAGAACCATATATTCTGTCTTCTTACAATTGATGTTTAGTCTTTTCTTCTCTCTTTCTCTTACTTGGCCTCTTCCTCTTGCTGACAACCATACATTCTGTCTTCTTACAATTGATGTTTAGTCCTTTCTTCTCTCTTTCTTTTACTTGGTCGCTTCCTCTTGTTGGCAACCATACATTCTGTCTTCTTACAATTGATGTTTAGTCCTTTCTTCTCGCTTTCCTTTACTTGGTCGCTTCCTCTTGCTGGCAACCATACATTCTGTCTTCTTACAATTGATGTTTAGTCCTTTCTTCTCGCTTTCTTTTACTTGGCCTCTTCCTCTTGCTGAGAACCATATATTCTGTCTTCTTACAATTGATGTTTAGTCTTTTCTTCTCTCTTTCTTTTACTTGGCCTCTTCCTCTTGCTGACAACCATACATTCTGTCTTCTTACAATTGATGTTTAGTCCTTTCTTCTCGCTTTCCTTTACTTGGTCGCTTCCTCTTGCTGGCAACCATACATTCTGTCTTCTTACAATTGATGTTTAGTCCTTTCTTCTCGCTTTCTTTTACTTGGCCTCTTCCTCTTGCTGAGAACCATATATTCTGTCTTCTTACAATTGATGTTTAGTCTTTTCTTCTCTCTTTCTCTTACTTGGCCTCTTCCTCTTGCTGACAACCATACATTCTGTCTTCTTACAATTGATGTTTAGTCTTTTCTTCTCTCTTTCTTTTACTTGGCCTCTTCCTCTTGCTGACAACCATACATTCTGTCTTCTTACAATTGATGTTTAGTCCTTTCTTCTCGCTTTCCTTTACTTGGTCGCTTCCTCTTGCTGGCAACCATACATTCTGTCTTCTTACAATTGATGTTTAGTCCTTTCTTCTCGCTTTCTTTTACTTGGCCTCTTCCTCTTGCTGAGAACCATATATTCTGTCTTCTTACAATTGATGTTTAGTCTTTTCTTCTCTCTTTCTCTTACTTGGCCTCTTCCTCTTGCTGACAACCATACATTCTGTCTTCTTACAATTGATGTTTAGTTCTTTCTTCTCGCTTTCTTTTACTTGGCCACTTCCTCTTGCTGAGAACCATATATTCTGTCTTCTTACAATTGATGTTTAGTCTTTTCTTCTCTCTTTCTCTTACTTGGCCTCTTCCTCTTGCTGACAACCATACATTCTGTCTTCTTACAATTGATGTTTAGTCCTTTCTTCTCTCTTTCTTTTACTTGGTCGCTTCCTCTTGTTGGCAACCATACATTCTGTCTTCTTACAATTGATGTTTAGTCCTTTCTTCTCTCTTTCTTTTACTTGGCCTCTTCCTCTTGCTGACAACCATACATTCTGTCTTCTTACAATTGAAGTTTAGTCCTTTCTTCTCTCTTTCTTTTACTTGGTCGCTTCCTCTTGCTGACAACCATACATTCTGTCTTCTTACAATTGATGTTTAGTCCTTTCTTTTCGCTTTCTTTTACTTGGTCGCTTACTCTTGCTGACAACCATACATTCTGTCTTCTTACAATTGATGTTTAGTCCTTTCTTCTCGCTTTCCTTTACTTGGTCGCTTCCTCTTGCTGGCAACCATACATTCTGTCTTCTTACAATTGATGTTTAGTCCTTTCTTCTCGCTTTCTTTTACTTGGCCTCTTCCTCTTGCTGACAACCATACATTCTGTCTTCTTACAATTGATGTTTAGTCCTTTCTTCTCTCTTTCTTTTACTTGGCCTCTTCCTCTTGCTGACAACCATACATTCTGTCTTCTTACAATTGATGTTTAGTCCTTTCTTCTCGCTTTCCTTTACTTGTTCGCTTCGTCTTGCTGGCAACCATACATTCTGTCTTCTTACAATTGATGTTTAGTCCTTTCTTCTCGCTTTCTTTTACTTGGCCTCTTCCTCTTGCTGACAACCATATATTCTGTCTTCTTACAATTGATGTTTACTCTTTTCTTCTCTCTTTCTTTTACTTGGCCTCTTCCTCTTGCTGACAACCATACATTCTGTCTTCTTACAATTGATGTTTAGTCCTTTCTTCTCTCTTTCTTTTACTTGGTCGCTTCCTCTTGCTGGCAACCATACATTCTGTCTTCTTACAATTGATGTTTAGTCCTTTCTTCTCTCTTTCTTTTACTTTGCCTCTTCCTCTTGCTGACAACCATACATTCTGTCTTCTTACAATTGATGTTTAGTCCTTTCTTCTCTCTTTCTTTTACTTGGTCGCTTCCTCTTGCTGACAACCATACATTCTGTCTTCTTACAATTGATGTTTAGTCCTTTCTTCTCTCATTCTTTTACTTGGCCTCTTCCTCTTGCTGACAACCATACATTCTGTCTACTTACAATTGATGTTTAGTCCTTTCTTCTCGCTTTCCTTTACTTGGTCGCTTCCTCTTGCTGGCAACCATACATTCTG
This sequence comes from Acanthosepion lycidas, assembly GCA_963932145.1. NCBI lineage: Eukaryota > Metazoa > Mollusca > Cephalopoda > Sepiida > Sepiidae > Acanthosepion > Acanthosepion lycidas. Next base: position 106,234,923 of record OZ010585.1, read on the forward strand.
TCTTCTTACAATTGATGTTTAGTCCTTTCTTCTCTCTTTCTTTTACTTGACTTCTTCCTCTTGCTGACAACCATACATTCTGTCTTCTTACAATTGATGTTTAGTCCTTTCTTCTCGCTTTCCTTTACTTGGTCGCTTCCTCTTGCTGGCAACCATACATTCTGTCTTCTTATAATTGATGTTTAGTCCTTTCTTCTCGCTTTCTTTTACTTGGCCTCTTCCTCTTGCTGACAACCATATATTCTGTCTTCTTACAAATGATGTTTAGTCTTTTCTTCTCTCTTTCTTTTACTTGGCCTCTTCCTCTTGCTGACAACCATACATTCTGTCTTCTTACAATTGATGTTTAGTCCTTTCTTCTCGCTTTCTTTTACTTGGCCTCTTCCTCTTGCTGACAACCATATATTCTGTCTTCTTACAATTGATGTTTAGTCCTTTCTTCTCTCTTTCTTTTACTTGGCCTCTTCCTCTTGCTGACAACCATACATTCTGTCTTCTTACAATTGATGTTTAGTCCTTTCTTCTCGCTTTCCTTTACTTGGTCGCTTCCTCTTGCTGGCAACCATACATTCTGTCTTCTTACAATTGATGTTTAGTCCTTTCTTCTCGCTTTCTTTTACTTGGCCTATTCCTCTTGCTGACAACCATATATTCTGTCTTCTTACAATTGATGTTTAGTCCTTTCTTCTCTCTTTCTTTTACTTGGTCGCTTCCTCTTGCTGGCAACCATACATTCTGTCTTTTTACTATTGATGTTTAGTCCTTTCTTCTCGCTTTCTTTTACTTGGCCTCTTCCTCTTGCTGACAACCATACATTCTGTCTTCTTACAATTGATGTTTAGTCCTTTCTTCTCTCTTTCTTTTACTTGGCCTCTTCCTCTTGCTGACAACCATATATTCTGTCTTCTTACAATTGATGTTTAGTCCTTTCTTCTCTCTTTCTTTTACTTGGCCTCTTCCTCTTGCTGACAACCATACATTCTGTCTTTTTACTATTGATGTTTAGTCCTTTCTTCTCGCTTTCTTTTACTTGGCCTCTTCCTCTTGCTGACAACCATACATTCTGTCTTCTTACAATTGATGTTTAGTCCTTTCTTCTCTCTTTCTTTTACTTGGCCTCTTCCTCTTGCTGACAACCATATATTCTGTCTTCTTACAATTGATGTTTAGTCCTTTCTTCTCTCTTTCTTTTACTTGGCCTCTTCCTCTTGCTGACAACCATACATTCTGTCTTCTTACAATTGATGTTTAGTCCTTTCTTCTCGCTTTCCTTTACTTGGTCGCTTCCTCTTGCTGGCAACCATACATTCTGTCTTCTTACAATTTATGTTTAGTCCTTTCTTCTCGCTTTCTTTTACTTGGCCTCTTCCTCTTGCTGACAACCATACATTCTGTCTTCTTACAATTGATGTTTAGTCTTTTCTTCTCGCTTTCTTTTACTTGGCCTCTTCCTCTTGCTGACAACCATATATTCTGCTTCTTACAATTGATGTTTAGTCCTTTCTTCTCGCTTTCCTTTACTTGGCCTCTTCCTCTTGCTGACAACCATATATTCTGTCTTCTTACAATTGATGTTTAGTCCTTTCTTCTCTCTTTCTTTTACTTGGCCTCTTCCTCTTGCTGACAACCATACATTCTGTCTTCTTACAATTGATGTTTAGTCCTTTCTTCTCGCTTTCCTTTACTTGGTCGCTTCCTCTTGCTGGCAACCATACATTCTGTCTTCTTACAATTGATGTTTAGTCCTTTCTTCTCTCATTCTTTTACTTGGCCTCTTCCTCTTGCTGACAACCATACATTCTGTCTTCTTACAATTGATGTTTAGTCCTTTCTTCTCGCTTTCCTTTACTTGGTCGCTTCCTCTTGCTGGCAACCATACATTCTGTCTTCTTACAATTGATGTTTCTTCCTTTCTTCTCGCTTTCTTTTACTTGGCCTCTTCCTCTTGCTGACAACCATATATTCTGTCTTCTTACAATTGATGTTTAGTCCTTTCTTCTCTCTTTCTTTTACTTGGCCTCTTCCTCTTGCTGACAACCATACATTCTGCTTCTTACAATTGATGTTTAGTCCTTTCTTCTCGCTTTCCTTTACTTGGCCTCTTCCTCTTGCTGACAACCATATATTCTGTCTTCTTACAATTGATGTTTAGTCCTTTCTTCTCTCTTTCTTTTACTTGGCCTCTTCCTCTTGCTGACAACCATACATTCTGTCTTCTTACAATTTATGTTTAGTCCTTTCTTCTCGCTTTCTTTTACTTGACCTCTTCCTCTTGCTGACAACCATACATTCTGTCTTCTTACAATTGATGTTTAGTCCTTTCTTCTCGCTTTCTTTTACTTGGCCTCTTCCTCTTGCTGACAACCATACATTCTGCTTCTTACAATTGATGTTTAGTCCTTTCTTCTCGCTTTCCTTTACTTGGCCTCTTCCTCTTGCTGACAACTATATATTCTGTCTTCTTACAATTGATGTTTAGTCCTTTCTTCTCTCTTTCTTTTACTTGGCCTCTTCCTCTTGCTGACAACCATATATTCTGTCTTCTTACAATTGATGTTTAGTCCTTTCTTCTCTCTTTCTTTTACTTGGCCTCTTCCTCTTGCTGACAACCATACATTCTGTCTTCTTACAATTGATGTTTAGTCCTTTCTTCTCGCTTTCCTTTACTTGGTCGCTTCCTCTTGCTGGCAACCATACATTCTGTCTTCTTACAATTGATGTTTAGTCCTTTCTTCTCTCATTCTTTTACTTGGCCTCTTCCTCTTGCTGACAACCATACATTCTGTCTTCTTACAATTGATGTTTAGTCCTTTCTTCTCGCTTTCCTTTACTTGGTCGCTTCCTCTTGCTGGCAACCATACATTCTGTCTTCTTACAATTGATGTTTAGTCCTTTCTTCTCTCTTTCTTTTACTTGGCCTCTTCCTCTTGCTGACAACCATACATTCTGTCTTCTTACAATTGATGTTTAGTCCTTTCTTCTCGCTTTCTTTTACTTGGCCTCTTCCTCTTGCTGACAACCATATATTCTGTCTTCTTACAATTGATGTTTAGTCCTTTCTTCTCTCTTTCTTTTACTTGGCCTCTTCCTCTTGCTGACAACCATACATTCTGTCTTCTTTCAATTGATGTTTAGTCCTTTCTTCTCGCTTTCCTTTACTTGGTCGCTTCCTCTTGCTGGCAACCATACATTCTCTCTCCTTACAATTGATGTTTTGTCCTTTCTTCTCTCTTTCCGTTACTTGGTCTCTTCCTCTTGCTGACAACCATATATCATGTCTTCTTACAAATGATGGTTAGTCCTTTCTTATTTCTTTCCTTTGCTTGACCTGTTCCTCTTACAACAATACATTCTGTATTCTTACAATTGGTTTTTAGTCCATTCTTCTTGCTTTCCTTTTTTTAATCTGTGCCTTTTGCTGACAAACTTAAATTCTGATTTCTTACAATTGATGTTTAGTCCTTTCTTCTCTCTTTTATTTACTTGACATCTTCCTCTTGTTGACAACCATACATTCTGTCTCCTTACAATTGATGTTTAGACCTTTCTTCTCGCTTTCCTTTACTTGGCCTCTTCCTCTTGCTGACAACCATACATTCTGTCTTACAATTGATATTTAGTCTTTACTTATCACTTTCCTTTACTTGACCTCTTCCTCTTTCTGACAAACATATATTCTTTCTTCTTTTAATTGATGTTTAGTCCTTTCTTCTCTCTTTCCTTTACTTGGCCTCTTCCTCTTGCTGAGAACCATACATTCTGTCTTACAATTGATATTTAGTCTTTACTTATCACTTTCCTTTACTTGACCTCTTCCTCTTTCTGACAAACATATATTCTTTCTTCTTTTAATTGATGTTTAGTCCTTTCTTCTCTCTTTCCTTTACTTGGCCTCTTCCTCTTGCTGAGAACCATACATTGTCTTTATACTTACAATTATTCCATTGCCTGAGTTAAACTGATCCTAAAAAAACTTTACAAAATATTTTGTCAGCCATGCCATCATAACCATATCATCCATTGACTTATCATCTACAAATTGTTTTGAATTATTATTTAATTGCCTGCCAGAATTAGAAAATATATGATATGTTATCATCTCTTTCAGGTAAATATTTCGTAGGAGATATTTCGACAGCCGATCTAAACGAATTACCTTACTTTTTCGACTAGAAGTCAGGACTTTACGTGATTCAATGAAAATGAATAAGGATAAACTATCTTGAGAAAGTAACTATACACTTGTAAGACAAGACTCAAACATAAAACAGAACGAGAAAATAATTCTTTTATCGGAGATATGATTTTTCATAATTTTCATAGAATCGAAGAGTAATTTGATTTGATTTTTTTCCATATATTACATTTGGCCAAAAATTCATGACTCTCTTAGGATGAGCAAAGTGAACAATACAAATTTATGGAACTACTCCAACATTAATTCTTCAAAATAAACTGTATTTTCTGGAAGATTTTCTGTCAAAAATCAGCCATCATCCGATTCTGTCCAGATACCAGTTCGCTGAATCAAAGAACTTTAATCAAACATTCTTCATTTCATCAAAATCTTTTAATCACTGTTCGCTGAGAATGTGTGACATTGGCCGAAATAGTGTACAATAATTGAAGAAAGATTGGGACGGAATGTTAGATATGAAAGTATCTCAACACATTCCATCTGTTTGAAATTCTCTTTAGTTGAATGGAGTGTGTCATCTCGAACAGTCGAGATGAAATACAGCTCGATTTCGATTGACCAAAGCAGGATAGGTTTTTTTTTTAATTTAAATCCGAAATGTTTTTACAGAGTTTGTAATCGATGTTATTCAATAGATATGTTGTAATTCCTTCATTTGTTGATATAGAAAATAGCAATGACTCCACGAGTAAATGGATCAGTTCAAAAGAAGTACAAAAAGACTAAATAACTTATATTATGGTGGTTAATGCAGCAGCATGTAAAAATTTTGAAAGAGCATTTAATGCCGCGTATAATTCATACAGCAAAAGTGACACAATGGGCTAACCTATATAGGTAACGTTTACACGATTTTTAGTACGTTTGTAGGGACAATTTGAGGTGGTGTAATGGTTAACAAACATTGCGCGCTAGATCAATTATCCCTGAGTATTAAATCCGATCCTCACTGGTAAATGGTTATTGTCGGCCTTCAGCAACATCGAAGCTACGCTTAGAGAAACATTTGGCCTCAAACACGTGGTGTAGTGATCAGCAAGCTTGTTTCGCTTGATCAGTTAGGAGTGAGTAGTGATTCAGATCTTCACTGGGGGCTCCAAAATTTCGGCCTTGTACCACATCAAAGTTACACTTACAGAATCATTTGGCCACAAGTCACTGAGTAGAGTCCGATCTTCACCGTGTTCTCCATACACTTGGTCTTGTGTCACATCTAAATTACGCTTAGAAAATCATTTGGCAACAAACACTTGGTGTAATGATTAGCAATCTCGTCTCGCCAGATTCATTACAACTGTAGTGAAACCGATTCTCATTCGGTGCGCGTAACTTTTGGCCTTGTGTCACATCTAAGTTAGGCTTAAAAATCATTTGGCCAAAAACGCATTGTTTTAATGATTAGCAATCTTGTCTTGCTAGATCAAAGACTGAGTTTGATATTCACTGGGTGCTCCATACATTAGGCGTTGTGCCACATCGGAGTTACGCTTAGAAAATCATTTGGCCATTCAGACGGGGTGTACTGGTTAGCAAGCTTATCTCGCTAGAACAATTACAATTGAGTACTGAGATTGATACTCACAGGTTGCTCCATGCATTCGGCCTTGTGCCACCTCGGAGTTTCGCTTAGAAAATCATTTGGTCATTCCTACGTGGTGTAATGGTCAGCAAGCTTGTCTCGCAAGATTAATTACGATTGAGTACTGAGATTGATTCTCACAGGTTGCTCAATACATTCGGCCTTGTGTCACATCGTAGTTACGCTTAGAAAATCATTTGGACATTCAGACGGGGTGTAATGGTTGGCAAGCTTGTCTCGCAAGATCTATTACGACTGAATATTGAGATTGATACTCACAATTTGCTCCATACATTTGGCCTTGTGCCACATCGGTGTCACGCTTAGAAAATCATTTGGCCATTCCTACGTGATGTAATGTTCAGCGAGTTTGTCTCGCTGAGAACAATTACGAATTAGTACTGAGATTGATACTCACAGGTTGCTCCATACATTCGGCTTTGTGCCACATCTGTCTCGGTAGATCAATTACGACTGAATAGTTAATTTGATTCTGATTGTGTGCTCAGTATTTTGTGCCTTGTGTCACATCTAATGTTTCCTTAAAAACAGCAAGTAGTACATTTCTAGTCTGGAAAAAATAAGGAGTTTGGCAATAATATTTTTTGTTATTTCTGGATCACTTAGAACGTGGAATTTCCAAGAAGTACTGCATTTTGATTAGAAAGCAAACGACTTCAAACTGTACTTTTGTGACCTGAACATCGATGTTTTGAAACTTATCTATTTTCGATTACATTCTAGACATATTCAGCGCTGAAGTGCTGGAGGAGAATTTTCCTAAAGTTTCTAGAATTTTCAAGAACTTTCGAGAAGTTTCAAGAATTTCTAGAAGGATCTGGTTACCAAGGATTGTATAATGAAAACATGATGCGAGACTATATTTGGGGACTGATACGTAAAAATAATTTATAGTATAAATGTCAATAGCGAAATCAGGTTATAATCTTTTTTTTTGGTCTCTCTTGTGTAATCCTAGAATAAGTAAATGCTACTTTTGAATCATATGTCGTTTTGTTCCTAATCTATGTGAACGAGAATGTTTACATTCGCCAGTTTTCCAAATGGGAACAGAAACATTTCAGTAATATCATTGTCTTTGTTATAAAATCAAAGTTTAAAAGAAATATTAACCGATTTTTTTATACTTTCTCGGCATAAGTAATATATGAAAATAATGGTTGCTACCCAAGGGAAATAATCGTATTACACATTGTAATTCGTAATAAAAGTGCAATTTCTTACTGTTTCTTATTTACGTAATTTGTTTAATTATTTATTGATTTGGATTTTTTGTTTGATTTATTTTATTTTATTATTTATTTGTTTATTTATTTACTTATTTCCATTCGTTTTTAGTTTTCAATTACTTATAACGAAGTAAAAATGTTTTCGGTTTTCGATTTTAAAGTAATTTAGTAAAAAATAGTTTTCTTGCCTGCATTTTGAAATGAGTTCTGATAGTTTATTTAGTAGTTTGTGTTTGAGAAGATAATTATAGCCATTTTATCCCTCAGACACAGTGTATCGTTTTGGGATTTATTCTTATAGCCCGAAGCCATTTTACATATTTTCCATGATGTTTTTCAGACATTCTAAACGTAAACAATACGAAATAACAATTGCTACCCAAGTACAAAAACCGTGTTACATACTGTTATGATTGATCTCATCAGAATTTTCAGATATTATTTCATTACTAGATAATATTTCTGGTAGGCTATATTTACATCAAACATTTGCACCCACTAAAATAAAATATGGGCGGGGGGTGTAATTTATGAGTATTCAAAGTTGCTTGGTAGTTAAATTGATTGTCTTGTAAGACTTTGACTGAAGGATCGAACTTCATGAACGTTATACACATTTTAAATTGTGCCACAGGGATCAAATTAAATAACTGTTTATTATCTGTTTGCTAGCTGAAATATTTGCTTATTTATAGCCACGGTATCTACTCAGATGAAAATAGACAATTTCTCCTCACTTGTGGATATAGCACTACAAAACCCACCGGTAATAATATTTGCCCACTTACAAACTCTAATATCTATCTATCTACCTATCTACCTACCTACCTACCTATCTATCTATCTATCTATCTATCTATCTATCTATCTATCTATCTATCTATCTATCTCATTCTGTTCATATCTATACATTCCTTTATATCTATCTCAGTCTCCTCTCTCTCTTTCTCTCTCTCTTTCTCTTTCTTTCTCTCTCTCTTTCTCTCTCTCTCTATATATATATATATGATTGCCACATCTTACTCAGATGACAGCCGCCTCATCACGCTTCACGTCAGTTGTAATGGCTTCTGTCTCGTTTCATCGTCCATGGCCTCTAAGTTGACTTTTACGACCAGCCTTGGATTTCATAGGTATTAATCATATGTGACAAATAAACTCTGTATCCTTCATTGGGTTGATTGAAGCTGCATGGTCTACAACTTCCCCGAGTATTACAATGGCCATTTTCCATTCAGATGATGATCTGTAAAATTTTGTGCAAATGGCCCATATATTGCTGGCGGGCCAAGGAAGCAGATTTACATTGTTGGCTTACTTCTGGTTGTTATGGTGACATTTCAAATGTTTTATTTAACCTGCTCTTGAAAACATCACGCACCGACACACACATACACACACCATATTTAAAAAGACTACATATTAGTTGGCAAATCAGAGGGCCTCTTTGCAGATCTTGCTTGATCAGACCCTGCCTGAGATATTAATCTTCAAAGACATCGCATCCCTACTTTACGAAGTGCCTCCATTCTGTACGGTTTAAAGTTAGTTCTTTCCAATGTTGCACATCCATGTACAAAACTTTCAGATAATCCTTCAAATTATCTTTAAACTTCTTTGTCAGCTTCTGTTTCGGATGCTTGCCAGTCTTCAGTTCCTCATAAAAAAAATATTGGTATGCTGTTATCCCCGTTCTTACAACGTAGCCAGTGCATCGCATCTGGTTGGGAATTATTATTGTTTCAGTACTTTTGTATTCACATCTTTTGAGAACAACAGTGTCTGGAATCAAAGAGTAATATTTGATGTTAAGTATACATCTCAGGCATTTTTGGTAGAATCGATCAAGCCATTTGTTACAAGTACGGTATGGTGTCGATGTTTCAGAAGAGTACAGCCGGGATATTATGACAAAGGCCGTATACACACTTACTTTACTCTTGATGCTAATGACGCGACTTTCAAATTTACCAACTGCAATATTTATCATCTGAATACGGGAAGAAATATCAGCAAGAGAGTGTACTGTATATTGATATACTATTTCCAAGGTATGGAAAAAGTGTCAATAGACTCCAGCCTGATATTTTTCAAAAGTATTGTTGGCCGTTTGCTTGATGTAAAACCAGTCTGAGCTTCTAAAATAACTATAGGGTAGATATCCCTTATTATTTTCAATCATTACTTTAAAAGAATGAAACAAGGAATCCATCAATCCAATCCCCAGTTATAAGTTATTGACCTTTGGAAAAAGGTTCATGAAAGCATGTTTCGAAAAAAAATATCGGATAATGCCTTTCACCTCTAACTTCTTCCTCAAATGGATGACGAAAAAATGTGTTGTTTGTATACATTTGTATGAGTTTAAAATAATTAAATCATATATTATTTTTCACAAGGTGGATTTCCTCGAGACTAACTAAAGCCATTAGAGGCGAAATGCATTATGGGATATTAATGAGTTGTTGATCAAACAAAACGGTTTATTCGCCCTTTGTCAGGTATCGCTTAATCGTCCAGCAGGGAGACCAGTCACCCTCTTCACCAGTAACACATTTTTGGGGAATTATTTTGGTCGCCGATAACAAGTCTATGCGGCAGGTAGTACTGGGTTACGTATTACCAATAGCACTCATCATATATATATATATATATATATATATATTATCAATACAAAATTCCGCCTGATGATCATTATGGCATGAGACTCTGAGTTCCAGATTTTGGTATTGATAATATTATTATATTTAGTGTCTGTCAATCGATTTTGCCACTGAGTTCTTTGTTTATTTATATAGAGCTCTTTATACTTAATACTGTATGCACACACACACATATATACATACATATATATATATATATATATATATATATATATATATATATATATATATATATATATCTTTCGTTGAAAATGGCCGACAAAGAAGATTTTGCCACTGAGTTCTTTGTTTATTTATATAGAGCTCTTTATACTTAATACTGCATGCAAACACACACACACATACATATATATATATATATATATATATATATATATATATATATATATATATATATATATATATATACATACATATATATATACATATATATATATATATCTTACGTTGAAAATGGCCTACAAGGAAGATTTAATTAATACTTTATTATGTTTTTCCAGATATATAACATTTTTCTGCTTTTCACGGATTAAAAAATATAGGAATTGTCCATAGTTATAAATAGTCTGTGCGCTTTCGGCTACTTCTCTAACCATTATCATGGATGTATTTTTGATAATAAAATTCTGTGTGTGTCTGCTACGTAGTAATTTTACAATGTGAACTTCCAGCGTTTTGTGTGCTTCTTGGAGGTCACGTGCTATACGCGCCCAGTTGCCCGGGACAAAACTTATATATATATATATATATATATATATATATATATATAATAACAATTTTAACATGTTGTCTCCTCTGCTAAATAGTGTGAGATTCATAGTGGAAAAATAAGTATTTCAAAGACACTTCCACAAGGAAGATCTGCGTACGACGGTGTGACCTGAAAAGGATCCTTGTATTATGAACTAGAATTTTCCTTAAAGGTTTTTGTAAGTTATGAGTTAATAAATGTTTATTAAACGCACTCTGCTGCGACAGCTGGCATATGAGACGTCTACCTAGCGAGGTAATGGTGTGTCCAATATAGGTCATTGGTTTTTGACAAGAGACACAGTCTTGTACAGGGCAATGCAACAAGGCAATATATATATATATATATATATATATATATATATATATATAAAGTGAGAGGGAGACGAAAGTAACAGAAATAAACACATTTCATCCTCTGATGGACTTTACCAAGACCCATACCCGTCTACATGGGAGGCTAGCTAAATTTCTATTGCAGACGCTTCCTCGGGTGCATTTTATCCTTGTTCATCACCCACAGAACTCACCTGTGTTTTATACTGCAACTACATTGAGCAGAACTTAGTTACAGTTTCTTGGAGAGAACCGTGTTATCTCGCGTGATCAACAATCTGAACAAGGCCAGCGCATTCAAACCCTTGGTCATAAAGACTTGTAAGTTGGTGCTAGCACAGCCATCGACGGTCCCCAAGGGTTGCGTCTATCCAATTTCACTTACATGACTTGGGTCAATCCGTGATATGGTTTTCAGGCACTTTCCTGCTCCAGACCGATAACATCAAAAAGTCGCCTTCCTGAGAAATCGACCATAGTGAGATTTGAATCTGGGTAACATTGTCAGAAAGCGAACTTTCTAACCACTCATCCAACTACGAGATCGAACATTTGATAAATGACCCGAAACCGCATATCTCTGACACGGCCAGCGTTAATTTGACAAAAAAAAATGAAATAAATACTGATTTTATATATGAAAAAAATTAATTTCTTATCAGACGTTAGTAAAATAACATTTCACTTGTGTCTATTACGAAACAGAGAAAAGACGATTTTATAGCAGTAGTGGAATCAGTTTAGAGAAATAGATTAAGGTTAGGCCTAAGAATATATTTCAATCCTTAGGGAATATCTGTGGGGATGATGCAAGAGGTGAATCTTCAAAGATCTGGATGACCAGAATCTAACAACTTATCTCTCCTCTAATCGATCGTCGGTGGCTCAATGGAAGATGGACTGGCTTGTAAAATTCAATACGTCCAAAACTATACTTGTAAACTTCTAACATCATCGAGCACACACTGAACTTTCGGCTATCATGATAAACGGATTTTCGCTCAAGCTCATCCCAGAATTCAAGTGGAACACGTATATAGAAAATTTTAGTCCTCCGAAAATTTCTCGGACATTCAGGTCGGTAAATGTTATAAATACTGTTTATATTAAAAACAGATCGTTTACTTAAATATTTGTAACTATAAAAAGAATGTATAAACATAAAAATGTCTTAAAAATAATCGTGCTTTGTCCATTTCATAATGTGTGACGCCATTTGTTTGCATTTGGATACGCTTTGAGCCGTTATGAATGCATGTGAGAGGTTCATTGAATATTGTAGTTTAAAAGTAGTAAAATCGACCTTGCCAATTGAACGATACTCCGTGGTTCGATCGGCTAAGAGCACATCAGGCTAAATGAGAGTTTCGTATAGGATACAGGTTTGATTTCTGTCGGTGGACGAATATTTTCTATGAAAATCTCTCTTACATTCAGGCCGGTAAATGTTATAAATACTGTTTATTATAAAAACGGAGCATTTACTTACATATTTCTAACTATAAAAAGAATGTATAAACATAAAAAAAAATGTCTTAAAATACTATTTATTGTTAAAGATGCTGGGAAAATTCTATTCTTGTATTGCTCGTGTAAGTAACTGATTGGCTATACATTGGGTGAATATTAACATAAAAATAATGAAAAAGTTACTGTCAGTGTGCAACAGTATAAGATTAGTAGGGATCAGTAGTATTAAAATTACTCAATACTCATATAAAAAGAAAAAAAAATAACATGTAGAGTTTTAAAATATAGAAAATTTGGAAATCAGCCGATTTCACCGCCTTGGTTGTCTATATCATATTTCTAGGTTATATATATATATATATATATATATATATATATATATATATATGTATGTATGTATGTATGTATGTATGTGTGTGTGTGTGTGTGTGTATGTACATAACCCAGAAATATATATATGTATTTCTATTGTATATTTCTGGGATATATAATTTTTATTTCAAAAAATTATCAACCATTGACTGAAAAATCATGGAAAATTAATTTTACAAGGTGAAAATGATCATTTACATATTGGTATCTTAATTCCAACTGTATGAAATATATTTCTCTATCTATTATAAAACCACTGTGTTCTATGAGTTAATCAGTTTTAATATTTAATATTTTATATTGTATTAATAGGATTCACTTGGATTATCTACCAGTGGATTACTCCCTATCTATCTATCTATCTATCTTTCCATATATATATATATATATATATATATATATATATATATATATATATATATATATATATATATGTTTATTTGACATTCCAAGACTGTGTATATATATAATGTTTCATATTAACCCTATATATGGTTCATGGTGTAAGAGATTTTAGAAATACAAGTGCTTCAGTAGTACTAGGGAAGTGGACCTACAGGTTTACTAAATAGTTTTGTTCATCTTTTTTTCATTCGGTAAAAATAACAGAGGAAGAAGTTGGAAATCTCCCTTTCTAAATCCTAAATTCTTCAGACTTGCGTCTGAGCTTAATCAGTAACCACTGCTACTGATAAATGAACGATTTCAAAATGAAATTATTATTATTATTATACAATTTTGCTTAGAACGCAAGCTATTTTTCATATGCTGACACCCAATGACGAATTTAGACATATTCCGAATCCATAAAGAAAAACAACTGGTGCTTGGGAAGAAAGAATAACTATCTTGGAAATCTCCACTCTCTAATGCCCATGTTAAGCATTAATATATCCGTGATATACTAACACAATGGAAAAAAACAGCTAAAATAACTGAAAGTAGTTAATGCCAAATATGCCTTGTTCTCGAAAGATTTTATAAACATATACAAAGAATCCTTTCATCAAGAGACTAATAGGGATAGGTGGTGTTAAGGCCGATGGTTAGTAGATGGGAAGGGGTTATTTTTTAGTTGTAAAACTACTATATTAACTACTAGTCGTTATGGTTATAATGTAAGTACTATAAACATGTATACATGTCATAAATTAATATATACTGTACTGTATGTATACAGCATACCGTATATATAATCATATATGCACACTATTTATATTATTCTGACTATTGTCCTCTTCTTTGTTGCCATATTTATCACAACTTTCTGCCGCTGTACGCTGCGGCCTTCTTTAGGTGGTTGGAATGTCGAACTGAACCCTTTATTTCACTCACTGGTGGAGACTGTTCTAGTTCCACGCGCCTTGTCTAATGGATAGCAGTTATCAGTTATCTCCTGATGGATCTAACGAAAGCCTTTATCCACTTATCCTCAAGGACACATGACACAGTGGCGTTGGTTAGATCCAGTGACAGTATGAGTTCAATACCTGGTAATGCAGTGGAGAAATTCGAGATGTGAATTAACAGTATAGTTTATGCCATATATACATGTTTATATTATGCTTACATGTTTATGCATGCTTGAATCTGGGAGGTTTTGGAGGCATGTTTGGGGTGGGTTTAGGCTTAAAAATGAATCCAATTTTAATTGGTTTCCATATTTATACTGCATATATATACAATACATACACGAATATATATATATATATATATATATATATATATATATATGTATATATTGCATATATATACAGTACGCACACACACACACACACACACACACACACATATATATATATATATATATATATATATATATATATACATATATATAGATTCAACACTATCACTTGATAAGACACCAGAAGTGTTGAAACAAAATGGCTATTTTTGTAGTGATTTAATGACATTTATGTTATAATTTTCGAATAAATAAATAATTATATATATATATATATATATATATATATATAAACATATAATACATACAAATATAGACAACTAGACTCGTCTCGAAAAACCCTCGAATTATTGATTTGCAAATAATCAAATCAATCTCGAGGGAAAAAAAGGTTTTAAAAAAAGAAATAGCTACAAACATGAACTTCTGCCGAAAAAAATCGCACAGATGCAGGTCTGAAGCCCAAAGAAAAAACCCCGATACGAGTAAACAACTAACTAACAAAAGAGCTCAATGCAACTGTAGAGCAGACCTAGATAAACCTGACGACCCGTTTAGGTGAAACCTGGGTAGGTTTGTTTGGCTCACTAGGTTTATCTATAAACATATATATATATATATATATATATATATATATATATATATATACAAACAATATGTAGGGAAATCTGAATGGCCCTTTCACTACAGAATTAATAATTATCGCAATCGAATTAAGTCGACTCCCCATGAAAAATTATTACCTGTAGAACAACATTTCCGCCTGGAAAAACACGATTTCAAAACCCATGCCAAATTCACTATAATTGAGAGAATAGAAAAGTTCAGAGCAGATAACATTAGAAAGATTTTAGAGTCGCATGAAAATAAGTGGATACAACGTCTAAAAACAAAATATCCAGCCGGGCTAAACCATAAATTTAACAATATATAGATAGTAGTACTAATATATAACTCAACAAATCAAAACCTACCCACATTTCTCACCCACAAACGACAGACATGCTTACGGAGGCGTGGAGGCCTCACACTTATACACACACCCACACGAATATACACACTTACACACATCATACTCACTCACTCCCTAATGAGCCAAATGATAACACACACCACAGCAATACACACGCTTACACATATCATACTCACTCACTCCCTAAGAACCGAATAACACACACAAACACTAAACAGAGACACATCACCTCACCAGGTCCAATAAAACTGTCAAACTTACCAGAGAATTCATAGCAGCATGTATCTATCCAGCTCTTATATCAAATAACGACTTAAAAGAGACTGTTTGACCAACACAAGGATTGTTAAAAGATTCATGTTAAAAAGATAAAAAAATAAAAAAACAAATGAAAACTACAGACAAAAGTTCATTTTCTCTTGCAAGACATTAATTTCTGTAGTTTAGAGCTAGCAGAAATATTTCTCCTCCCGATGATGGCCATTTTGGCCGAAACTAGTCAAAGAATCTAAATGAAATAATAATAAAAAAACGAAAGAATATTAATCTACAACCCAGTGTGCCTGAAGATTTTAATTTTTTTAATAGTTTTTTATTGTTCAATATACATATATATATATATATATATATATATATATATATATATATGTATATATATATATATATATATTTATGTACAGTCAACAACGAGACTTTTCGTACACCCATCAATTTTGAATATTTTTATCCATTTCTCAAAATCTAATAGTATGATGACAGGTTCTTTATATGTTAATAAGTACAAAAAAAAATACAAACCTCAATTTCTAGAACATTAGGTTAAATACAACAGATTTGACAGGCGAATTATGCAACATGGGAAATACAGTAAATTAAATGTGTAAGAATATTTGCTTCGTACTACTGTATTTATTTACAGTAAATATATATATATATATATATATATATATATATATATAAAGAAATATAGTCTTAAAGTGTGCTATATTTATGGGATAAAGTGCTCAATATCAGAGATAGAGCTTGTTTAAATATAAAAGTGAACATTGAAGTCAGCACTTATAGGCGACAGGCTGTTTCATGCTAGACGCAATCGTCTAGACTGATAATTGCGTCTAGCATGAAACAGACTGTCGCCTCAAAGTGTTGACTTCAATGTTCACTTTTATATATATATATATATATATATATATATATATATATATATATATATATATATATATATATATGTGTGTGTGTATATTACATGTATGCTACACACACACTCACACAAACACACGCATATATATATACAGTACATGTATGCTGCATATATATAGTATATACAATATATGTATGGTGTATATACTTATTATATTCAGTATACTGTTTCAATACTGTATATACAGTAATAAAAATACATGACGCCCGAAGAATAGCATCGATAGCGCTCTTTCTGAAAAGGAATTATATTAATACATAGTTAAAAAATACAATAACATGTTTATTATAAATATTAAAATATGCACTAGAACATGTTTACTTTGTGCATATGATGAAAAATGGGTCTTTATGCTGTTAATCATATAAGTGACTCTCATATTAGTTTATTTTTCTGACCAAACCAAGACGTCTCTCTGAAGCCCTGTTTGTGTCTACTTTTGCTATTTCTTCATTGGTGGTGCTTCGCTTGCTCTGTCCAGGTATTGTAGGGACGGTTGAGGTGGCTTAGGCTTTAACAATAATCCAATTCTAAGTGTTTTTCACTTTTATACTGTTCACGAATTATTAATTCTCTTAATGTGCGGAAGTGTTGATAATAAACTTGAATGAAAGGATTATCTGTTGTATCAACGATTTATAAGTAGGTGTCAATGGAATGTTGTACATGAGATATGTTCGGTTTCACTCTTCTTCTGAATCAATTTAGACTTTTAAAAGAGGATGCCCTTATGCTAGCATAAGGGCATCCTCTTTTAAAAGTCTAAATATTTTTTTCTTTAATTCATATAGAATGGGTTTTATCTAAACCAGTCATAAGCAAAAGGCTGCCCCGGTCCACACGTGGTTCGTTTCGCTTCTGAATGGCACATCGGATTCCATGTGGAAAATAAGGTTTATTAAAATGTTGCTTATTTCGTTTCGTCCTCACTTATTCACTCACATTTTCTCATACATAAACAATGTTTAAGCACAACGTTTCTTGAATTTTCTTGAATTTTGTAACTTTTCGTTGAAGGTAACGTTTTAATCATTTCAAACGACTGGTGATTTTCACTATGGAAGTTCATGCGTGTAAATATCATTTGCTCTCGAAACAAGAAGTTCATAATAATTTTTTAGGCTGAAGAAGAAATATATTTTCTGGGAAAGTAGGAATATATTTTTTCTCTAGAGAAGCTATATATTTTTAATTTAAAAATTATTTTGGTATTTTCAAAGGAATCAATAAGAAACAAATCCCATGCAACAGTGCTTCTTAATTAAACCAGGAATTCATTTTTGTAACTATTGGGCAATCTTTTCTCAAAAAACAATGAAGCTTTCACCATTCCTGTGTCAGATGCTTACGCGCATGGTCTTCCGTGATGAAAATGTCTGAGACAGCTTCAACGAAATATTACCTTGAATCTTTTTAGTAGTGCAACCCGCCTTAAGATGAGCCATATCTGATGCGGCCCTTTGGTCGGAAAAAGTTTCCCTTGATTGATCTAATCATATTTGAAAATAGTATTGGTGTAAAAATTGCCAACTCTGATATTAAATAATCTACAAGAAGACAGAAAAAATCTTCTGACATAAAATCTTATTCTTGTTTTAGCGTCACTACATAAAATCTATACCAAAATTGATAATGTTAAAATACGACAAGACTGTCTTCCTAACATAATTTTATCGTAAGGATAATTGCCTTCAGACTCCGTCCAATATTAGTGGTTGAATTCTTATAATCAATCAAATGAAAGAGGATAGCCTTTTCACAATTCTCTTGCCAACTGATGGAAAGCGAAATGATTATTTGGATTGTTTTGGCTCTTGTTACGAACTTTTCTTCAAAAGATAATAGTCGTATCGATAATTAAAGATATTGATCTGTATAATCAAATCTGGCTGGGAGCCATTTACATGACGGGCTGACCAGAAAGTTACTATCGGCAGCATTTGACTATATCTCGACCACACTGCACGCTCTGTGGACATAACAGTTTCTTCAAATAAATATGCAATATCCACGAAATTGTCCTTTGACATATTATGGTCAATTAGATTGCACAAAGACAAATCATTATTTATTTGAAGAAGTTTGTGTACCATATTTTCATGGCTCTGCGACTTACATTAACATTGTACGGCGGTCATCGTCAGTTGATGTTTGATTGGCGGTCAGCGGATATTACTAGTTCATAATTTAAACTTTTTTTCCCAACAATACGGACAGCATTTATTCATGATTCGTGTTTGAATGGCTAATTGAACTTTTTAGGATTCATGGAGTTACTGTTTACTAGGATACACGAACCTGCAACATCTTTGGCGTATTTTCCCGCTAACACAGTTGGCGGGAGAAGCTAATGTCAGTGACATGCCTGCAAGGATATGTCTCAAAGATAATAGAGACAAAGAATGGTTACAAGATCACACAAACAATGAATAACTCCATTACGAATGGAATGCTTCGGAGAGTTAAAAAAATACAGTTAGAAATTATTTTATTTTCATTTTTCTTTAATTTTACAATCTAAGATATTTAAATTAGCAAAATCATAAATTTGTGTGCTAGTCAGATATAAATGGAAAATATGTAAGTAATTAATATTACAGAAATTATAATTACATGTATGTTATTTTATGCGTGTAATTAACGATATTTTGAATAAAAAAATCATACAATTATATGACGGCGCATGAGTTCTGTTAACAGCGGTCATCAGCAACTGATGTTTCATTGGATATCATCGAATTACATCAACTGATGATTTAAACTGTGGGTTTCCAAGGGGCTGTATTCATCCATGGTTCAATTCGAAATGATTAATTTGCGATGCGCGGATTCACGGGGTTACTATTTATTAGGATTCATATGGTTACGTCATTTTCTGGAGTATTTGCCTGCAAGGGAAACTGAAAAAAATCAAGGATAGTGCTACATCTGTATCAATAATTCATGAAGAGAAAAAACGCGGGAAAATTCCGACAACTTGGTGCAAAGAATGTGCTCGGCCATTCCGCATAGAATGCTTCAAGGAATATCATACTTTAATAAAATATTAAATTTAAGAACCTAACATTTTTTTTTTAATTTCAAATTTTCTTTATTTTTATAATTTAAAAGAATTCAAATATAATTTCATACGTTTTGTATAGGATTAACGTGAATATAAGCTCAAAAGTAACTACTGGCACGTTGATAAAACTACCGATAGATATGTTGATTAAAAGTAAAACTGTCTACTAACAGGCTGATTAATAGCAAAACTACCAATTGACCTGTTGGTTAAGAGTAAAATTACCTATTAACACGTTGATTAAAAGTAACTACCTACTGACACGTTGTTTAAAAGTAAAAATAGCCATTGACATGTTGATTAAACGTAAAACTACCTATTGACCTGTTGATTAAAACTAAAACTACCTAATGGCACGTTGATTAAAATAAAATCACCTATTGACATGTTGATTAAAAGTAAACATTATCTCCGCTTGTGGCCGAAAGGGCAACTCCCTCGACTGAAGAATTTCACTTAGACGATATCTAGCAACTGCCCCACGCAGTCACATGTGGCACAAGGCCGAATTTAATGTGGGGTTTCCGAGCCCGTAAGCTTGGCTCAAAAATCCCCGTAGACCCCACATGAGCGGGATCGAGTCGGTCTACTTCCCCGAACGAGACTCTGCCGTTCGGCATAGCCTCGTCCGGGTTCCTCTCTGCCCGAAGGCAGAAAGTTCGACAGTACAGCCGAAAAAGATTTCATGAACCGAGCCATCCCCACTGGTAACCAAGGCCTTCTGGGAGATGAGGGAGATCTCAAGATCGATTGCCACCCAAGGTTATAGAAACCAGTCAGTTCATATATTTACCTATAGTTAGAAAAGTTGTATCTATACCTTAGCTAGTGAGTGAGTGCAATGAACTCGACTGAAATTCGAACTGTATTCGCCGATTCCCTCAATCCGAGCCGCAATCCAGTATTGAATCGTTCTACACATTAATTGCCTGGGTATGACTTTAAACTATGTCCCATAGCAAGGCCTCTGGGACTTGTTGACGACCGTGGAACCATCTCTTAATTGCTGTTGCTCTTAGATCCACCCTAATCCGGTCTCAGCTATGGGAAAATAGTAAAACCTCAAACTGCGGTCAAAACATTAAGAAAGTATAAAAATACATTTTTGTAGTAACAATACCAGCAATACATAGCCATAGTAAAAAATACCAACAATACATAGCCATAGTAAAAAATACCAGCAATACATAGCCATAGTAAAAAAACTACCAACAATACATTATTAGAAAAGGAAGAGAAAAATTTCCAAAAATATATTTTCGACAAAAAAAAAATTAAAAGCTTCCAAGGAAATTACATTTCGACATAAAATGACCCATAAAGTGTTGATGTGCCGTTGAACCAAACCAAATTAAACACCAACTTCATAATAAACAACTTGGGCAAAAAATTGTGAGTTGTTTTATAGCTTCAACTGAAGTTTTAACATTGTTTTCCCACCAAAAGTATCACTCTTTGGCGCCTGCAGATGAGAATTTATCAGAAAATGCTAATCACGAGATCAAGGCACACGATAACGGCACGAGATAACGGCACGAGATAAATCGTAGTAGGCGTTATAACTTGTGGTTGGCATTCAATGTCTTCCAAAATGAATTGCCTTGTTTTTCTCCATTTACCGTGCACAATAGGGCAACTTTATTTATTCTACCGTTAATGAGTGAATATGTTTTATAAGGTGGTTTTCCTGAAGGTAATGCCTATGAAATTTGTGCCATTTTAGTAAAAGGCCTCTCAGCGCGGAGGTAATGTTTAGTGCGTTTTCGTCGATTATTAGTAGTGAGATCGATCCTCACTATATGCCTCGGACAGCATTCGAAATTAAATGATCCAATATGGTGATTTTCTAGGAGTAGCTTAGATGTGGTACAAGGCCGAAACTACGGAATACACAGTTCGAACTCATTATTCAGTCGTAATTGCTCAGGCGAGACAAGCTTGCTAACCATTACACCAAGATGAAGTACTCTTAATGATTTTCTAAGCGTAGCCTAAATGTGGCACAAGGCCGAAAGTATGGTGCACCCATTGAAAATCGAACTCACTCTACAGGCGTAACTGATCTAGAGAGCAAAGCTTACTAACAGTTACACCACGTCGAAGTGTTCAAATGATTTTCTAAGCGTAGCCTGGATGCGACACAATGCAGAAAATATGGAACACCCATTGAGAATCGAACTGACTACCCAGTTATAGTTCTTTTAGCGAGTCAATATTGCTAACCATTAAACCACAAATGCAACTGCCTATATATGTGTAGAGAAACTAGCCCTTGACACTAGTTAAAATGGTCACCGAGAGTGTCGATGTGTTTTAACATGAATCTGAACCTATTTGTCCCGCCCTATCTGAAAAATGTCTTTTATTTGAATCTTCAACGTAGTGTCACTCTTTTTAAAAAAGAAAAAAATTTCCCAACCCATCTCCAAACGCTGTTCACATCAATTGTTAACTCACAATACACATTTCTATGTCATCTGTAGATGTCGACATGAGTACACCATTTTCTGGTAAAGGAACATAAACGTTTTTGTTACTTTTTTCTTTTTACAGTTAGGTTCATCGAACACAAGGCCCGAGGACCACTCGAGGAAGAAAGTTACGTTAGTTTATATCGAAATGAGGTGATGATAACGATTAACTTTATACTTGAACAGGTTATGGTTGCAATGACAGGGGAACAATCTTCTTGAAAGTCTGTTCCACAGGGCAGTGGTTTGCGGGAGGAAAGCTGTTTGATGGAATACGGAGGGGATGTTTGCTATTATGTAAGTGGTTTGGCGATCCTAGTCGTGGAAATTAGACCTGGCGAAACCAAGGAATGTAGTTCATCCGAGCACTTTCCATAGCAATAGAGCAGTGACAGACTGACCATATCCCGCCTCTGAGAAAAGGCTTGATGTCATTAATTACAAAACACCAGAAAAATTATTTTTCGATTTCAAATCATCACATTTTAGTCTGCATTCCTAGCACCAGGAATTATCATTATTTACACTATTTATGTGTTGATTATTGCCCTCATTTTTAGCACACTATTCTTTGTTTCGAACAAAGCTTTTCTGTTTCGTATTTCTTTTCTTCGATTTTTTACTATTCCAATGCACCTTCAGATATAGCATAATCATTAAACAAATGACTTTCGTTTCGTTGTAAGTTTTTTTTTATATTAAGTCTATTTCAACATATCTTTATTTTCTGCTGTTTACCCACATTTCTTACTTCAGTCGTTAGGTTTGTTGGCAACTAGTCTAGAAGAAAGAAATATAATTCACCTGTAGATACTTTCATTTCTGAGAGGTGGGGCGTGGCAACCTGAGAATCGCCAGTGCAAAAGCAACCGACAAGAGATTGAACTATTTTGCCTTGAATGTCGCCATGAATCAGAATTGTGAGATTGAGGGGACAGGTGATCACAGCGGCGCCAAATGCGCTATGTGAACAAAAGAAATGACAATCTAAAAATAATATCTGACTTGAAATAATCCGCAGAGTTGATAAGTCATAAAAAAAACGAATTAATCAATCATCTCCTAGAAATTTTAGCACCAATGTTCCAGGGTTAGAACGAGGCATAGATTTTTTTTCAGTTGATTGCTCTCTTTTCTTACTTCGATCTTTTCGGCTGGAAATGTGTGTACCTATTTGTATGATTTGCCGATTTCTCTCGATGTAAAGTCTCAGTGAACTATTACTTCACGTCGAAGAAATTATTAGCGGGAGAGAAAAATAAGTAAATAATATATGTCTATATTTCTCAAGGACACATGGTACAGTGGATAAAAGACGTTAGTGACAGGACCCAAAAAGTGTGAGTTCAATACCCGGTTAAGGTAGTGGAGAACATGGAGAGGCGAATTAACATAAGATAACTGTCAACTGACACCCATTAAACATAGCACGTGGAACTAGAAGAGTCTACCCCAGTGAACAAAATAAAGGGTTCAGTTAGACATTCCAACCACTTGAAGAAGGCCGGAGCGTACAACGGCCGAAACATTGTAATAAAAATGGCGACAAAGACTCGGACAATAGTCCGAATAATGTAAATAGTGTAAGTAAATAATAATTAGAAAATAACTTGATAAACCGATTCACTTGTGCTAGGATTCTTCCAACGAATCCAAAGTATTGGACTTTTCAGCACTACCGGATAGCCAAATATGTTTTTACCCAACGCCTTAATCCATTAAGTCATGTCTTGGTTCATAACAACCAAGATTTGCATACTGATATGAACTTTATTTTTCTAGGTACAATAACGTAAGATATAATAACTCCACACAACGTCCTATACTTTGTAGTTTGTTTTTTTTTTACAATACCCCAAATCCATGATCCGCCATCAATAATGCAATCGCTTGTCGGTTCCTTTTACACTGGCGATTCTCAGGTTGCCA
Source organism: Acanthosepion lycidas (assembly GCA_963932145.1). Taxonomy (NCBI): domain Eukaryota; kingdom Metazoa; phylum Mollusca; class Cephalopoda; order Sepiida; family Sepiidae; genus Acanthosepion; species Acanthosepion lycidas. The sequence continues at coordinate 106,258,863 of OZ010585.1, forward strand.
AGCCCCTCCTCTCAGAAATGAAAGTGGAAGGATTTACAGGTGAATTGTATTTCCTTCTTCTAGGTTAGTTGCCTACAAAACTCAACGCGTGAAGTAAGAAAAATGGATAAACAGCAGAAAATAAAGGTATGTTGAAATAGACTGGTTAGATATATTTTTGCTTTCAAAGCATCACATTTTAGTCCACATTCATGGGATAATAATAACTTATCATTATTCACTATTTACGTGTGGGTTATTGTCCTGATTTTTGTTGTTTTTATCACAACATTTCGACATGCCTTCATCGGGTGTATATCAAACCGGGTGACCTACAGGGAATTACCAATGAATAAGGGTATCTCATCTAGTTCTTATTTAGTAGGTGTCTATTGTCTCACGAGACGCTTTAACCCATTAGGCCACCAGCCAATAGCCTAGTTGAATAAAACCTTTCTTTGTGAATCCCTTCATATAATAATTGTGAGTTCAATCCCTGGGTGGGGCGGTGTGTATTTGGACACAGTGGAAACGGGCTAGTAATAACTAAGCAGTACTAAAAATAAAATCTAGACGAGGTATCCCTAGACATCGACAGTAGAACTAGTCCACTCTAGCACCGTAGATTAAATAAAGGATTCAGTTTGAAAATCTTTGTAGGTTGTCCTGATCGACATACACTTGATGAGGGCCGGAGGGTAAAACGACCGAAGCGTTCCGGTGACAAAAACAAAGATATGGACAACGGTTCGCATAGAAATAGTGTAAATCACCACGTTTATTTAAGAGTATCGGAGAAAATAGTAAACAGGCCATATCTCGAGGAGAACTCTCGTATCTTTGTACTTCAGGACTTCAAGTGGATTAATTTAAATGATTTAAAGTGTCGGGCTGTAGTTAATCGGTTAACTTCTGCTAGCTTTGCTGGTGGGGAAGGAATAGCAAGCTGATAACAGATTAAATCTTTAGATTTGGACATTATAAAATACATTATCCTGATATAAAAGTTTTGACGTAAATAGCCTCAAATTATAATATAGTTTTGTATGAAAAAAAAAAAAAAACGAAAAAAAAAAACGAAAAAAAAAATCCCCCAATCATCAAAATATCATTGTCTTGTTTAGAACTTCGCTTCCATCGAGGAATGTTGAAATAACCCTTGTTCAAACCCTAGGCAGAAACCCTCCTTCAAGAGGGAATTATGGTCATTACCCGATAACTGAGACGTCTCCAAAAGTGGAAGTACCGAGAGGCCTTGAGCAATTTTTCAGCGGTATTGTTGTTAAACCCACCTTAAACCTCGACTTTGTGCCACACTCAGTAGTACCGTGCGCGCGCTGAAATACCTCACAAGATTTCAAGTATGTGAATATTAAATTTATTAGGTTGGTGCAAAAATAATGACGTAATAATGTCGTTTTTTAACGTCAAAAAACGACATTATTACGTCATTATTTTTACACAAACCTAATAATTTGTCAGTGATAGGTTGAAAGGGGTTAATACATGAACACTTAGAAAATATTGATACCCTTGCAATTCTTTCTCTTTTATTTACGTCGTATCTCTTCAGAAAATGACGATCATGGCTCTCCACTGAATCCTATCCTTTTTGTAGTGAAAGAGATAATCACCTACCTCGAAAAAGAGTTCGTGTTTTGTGTGCGATCTGCCGAAGAAGAAATTACTGAAAGTAGTTAATTGGTTTGGTTTATTTTGTTTTACGTCATATCAACCTCAATGGGGTATTTAATACGGACAACATATTTTATTGCTAGTAATATTTTGTTTTGTCAAAAATTTGTTTCTGGTAATATTTTTCCTTCAAAATTATATTGCTGGTAATAATTTTTTCAAAAAAGTATTGTTGGTGATAGTTAACTATTTGCCCATAGCTGGGACCCTAACAGGTGCTACCACCCAGTGTCAGGGTGGATCTGGGAACACCAGTAATTAAAAGGTTGTTCCATGCTCCTCAAAACCTTTTGATCAAAGGCCTTGCTGCTGGATGAAGTTTATCGTCTTACCCAGGACGCGGATGTAGTTTAACGTCTTAACCAGGTCGAACTGAAAGTACTTAACAAAAATCTGCTACTTTAAGTATCAGAATCTACGCTACAGTTCTTTTCTCCCTTGAATGGCGTGGCCAATCAGAAAATCACTCGGTGAATAAAAGCCGTTGTTTTTTCGCTTACGAGGCAGGGTTTTTCTGAGATTAGCGGACGAACACGCGGGGAGGTTGTTTTTTTGTTGTTGTTTGCTTGTAAGAAGTTAAGGTTGGATTTGTGACCCCTATTTTGTCGTTTCTACGTTGCCTGTTGGATTGTTACAACGGACTATCGTTTGAACACTGATTTGGCTACAAGTGTTGGGGTCGAGTGACAGAAGGTAACCTTTATTGCTACTACAAGTTTACAATATTTTTTCTTTTCGCTACAACAACACCTTTATAAATCTTAGCACTGTTTGTTCCTTACATATCCTTTTGCACTGCTTCCCAGGATTTCGAAAATCTGATTTTCCCAGGACAGATTGAAGACAAGAGGAAAACAATGCATAAGCTATCTAGCGAGCCTGAGTAAATTGATGGCAGAACAGGGTTTAGGGGAGATAACAAAAATACAGAACTTATTAAGAGATACAAAAACTTGGGAGTTGTGGAGAACCATGATCGCCATCATCTTGAAAGTTATTAAAGCAAAAAAAGGGCTAAAGATTAACTATAATTAACGGGAAACATTTCAGAAAGAGTATCTGTAAAAGGACAAAACGTGAACAAACACAAGGAAAGCTTATATCAACCAAAACTTTTCGTCCTCACATTTGCTTTCATAAAATACCTCAGAGGATGAAACATGTCGTCTTAAATAAGTTTTCCTTTTGTCGATAATTAATGTGTTAAAAAAATATTTTTACTAAATGTTCACAAAATACAAGGCGCGATAGCCACTCAAGGAAAAGAGTTACTGGGTGAGATTGCTGTATGGTCGTAAGAAGATGAAGTGTAGATTAAGCGGATAGATGAAATTTGGCCCTAGACATGCGAAGGGTAAGATTTTAGGAATCAGGGAAGTATACTTGCGGGAGTCTGTTTCACAAAATATGCTGTTCTCAGATTAAATACAGTGATAGCCCTTACAGGTTATTAGGATAATCTAATTAGCATCTATATAAAATCTAGTTTGACCTCGAGCATGTTTCGATGTCTAATTACAACATCGTCATTTTATAACAGTTCAAATCAGATTTGAATAAAACTCAGAGCAATATGGATCTTGCAAGTGTTTTATTTTTAATGCTACAAGTTCAAAATTCTATAAATGTTCAAATTGTCTCTGTCTAACTAAATTTCTTAATAATTTTGTTGCGCTGAGGACTCTCTTCCTGTTGTGTCTTTCTCTACAAATCTCACGTTTTGATCGGCTTCCCAACACACAGGTCGAAATGTTATCAAACAAAACAAAACATTCGTTTCTTAAATTAATAATGGAATTTATACAGAAGGACTTGTAAACACTGATAAACTTGAATATTCTTATCTTTTATGAGATTAAAACAACTGAGGATTAGATTAAATACAATAGGTGGCAATTTCCGAGTCATGCGGGTATAAGTAAGCACTGTCACGCGATTTCATGCAGGCGGCGTCACGTGATTTTTCGCATGCAGTACCACGTGATATAGGAAGCAAATTTAATCATATCGCATACACAACCAAATTCCAGACGACACCACCGTCAAAAGACCCGGATTATATTGTGAGAAAATGGGATAAATATACAGGGGTTTGAGTAAATAAATAAAACACTAAGCAAATATTATCTGTGTCAAAGTCACTTAAAAGATAGGTTAAAAGTACCTCTTATCTATTAACAAGTGCATAGTTTGAGTCAGATACGTATTATTATTATTATTATTATTATTATTATTATTATTATTATTATTAATAATAATATTATTATTACTATTAATATTACTAATATATTTTTATTTCCTTTGATTTCTGGCGTTTACACATCTCTTTCCGGGACCTAAGCTTAGAAATGGCATCATGACACTTTCCACTGACAAAAAAAAAATATTATTATTATTATTATTATTATTATTATTATTATTATTATTATTAATATTATTATTGTTAATATTATTATTATTAATATTATTATTAATATTACTATTAATATTATTATTATTAATATTATTATTATTATTATCAATATTATTATTATTATTATTATTATTAATATTATTATTATTAATTTTATTATTATTATTAATATTATTATTAATATTATTATTATTATTATTATTAATATTATTATTATTATTATTATTATTAATATTATTATTATTATTATTATTATTATTATTATTATTATTATTATTATTATCTTGTTAAGTGTTTTGTCACATACATGGTTCACTGGTTCAGTGTCAAGATTAAAGTCAGCCCATGCAAAATATAGAGTGGTCCGAAAGTCTTGACACCCCCAATACCTTATATAGTTTTCTGTTTCAGATGGCTGGCACGAAAATGATGGTGTTCATTCAGACCTTCTCGATATGTGACAACATCAATGAAAGGAAATAAACTGAATCCAATTCATGTGCATTGTATTACTGTATTAATTGTTCTTTTATCGTTCTCATTACTTTATGGTCGGGGTAACAAGACCTGCGAACCAATTTAAAAAAAAAAAATCTATATTTTATACGCAGTGCCCCTTCAGGATGTGTGAGATTAGAACTCTCCACGACTTCCTATCCACTGCAGCTCCGAGAAATGCTTGTCCATTTTAGTATCCCTACCTTTCTCTGTTATGCTATCCATTTACACAAGCTCTGTCCTGTGAGTGTCAAATTCTCGAAGCCTTCTTTCCTTCTTCTGCTCTTCTGCTATTCATTTACACAAGATTGATCGGTAGCTTACTCATACTTCATTCAGTCTGTCTAGCCTTCAATATGTTCTGTGAGTGTCAAATTCAACAAGCCGTCTTTCCACGTTATCCAGTTCTGCCATCCATTTATACAAACACGTTAGGTAGCTTACGCGCTGCTTCCGTTTGTCCCCACTTGTCGTCAATATGTCCTGTGAGGGTCAAATTCACCAAGCCCTCTTTTTTCATTATTTTGTTCTTCCACTCATTTACACAAAGCTCATTCGGTAGATTAAATCACTGCTTCCCTCTGAGCCTCTTGTTTTCAATATGTCCTGTGAGGGTCAGTTTCTCCAAGCATTTAAATTTTCTTTAAAATCTCCTTGTTGGTCATATTTTCCGTCCACCATATTCTAAACATCCTTCTGTTTTCCACCAGATGTGGTCTGAAAGGATCTGGAGGTTTTACATGTTTCTTTGTTGATGAGACAGATTGATATAACCTAATGTTAATGCTTTGCATATAGTCTATCTTTCCTGCTCTCTATCTCTGCGTTCCCTGTTCGTTTAGGAGTAGGACAGTGAATAATTTCTGTCTTTCTCTCTCTCAGCAATATTTGCACCTCTATTTTCTCTTCATTAATCTTTTGTAGTTTTTTACAAGCTGTTTCATGCTGTTTTGCTTCCTGAGAGTGAACCATGCGAGTGTTAAACACTCCAAGCCTTCCTGGTGTATTCCAAAAATGTCATTGAGCACTGGTAGTTTGGTCGGAAATCATGACTGTATAATAGAGTTACGGTTAGGAATAGCAACACACGCACACACACACACAAACATATATATATATATATATTTAAACATATATTGTTAAATATAACAGACAATGAATATCACTTATATCTGATCATGAGCCGTTATAAACTCCGTATATTTGCTTTAATTTCAGGTAAAGATAAAGAGAAAAATTTCCCAATATTAGGATATTTTTTTTATTAAGTTGGTCCTTGATCTAAGCTGTCAGCTCACATGAGCCATCCTCTGAGTGATTATACGGACATTTTAGCAAAGATATTCTCCATCGAAGATAATATTTTCTTATGGTGACTTAGAAGATTGTTATGCGACGATAACGGCCGCCGAAAAGTAGACGTTGGTCGTAAGTTGAAGATACGGTCCTATGACGTCATACCACGCGAGAGTCCAAATTATTGGCAACAGAATCATATGTCTAGATGCAATGCAATGTGTTGTGACTAGTTTGAAATGTAATTTCGTTGAGTGTGTGTTGCTTTGTTTTAATGTAGATGGCCTCTAATATATGAAGATTCTTTTTACTGAGTGTATGTGTTAGCAATCTTCAATGTCAATATAACAAGATATTATAAGCTTAGATCAAGGACCAGATTAATAGAAAAAATATCCAAACTTTGGAGAATATTTGTCTTTATTTCCAGCCGAAATTAAACCAAACATACGAACATTAGAACGGCTTATGATCAGACATAATAAACATTCATAGTCTGTTATATTTACCAATATGTGTTTAAATAATGATCTGCTGTCCAATACACTAAATATATATATATATATATCGTGAAGATTCGTTTAATTCATGAAACAAACTGTCGCTGGAGGTTTTGACATCAGTGTCCATTATATATTTATATTTACATACGCTTTGCCACTGATAACGAGCACTTTTACCCATAAATATAGTATTGTATACTTTAACAATAACTTTTATTATATATATATATATATATATATATATATATATATATATATATATATATATATATATATGGTTGGTGCAAAAATAATGACGTAATAATGTCGTTTTTTGACGTTACGTCAAAAAACGACATTATTACGTCATTATTTTTGCACCAACATAATATATATGGGTGTATGTGTGTGTGTGTGTGTGTGTGAGAGAGAGAGAGAGAGAGATGAAATACTTTAAAGGATTAAATTTTTATTCTGTTTCAATGTTTCGTTCAGTAGGAACATCATCGGAACAGCTCTGAAACTAAAAAAAATTGTTACCCTGGCAACGATGCTAATTAGAAATTTAATTTCAAATTAATATGTCAATATGTGGGAATAACTAATATTACCATCACCATTAGAGGCGAAGACAAAAGATACTACATTTTAATTGCAAGCAGGTAACGAAGAAATGCGTAACTCGAGTAAAACTGCATTTTCAATCAAGAAATGTCGAGTATTTCTTTATAAAGTAACAGCCAATATTTGCTTTACGATCCCAATCAGTTCTTTCTCGCTTTTATTTCTATTCTTATTGCTATCAGTAATGTGTGAGGATAGGATACTTAGCGCAAATTCCGAAATTAGAGCACTTTCAATATATATTAGGTTGGTTCAAAAATAATGACGTAATAATGTCGTTTTTTGACGTATTTTTTAACGTCAAAAAACGACATTATTAAGTCATTATTTTTGCACCAACCTAATATATATTTTTTACCGTCAAGATTTTATTACTTTTTTAAAAAATCAGAACCGCTTATATATCGGTGTGTGCATTAGTGTGCGCTCATAGATGTTTTATGTTCATATGCTGCATCATTTTGCGTTGTTTGTATGTGTGTGATGAATGGTGGATTTGCGTCGGTTTGGAAAATGAGATTGTCGATAAGGCTACAGACAGAGAGTCGTCATGAACCCTGAGTCGACGTCAAGATTTGTGATCGCCAAATTTATTATCTTTATTGTCGTCTCTGTTGCGAAAAACGCCTACGCTCGCACCTATGTAGAAAGACAAAGAAAACTGATGTTAGAAATTTCAGTAGTAGGGATATTGCTTTTGCGACATTTAAAATGATACTAAGGCTACAATTACTCTACTACTACTATTACTACTAATAATGATAATAATAGGATGATGAAGATAATGATTATGTTGAAAAAAGAGGAGGAAGAGCAGAAAAACGATCAACGAAAAGGTTAGACATAAGGACATGGGAACTGGAAATAGCCACTACCAAGTGAAACGATATGAAGGCAAAATACAACAATATAAACAAATAACTCAGATACTACTACAACTACTGCTACTACTAACAATAATAATAATAATAATATGATGATGATGATGATGATGATGATAAAGAAGATAGCGAAGAAGAATATTAATAGGAACGCTCAAAGGTTAGACACAAGGACATGAGTGTTTTTCAAGAAGCCACTTCAAAATGAAAAGAGATGACGGAAAAAAGACAATAATAAAAAAAAAGTCCGAAGATCATTTACTTCAAAATCTGTTGGTGTTTCAGATTCTGACCATTTCTCAGTTTAACCGATTGGCAAGTGCACAAGGATATTGAAAGTTAGAAAGTTGGATTGACACGGAAACACAGTGTTTTTCTTCATGATTCAAGTATTTACCAGCAGAAATTGTCCTAACCACAACATTGATGGCATGTGCTTTGTAATTACCAAAACTGCATTTTCTTGAAATTTTTTCAGCTGAAATAATTTATCTTGTACAAAGAAAACAGATATTATTTCAGCTCATCAAAGTAAACGGATATTATTCAGCTCATCAAAGTAAAGAGATTTTATTCAGAAGTAAATGAGACACACATGGCCAACTCATCAAAGTGAAGAGATTTTATTAAAGACACACCTGGCTAACTCATCAAAGAGAAGAGATTTTATTCAGAACTAAATGAGACACACATAGCCAACATATCAAAGTAAAGAGATTTTATTCAGAAGTAAATGAGACACACCAGGCCAACACATCAAAGTAAAGAGATTTTATTCAGACCTAAATGAGACACATCTGGCCAACACATAAAAGTGAAGAGATTTTATTCAGAAGTAAGTGAGACACACATAGCCAACTCATCAAAGTGAAGAGATTTTATTAAAAACACACCTGTCCAACTCATCAAAGTGAAGAGATTGTATTAAAGACACACCTGGCCAACTCATCAAAGAGAAAAGATTTTATTCAGAACTAAATGAGACACACCTAGCCAACTCATCAAAGAAAAAACATTTTATTCAGAAGTAAATGAGACACACCTAGCAAACTCATCAAAGTGAAGAGATTTTATTCAGAAGTAAGAGAGACACACCTGGCCAACTCATCAAAGAGAAAAGATTTTATTCAGAACTAAATGAGACACACCTGGACAACTCATCAAAGTGAAGAGATTTGATTCAGAACTAAATGAGACACACCTAGCCAACTCATCAAAGAAAAGAGATTTTATTCAGAAGTAAATGAGACAGATCTGGCCAACACATCAAAGTGAAGAGATTTTATTCAGAAGTGAGACACACCTGGCCAACTCATCAAAGTGAAGAGATTTAATTAAAGACACACCTGTCCAACTCATCAAAGAAAAGAGATTTTATTCAGAAGTAAGTGAGACACACCTGGCCAACTCATCAAAGACAAGAGATTTTCTTCAGAACTAAATGAGACACACCTAGCCAACTCATCAAAGTGAAGAGATTTTATTCAGAAGTAAATGAGACACATCTGGCCAACTCATCAAAGTGAAGAGATTTTATTCAGAAGTAAATGAGACACATATGGCCAACACATCAAAGTGAAGAGATTTTATTCAGAAGTAAGTGAGACACAACTGGCCAACTCATCAAAGACAAGAGATTTTATTCAGAACTAAATGAGACACACCTAGACAACACATCAAAGAAAAGAGATTTTATTCTGAAATAAATGAGACACATCTGGCCAACACATCAAAGTGAAGACATTTTATTCAGAAGTAAATGAGACACACCTGGCCAACTCATCAAAGAAAACAGATTTTATTCAGAAGTAAATCAGACACACTTAGCCAACTCATCAAAGACAAGAGATTTTATTCAGAACTAAATGAAACACACCTAGCCAACTCATCAAAGTGAAGAGATTTTATTCAGAACTAAATGAGACACATCTGGCCAACACATCAAAGTGAAGATGTTTAATTCAGAAGTAAGTGAGACACACCTGGCCAACTCATCAAAGACAAGAGATTTTATTCAGAACTAAATGAGACACACCTAGCCAACTCATCAAAGAAAAGAGATTTTATTCAGAAATAAATGAGACACACCTAGCAAACACATCAAAGAGAAAAGATTTTCTTCAGTACTAAATGAGACAGACCTGGCCAACTCATGAAAGTGAAGAGATTTTATTCAGAACTAAATGAGACACACCTAACCAACTCATCAAAGTGAAGAGATTTTATTCAGAAGTAAATGAGACACACCTAACCAACTCATCAAAGTGAAGAGATTTTATTCAGAAGTAAATGAGATACACCTAGCCAACACATCAAAGACAAGAGATTTAATTCAGAAGTAAGTGAGACACACCTGGCCAACTCATCAAAGACAAGAGATTTTATTCAGAACTAAATGAGACACACCTAGCCAACTCATCAAAGAAAAGAGATTTTATTCAGAAGTAAATGAGACACACCTAGCCAACACATCAAAGAAAAGAGATTTTATTCTGAAATAAATGAGACACATCTGGCCAACACATCAAAGTGAAGAGATTTTATTCAGAAGTAAATGAGACACACCTGGCCAACTCATCAAAGACAAGAGATTTTATTCAGAAGTAAATGAGACACACCTGGCCAACTCATCAAAGACAAGAGATTTTATTCAGAAGTAAATGAGACACACCTAGCCAACTCATCAAAGACAAGAGATTTTATAAAGAACTAAATGAGACACACCTAGCCAACTCATCAAAGTGAAGAGATTTTATTCAGAACTAAATAAGACACATCTGACCAACACATCAAAGTGAAGAGATTTTATTCAGAAGTAAGTGAGACACAACTGGCCAACTCATCAAAGACAAGAGATTTTATTCAGAACTAAATGAGACACACCTAGCCAACACATCAAAGAAAAGAGATTTTATTCTGAAATAAATGAGACACATCTGGCCAACACATCAAAGTGAAGAGATTTTATTCAGAAGTAAATGAGACACAGTTGGCCGACACATCAAAGTGAAGACATTTTATTCAGAAGTAAGAGAGACACACCTGGCCAACTCATCAAAGTGAAGAGATTTTATTAAAGACACACTTGTCCAACTCATCAAAGTGAAGAGATTATATTCAGAACTAAATGAGACATATCTGGACAATACATCAAAGTGAAGAGATTTTATTCAGAAGTAAGAGAGACACACCTGGCCAACTCATCAAAGTGTAGAGATATTATTAAAGACACACCTGTCCAACTCATCAAAGAGAAAAGATTTTATTCAGAACTAAATGAGACATGCGTAGACAAATCATCAAAGAAAAGAGATTTTATTCAGAAGTAAATGAGACACACCTAGCCAACTCAGCAAAGACAAGAGATTTTATTCAAAAATAAATGAGACACACCTGGCCAACACATCAAAGTGAAGAGATTTTATTCAAAAGTAAATGAGACACACCTGGCCAACACATTAAAGTGAAGAGATTTTATTCAGAACTAAATGAGACATATCTGGCAGACACATCAAAGTGAAGAGATTTTATTCAAAAGTAAATAAGACACAGCTGGCCAACACATCAAAGTGAAGAGATTTTATACAGAACTAAATGAGACATATCTGGCCGACACATCAAAGTGAAGAGATTTTATTCAAAAGTAAATGAGACACAGCTGGCCAACACATCAAAGTGAAGAGATTTTATTCAGAACTAAATGAGACATATCTGGCCGACACATCAAAGTGAAGAGATTTTATTCAAAAGTAAATGAGACACAGCTGGCCAACACATCAAAGTGAAGAGATTTTATTCAGAACTAAATGAGACATATCTGGCCGAAACATCAAAGTGAAGAGATTTTATTCAGAAGTAAGAGAGACACACCTGGCCAACACATCACAGTGAAGAGATTTTATTAAAGACACACCTGTCCAACTCATCAAAGAGAAAAGATTTTCTTCAGTACTAAATGAGACACACCTGGCCAACTCATCAAACTGAAGAGATTTTATTCAGAACTAAATGAGACACACCTAGCCAACTCATCAAAGAAAAGAGTTTTTATTCAGAAGTAAATGAGACACATCTGGCCAACTCATCAAAGTGAAGAGATTTTATTCAGAAATAAGAGAGACACACCTGGCCAACATATCAAAGTGAAGAGATTTATTAAAGACACACCTATCCAACTCTTCAAAGAAAAGAGATTTTATTCAGAAGTAAATGAGAAACACTTAGCCAACTTATCAAAGACAAGATATTTTATTCAGAACTAAATGAGACACACCTAGCCAACTCATCAAAGGGAAGAGACTTTATTCAGAACTAAATGAGACACACATGGCCAACACATCAAAGGGAAGAGATTTTATTCAGAAGTAAGTGAGACACACCTGGCCAACTCATTAAAGTGAAGAGATTTTATTAAAGACACAGCTGTCCAACTCATCAAAGTGAAGAGATTTTATACAGAAGTAAGTGAGACACAACTGGCCAACTCATCAAAGAAAAGAGATTTTATTCAGAACTAAATGAGACACACGTAGCCAACTCATCAAAGAAAATAGATTTTATTCTGAAATAAATGAGACACATCTGGCCAACACATCAAAGTGAAGTGATTTTATTCAGAAGTAAATGAGACACACCTGGCCAACACATCAAAGTAAAAAGATTTTATTAAAGACACACCTGTCCAACTCATCAAAGTGAAGAGATTTTATTCAGAACTAAATGAGACATATCTGGCTGATACATCAAAGTGAAGAGATTTTATTCAGAAGTAAGAGAGACACACCTGGCCATTTATTCAGAAGTAAGAGACACACCTGGCCAACTCATCAAAGTGAAGAGATTTTATTAAGGACACACCTGTCCAACTCATCAAAGAGAAAAGATTTTCTTCAGACACACCTAGCCAACTGATCAAACACAAGAGATTTTATTCAGAACTAAATGAGACACACCTAGCCAACTCATCAAAGTGAAGAGACTTTATTCAGAACTAAATGAGACACATCTGGCCAACACATCAAAGTGAAGAGAATTTATTCAGAAGTAAGTGAGACACACCTAGCCAACTCATCAAAGTGAAGAGATTTTATTAAAGACACAGCTGTCCAACTCATCAAAGACAAGAGATATTATTCAGAAGTAAGTGAGACATACCTGGCCAACTCATCAAAGACAAGAGATTTTATTCAGAACTAAATGAGAGACACCTTGCCAACTCATCAAAGTGAAGAGATTTTATTCAGAACTAAATGAGACACACCTAGCCAACTCATCAAAGTGAAGAGACTTTATTCAGAACTAAATGAGACACACATGGCCAACACATCAAAGGGAAGAGATTTTATTCAGAAGTAAGTGAGACACACCTGGCCAACTCATTAAAGTGAAGAGATTTTATTAAAGACACAGCTGTCCAACTCATCAAAGTGAAGAGATTTTATACAGAAGTAAGTGAGACACAACTGGCCAACTCATCAAAGAAAAGAGATTTTATTCAGAACTAAATGAGACACACGTAGCCAACTCATCAAAGAATATAGATTTTATTCTGAAATAAATGAGACACATCTGGCCAACACATCAAAGTGAAGTGATTTTATTCAGAAGTAAATGAGACACACCTGGCCAACACATCAAAGTAAAAAGATTTTATTAAAGACACACCTGTCCAACTCATCAAAGTGAAGAGATTTTATTCAGAACTAAATGAGACATATCTGGCTGATACATCAAATTGAAGAGATTTTATTCAGAAGTAAGAGAGACACACCTGGCCAACTCATCAAAGTGAAGAGATATTATTAAAGACACACCTGTCCAACTCATCAAAGAAAAAAGATTTTATTCAGAACTAAATGAGACACACCTAGCGAACTCATCAAAGAAAAGAGATTTTATTCAGAAGTAAATGAGACACACCAAGCCCACTCATCAAAGACAAGAGATTTTATTCAGAACTAAATGAAACACACCATGCCAACTCATCAAAGAGAAGAGATTTTATTCAGAAATAAATGAGACACACCTGGCCAACACATCAAAGTGAAGAGATTTTATTCAAAAGTAAATGAGACACACCTCGCCAACACATCAATGTGAAGAGATTTTATTCAGAATTAAATGAGACATATCTGGCCGACACATCAATGTGAAGATATTTTATTCAGAAGTAAGAGACACACCTGGCCAACTCATCAAAGTGAAGAGATTTTATTAAGGACACACCTGTCCAACTCATCAAAGAGAAAAGATTTTCTTCAGTACTAAATGAGACACACCTAGCCAACTGATCAAACACAAGAGATTTTATTCAGAACTAAATGAGACACACCTAGCCAACTCATCAAAGTGAAGAGACTTTATTCAGAACTAAATGAGACACATCTGGCCAACACATCAAAGTGAAGAGAATTTATTCAGAAGTGAGTGAGACACACCTAGCCAACTCATCAAAGTGAAGAGATTTTATTAAAGACACAGCTGTCCAACTCATCAAAGACAAGAGATATTATTCAGAAGTAAGTGAGACATACCTGGCTAAGTCATCAAAGACAAGAGATTTTATTCAGAACTAAATGAGACACACGTAGCCAACTCATCAAAGTGAAGAGATTTTATTCAGAACTAAATGAGACACATCTGGCCAACACATCAAAGTGAAGAGATTTTATTCAGAAGTGAGTGAGACACACCTGGCCAACTCATCAAAGTGAAGAGATTTTATTAAAGACACACCTGTCGAACTCATCAAAGAAATGAGATTTTATTCAGATGTAAGTGAGACACACCTGGCCAACACAACAAAGACAAGAGATTTTATTCAGAACTAATTGCGACAAACCTAGCCAACTCATCAAAGTGAAGAGATTTTATTCAGAAATAAATGAGACACATCTGGCCAACACATCAAAGTCAAGAGATTTTATTCAGAACTAAATGAGACATATCTGGCCGACACATCAAAGTGAAGATATTTTATTCAGAAGTAAGAGAGACACAACTGGCCAACTTATCAAAGTGAAGAGATTTTATTAAAGACATACCTGTCCAACTCATCAAAGAGAAAAGATTTTATTCAGTACTAAATGAGACACACCTTGCCAACAAATCAAAGTGAAGTGATTTTATTCAGAACTAAATGAGACACACCTAGCCAACTCATCAAAGAAAAGAGATTTTATTCAGAAGTAAATGAGACACATATGGCCAACACATCAAAGTGAAGAGATTTTATTCAGAAGTAAGTGAGACACACCTGGCCAACTCATCAAAGTGAAGAGATTTTATTAAAGACACACCTATCGAAATCTTCAAAGAAAAGAGAGTTTATTCAGAAGTAAATGAGACACACCTAGCCAACTCATCAAAGACAAGAGATTTTATTCAGAACTAAATGAGACACACCTAGCCAACTCATCAAAGTGAAGAGATTTTATTCGGAACTAAATGAGACACATCTGGCCAACACATCAAAGTGAAGAGATTTTATTCAGAAGTAAGTGAGACACACCTCGCCAACTCATCAAAGTGAATAGATTTTAATAAAGACACAGCTGTCCAACTCTTCAAAAAAAGAGATTTTATTCAGAAGTAAGTGAGACAGACCTGGCAAACTCATCAAAGACAAGAGATTTTATTCAGAAGTAAATGAGACACACCTGGCCAACACATCAAAGTGAAGAGATATTATTCAGAAATAAATGAGACATATCTGGCTGACACATCAAAGTGAAGAGATTTTATTCACAAGTAAGAGAGACACACCTAGCCAACTCATCAAAGTGAAGAGATTTTATTCAGAACTAAATGAGACACACCTAGCCAACTCATCAAAGAAAAGAGATTTTATTCAGAAGTAAGTGAGACACACCTGGCCAACTCATCAAAGACAAGAGATTTTATTCAGAACTAAATGAGACACACCTAGACAACTCATCAAAGTGAAGAGATTTTATTCAGAACTAAATGAGACACATCTGGCCAACACATCAAAGTGAAGAGATTTTATTCAGAAGTAAGTGAGACACACCTGGCCAACACATCAAAGTAAAGAAATTTTATTCAGAAGTAAATGAGACACAACTGGCCAACTCATCAAAGTGAAGAGATCCTATTAAAGACACAACTGTCCAACTTATCAAAGACAAAAGATTTCATTCAGAGCTAAATGAGACATACATGTCCAACTCATCAAAGTGAAGAGACTTTATTCAGAAGTAAATGAGACACACCTGTCCAACACATCAAAGTGAAGAAATTTTATTTAGAAGTAAGTGAGACACACCTGGCCAACTCATGAAATTGAAGAGATATTATTCCGAACTAAATGAGACACATGTGGCATACTCATCAAAGTGAAGAGATTTTATTTAGAAGTAAATGAGACACACCTGGCAAACACATCAAAGTGAAGAGATTTTATTCAGAAGTAAATGAGACACATCTGGCCGACACATCAAAGTGAAGAGATTTCATTCATAAGTAAGAGAGACACATCTGTCCGGCACATCAAAGTGAAGATATTTTTTTAAGAAGTAAGAGAGACACACCTGACCAACTCATAAAATGAAGAGATTTTATTAAAAACACACCTGTCCAACTCATCAAAGAGAAGAGATTTTATACAGAAGTAAGTTAGACACACCTGGCAAACTCATCAAAGACAAGACATTTTATTCAGAACTAAATAAGACACACCTGCCCAACTCATCAAAGTGAAGAGAATTTATTCAGAAGTAACTGATACACACCTGACCAACACATCAAAGTGAAGAGATTTTATTCGGAACTAAATGAGACACATATTGCCAACTCATTAAAGTGAAGAGATTTTATTCAGTACTAACTGAGACACACCTGGCTAACACATCAAAGTGAGGAGATTTTATTCAGAACTAATTGAGACACATCTGGCCAACACATCAAAGTGAAGAGACTTTATTCAGAAGTAAATGAGACACACCTGTCCAACACATCAAAGTGAAGAAATTTTATTCAGAAGTAAGTGAGACACACCTGGCCAACTCATGAAAGTGAAGAGATATTAATCAGACTAAATGAGACACACGTGGCATACTCATCAAAGTGAAAACATTATATTTAGAAGTAAATGAGACACACCTGGCCAACACATCAAAGTGAAGAGATTTTATTCAGAAGTAAATGAGACACATCTGGCCGACACATCAAAGTGAAGAGATTTTATTTAGAAGTAAGTGAGAAAAACCTGGCAAACTCATCAAAGACAAGAGATTTTATTCAGAACTAAATGAGACATACCTGTCCAACTCATCAAAGTGAAGAGATTTTATTCAGAACTAAATCAGTCACACCTGGCCAAGACATAAAAGTGAAGAAATTTTATTCAGAAGTAAGTGAGACACACATGGCCAACTCATGAAAGTGAAGAGATATCATTCAGAACTAAATGAGACAGACCTGACCAACTCATCAAAGTGAAGAGATATTATTCAGAAGTAAATGAGACACATCTGGCCGACACATCAAAGTGGAGAGATTTTATTCAGAACTAAATGAGAGACAACTGGCCAACTCATCAAAGTGAAGAGATTTTATTCAGAAGTAAGTGAGACAGACCTGGCAAACTCATCAAAGACAAGAGATTTTATTCAGAAGTAAATGAGACACACCTGGCCAACACATCAAAGTGAAGAGATATTATTCAGAAATAAATGAGACATATCTGGCCGACACATCAAAGTGAAGAGATTTTATTCACAAGTAAGAGAGACACAACTGGCCAACTCATCAAAGTGAAGAGATTTTATTCAGTAGTAAATGAGACACATCTGGCCAACACATAAATGTGAAGAGATTTTATTGAGAAGTAAATGAGACACACCTGGCCAACTCATGAAAGTGAAGAGATATTATTCAGAACTAAATGAGACACACCTGGCCAACTCATCAACGTGAAGATATTTTATTCAGAAGTAAATGTGACACATCCGGCCGACACATCAAAGTGAAAAAATTTTATTCAGAATTAAGAGAGACACATCTGGCCGACACATCAAAGTGAAGCGATTTTATTCAGAAGTAAGAGAGACACACATGGCCAACTCATCAAAGTGAAGAGATTTTATTAAAGACACACCTGTCCAACTCATCAAAGAAAAGAGATTTTACTCAGAAGTAAATGAGGCACACCTATCCGACTCATCAAAGTGAAGAGATTTTATTCAGAACTAAATGTGTCACATCTGGCCAACACATCAAAGTGAAGAGTTTTTATTCAGAACTAAATGAGACACATCTGGCCAACACATCAAAGTGAAGAGATTTTATTCTGAAGTAAATGAGACACACCTGGCCAACTTATCAAAGTGAAGACATTTTATTCAGAATTAAATGAGACACATCTGGCCAACACATCAAAGTGAAGAGATTTTATTCAGAAGTAAATGAGACACACCTGGCCAACACATCAAAGTGAAGAATATTTATTTAAGAAGTAATTGAGACACACCTGGCCAACTCATGAAAGTGAAGAGATATTATTCCGAACTAAATGAGACACACCTGGTCAACTCATCAATGTGAAGAGATTCTTTTCAGAAGTAAATGAGACACACCTGGCCGACACATCAAATTAAAGAGATTTTATTCAGAAATAAATGAGACACACCTGGCCAACACATCAAAGTGAAGAGATTTTTTTCAGAAGTAAATGAGACACATCTGGCCGACACATCAAAGTGAAGAGATTTTATTCAGAAGTAAGAGAGACACACATGGCCAACTCATCAAAGTGAAGAGATTTTATTAAAGACACACCTGTCCAACTCATCAAAGAAAAGAGATTTTACTCAGAAGTAAATGAGGCACACCTATCCGACTCATCAAAGTGAAGAGATTTTATTCAGAACTAAATGTGTCACATCTGGCCAACACATCAAAGTGAAGAGTTTTTATTCAGAACTAAATGAGACACATCTGGCCAACACATCAAAGTGAAGAGATTTTATTCTGAAGTAAATGAGACACACCTGGCCAACTTATCAAAGTGAAGACATTTTATTCAGAACTAAATGAGACACATCTGGCCAACACATCAAAGTGAAGAGATTTTATTCAGAAGTAAATGAGACACACCTGGCCAACACATCAAAGTGAAGAATATTTATTTAAGAAGTAAGTGAGACACACCTGGCCAACTCATGAAAGTGAAGAGATATTATTCCGAACTAAATGAGACACACCTGGTCAACTCATCAATGTGAAGAGATTCTTTTCAGAAGTAAATGAGACACACCTGGCCGACACATCAAAGTAAAGAGATTTTATTCAGAAATAAATGAGACACACCTGGCCAACACATCAAAGTGAAGAGATTTTTTTCAGAAGTAAATGAGACACATCTGGCCGACACATCAAAGTGAAGAGATTTTATTCAGAAGTAAGAGCAACACATCTGGCCGACACATCAAAGTGAAGAGATTTTATTCAGAAGTAAGAGAGACACATCTGGCCAACACATCAAAGTGAAGAGATTTTATTCAGAACTAAATGAGACACACCTGGCCAACACATCAAAGTGTTGAAGATTTGTTTTAGAACTAAATGAGACACACCTGGCCAACTCATCAAAGTGAAGAGATTTTATTCAAAAGTAAATGCGACAGACCTGGCCAACTCATCTGCAAAAGAGAATGCCCACAGTGATATAAAATGGGCATTGTAACCAAATGAATACAGAATATCCTCCACGCATAAGATTTTCTCCAAGAAATTCACGGAATATAAAACAAGAGACCAATGGTTTCACTAATAATATAATACGCAAATCAATCTAATCTTATAAAAGAACAAAATAAAATTTCTACAAATAACATCGTTAGAAAAGCAATATCTAGAAAACCACACTACACAAGAAATGAAAACGAGATTAAAAAACCTATCGATAAAAACTAATTAAAGATACCACTTTTTAAAAAAAAAATCTAAAATCCTCTAAGGTGGTCACTGAAAAAATTACAATTAAATATTTCAAGTAACTAATGTAGTCTATGGATTGGCTTTCCTATTCTGAATTAGTTTATCTAATAACAATAATGAAAACAACATCTACATTGGTTGCACAAGCACTCAATAATCGCACCGATTAACTTGACATTTTTTTCTTGTAATAGTATCTCACGAAATAAAAATAAACTCCACAAGAAATCCAAAAACTTCTTATAATACATAACTCTTTTATGACAGTCTATCACTCGTGTACTTCGTGAAAACGGTTTCGACTTGTGTGGAGTCGGTGGATTTAATACTTGTTGGGACATTCAGTATTAAAATCTGTTTCATATTATACTTGCGTCTAAACGAGGAAAATTGGCCATTGTTATTCTTGAGTCTCCCGGCAATATTGTTCCGTGTTAATACTTGAGCTTATAGATAAGCATCTTGATGTTAGTCGGGATGTGCATGGGTCTATAGGCAAATATTGATCCGTGTTTATAATTGTGTCAAAAATAAACATGACCAAATATACGCACATGCACACATATGCATATGTGTCTGTATGCATATGTGTGAGTGTATGCGCGCGACCGTGTGTGTAGTTTCAAGATGTGAAAATGACAGTCATCATACAACTTTGATTTTTCTCTTCAAAATCTCTATATCTAAGAGGGTAAGTAAAACTATTATCCAGCAGCCAGAAAAATTGGCGTGACCAAGCTCAATCTTCGGTCACGTGACCACAATAGTATCAACAATAAGCACGCATGAGAAAAAGGCAGTGCGAAGTGTGACAGACTTAAAGATATGCATGGCAAATATGCAGATAATGTTTGACTTACTTTGGTATAAATGCACTACATCCGATAATGATCACTCTCCCTCGACAATCGTACCAAACTTTAAACAATATATATATATATATATATATAGATAGATAGATAGATATATACATGTGTGTGTGTGTGTGTATATAAAAATAATAATAATGATAAAAAGGCTTAAACACTAATATTCCAACGCAATCAGAAATATTAATGCCGTCACTAGAAACATAATATATGCATTAAAACGGATGTCACCATTAATGGCATTAATATTTCTGATTGATTCTATGTGTGATTATTTCTTTGTATGTAAATTATATGCTGCCTAATGTTTTATATTTATAAAAAACTATTGATCCGCAGTACAGAAAAATTCCTATAAAAAAAAACTTTTACTAAGACATTACACTACATAATTGAACTATATGCTTAGTTAATGACATATAAACTGAATACACTTTTAAAAATAGAATTTGTGGATTTAACACATCACAAGAAATATTTAAATAAAATTCTCACTTAAAATTTTGAAAAACTTAGCGTTGCGTCTTTGCACGTTCCGAAATTGTTCCTAACCGTCATTAATAGCAGACATTCAAAAAACATCTTTCGGTCGACAAACAGGTATTTCGTCTTCAAGTTTTTGATTTTATAAGGAAAAAAACACATGCCTGATGATGAATAGAGGACTATTCGTAAGTACTAGCATTTTAACATCAAATAAACTGAAAACTACAGACATCAATGGTTTCGACGAGGATCACTTCACTCTATGGATTAACAGTATTTTAATGCATATATTATGTCTCTAGTGACGGATGTCACCATTAATGGCATTAATATTTCTGATTGATTCTATGTGTGATTATTTCTTTGTAAATATATATATATATATATATATATATATATATATATATATATATATATATATATATATATATATATATATGTTTAGTTTATGCAAAACTAGGTAATCCGTATGGATATAGCCAAGGAGGATGATATCCGGAGAGCTCAATGTAAATTCAGAGCAAATATGTTTGAATAAAAAACAGACCACTTTAAGGTTCCATGTAATAAATTATTTCACCACAGCCCTTTTAAAGTGCTCTGAACAATCAGACTTTACTTCCAAAAGTTGAAATGAAAAATGAAAAGAAAATAACAGCGTCCAAAAAATTGAGTGAAACCTTCTGTCATAATCATGATTTATTTTATTGTATCTTCTGCCTTTTATGTCGGTTTTCTTCTTCACCCCTTACCCATCCATATCTAAAGATAACATACGTTAAGTTAAACGATGTCTGGCCCACACCAAGTGGAGTTAGGGATAAGGAATTGAAATGGTACATCTAACTCACTCATGTCTTCTCTTCCCCCCTCACTTCCTCACTTCGTTGATTTACATATGCTTAATACGGCCCGTCAAAAATGTGTAAATTTCTTTTCATTTTTCATTTCAACCTTTGGAAGTAAAG
Source organism: Acanthosepion lycidas (assembly GCA_963932145.1). Classification (NCBI taxonomy): domain Eukaryota; kingdom Metazoa; phylum Mollusca; class Cephalopoda; order Sepiida; family Sepiidae; genus Acanthosepion; species Acanthosepion lycidas. Next base: position 106,281,012 of record OZ010585.1, read on the forward strand.
TCTGAGGATCCAGAGCCCTTTAAAAGGGCTGTGGTTAAATAATTTATTACATGGAACCTTAAGTGATCTGACAGATTGACGGAAACTACCAAACTTTGGTCAATACGTTATCTACACAACATGAATAATATTGTGTCTGTCAAGCATTTATCAAAATACTTTCCTATGCCGTTTCTAAATAAATCATCTTGAACTTCCATGATAGGACTTTTTTTTCAGAAAATTTAGTTGAACATGAAAAACTGCAGGCGGTAATATTTTTAGCAGTGAAACTAAAATTTGCCTTGACGAACTGATCCTAGCAATAACACTTGCTACAATATTTTCCGTTCTCTTGCAGCACACAGACACAGACACAGAGACACAGACACAGACACACTCATTTAATATATATATATATTAAAACATTTTATGATTATACATTTTTATAGATACAAATATTTAAGTAAAATGCTCTGTTTATAATAAACATTTTAGTAAGATGAATGTCCGAGGCATTTTCAGGGCGTATCCAAATGTAAACAAATGACGTCACACATTACGAAATGGACAAAATCCGAGAATTATCTTTTAAGACATATAAGGAAAAATGAACATTTCTCGGCCATTCAGGCCGGTAATTGCTACTAATATTGTTTATTATAAAACAAAGCATTTACTTAAATATTTGTATCTATAAAAAAAAAATGTATAAACATAAAATTGTCTTAAAAATAATTGTCGGACTTTTTCCATTTCATCCAAGATTATCTTCACGGATGAATTGTTAAGAATTGTTATGCCTAAGATTATTCAAACACACACGCACACTTGCACAAACATACACACACATATATATAGTTTATGCAAAAATTATAACAGGTGTTATAATTTTCGAATAACAGGTGTTATAATTTTCGAATAAATTATATTGATGTAAGTTACGAATATGTGAGTATGAACGCTGTAAAATTATAATTGTTATAAGAATTTACATGAATTATGTTTCCTCGATTGCATAGCGGTAAACATTTCAAAGAAATTAGTCCATGAACTAGACATATGCCTAGATTATTCAAACACACACACACACACATGCGCAAACATAAACTCACATATATAGTTTATGCAAAAATTATAACAGGTGTTATAATTTTCGAATAGATTATATTTGCTCTACTCTGTATTGAGCACTCTTTTAAGAAGAGTATTTGTTTTGGTTACTGGAATTTATTTCGTATACACCAATCCTTTACTTGTATATATATATATATATATATATATATATATATATATATGTGTGTGTGTGTGTGTGTGTGTGTGTGTGTTTGGTTGTAATGTGGATTTTTTAAAATAAACATTATATTTTATTTTCCATAATATTGCTACACGGGTTTCCGGTTTCTCGACCTTCTTCAGGAAAAGAGTGGATATTTCGACATATTATTAAAATGAATTAATTTCCTCATAGCTTTTTCTGCCTAAATGGTTATAAAACAATTAAGATTGATCCAAGAAAGTGTGTGGAAAGATATCTGTATTCTTATCTTTTAATGACCCCTGTATATTATAAGTTCTATTTCAATTTTTCTGGATTGCATATGCGTTTTTGTTTGTATCTGTATGTATATTCTTTCTCTATACATGCATACTGCCTTATTATAAGGAATTAGTATACGCATATGTACACACACACACACACACATATATATATACATCTCCCCAACACATATATACAGACATAGACACACACACGCATATATATATATATATATATATATATATATATGAATTATTCATACATAAAACAAATACAAAGGTTAATGTTTAAATGGCGAGAAATCCATCTTCGCGAACAATTCAATAATATACAAAAACTCCGAATCTGTTTATGAATGAAAAGATCCTGTTTTATAAATTTTCGGATTCCAACCTTGTTTTCGTTTGTCCACTTATTACTGAGAGTAAAAACAAGAACACAATCTATTTCATACCTGAGGATGTCTGTAGGAACAGACGAAAGCTTGTAAAATGAAAAGATCTAATGCAACGGAAATTTATAAAACAGGATCTTTTCATTCATAAACAGATTCGGGGTTTTTGTATATCATTGAATTGTTCGCGAAGATGGATTTCTCGGCATTTAATCATTAACCTTTGTATTTGTTTTATGCATGAATAATTCATGAATTTGTAAATTAATTGTACCTTTATATATATATATATATATATATATATATATATATATATACACACACTTTCTACGTTGTCTATGTTTCGTGTGTGTGCTTGTGAGTAGTCTATTTGTGTTTGCCAGTATGCATGTATATATATTCGTTCTCTATATATATATCTGCGTCTGAGTGTGTGTGTGTGTGTATGTATGGAAGTGGTCCATGATGTGTATGTGATTATGATCTATTTAGTGCTGGTTTAAATTTATGAAATGTTTTTCTTGTAAGTGGGAATAACTGTCTGTTTCGTATATTTTTTCTTGTAGGTAAGAATATTTGCCTGTTTAATATATTGGCATAATTTAAAATTTTCCCTGATTACATTTATAAATGTGTTGTGATGCAAAGAGTTTTCTGTTATCTGGTAATTTGATGTTGCTTTTGTGTAGGAAACCTCTGTTCTTTATTGCTTCGCTATTACCTACATATGACTTATTGCATTATATGCATAACTAACATTTCTGGAGATGCAGCTTAAATTTTTATCTATTATGAATGTGGTTTTGGGGTTTTCCGAAGTGTAGGAGTTTCCTTCTATGATGATGTTACAAACCTCACATCTTTTTTTGTTGCATTTTGTGACTCACTGTACTGTGTGTTGGTTAAATTTGGATGAGATTAATATGTGTTTTAGGTTTTTAGACTGGTGTTTGCTTTTAATTATTTTGGTTGTGTTTAATATATTTTTCACTATGTCTTTCTTGTACGTCTAGATTTGTTGTAATTTCTGTAAATAGTTCTGGATTGTTCTTGTTGTATGTTGAAACATATACTCGATTTTGTTCGACGTTATGTTTCTTTGGATTTCGTAGTTGCCTAAAGGAATGTTTTTCGAGTTCAAAACCTTTGTTTATTAGTGTTGTGGGGTAACCTCATTTTTTTTAGATTTCTATAGAGTTCTTCTTTGTTAATCACTATAGTTCAAACCCTACGTGCTAGAGAATAGGGGGTGGATTTCAATCTGCTTTATATGTGATCGCTCTTGAAATGAAAATGTTGGGTGTCTGTAGGTTTCTGGTAGATATCTGTGATTATGTGGTTGTTTTTATTTCTAATGAGTATATCTAAAAATGGTAATTCGTTGAAATTATATTCTTGGGTGAATTTGAATTTGCGGTGTAAGTTCTGAAGTAGTGTGTGGAATTGTGGAATTAAACATGGCACGTGGAACTAGAGAAGTCTAACCCAGTGTGCGAAATAAAGGGTTCAGTTCGACATTCCAACTACCTAAAGAAGGTCGGAGCGTACAACGACTGAAACGTTGTAATAAATATGGCGGCAAAGATGAAGACAATAGTCCGAATAATATAAATAATGTACATAATACCTCATCTCAGAAATAGAGACAGATACTGAAAGGCTGAAACGCTGTAATAAATATGGCGACAAAGATGAGGACAATAGTCCGAATAATGTAAATAATGTACATAATACCTCATCTCAGAAATAGAGACAGATACTGAAAGGCTGAAACGTTGTAATAAATATGGCAATAAAGATGAGGACAATGTCCGAATAATGTAAATAATGTACATAATACCTCATCTCAGAAATATAGACAGATACTGTAGGTTCAGTGCATTTTTATTTGCTTTTGTTTTTCCGTGTCTTGTGGATTATTTTTTTCCCAGAATTTCCTTAAGATAAATGTTTCCTCCATTTCTACGAAGGTTTTGTATATTGTTGAGGTTTCTTAATTTTTGATGGCATTGAAATATGCTACTTTTCTTGATTAAGTATGTTGTCCCACATCCGAAGATTGTGTCTCTTGGTTTTATACGTTGGTTCTCGGATGTGCGACTTTTTTCTTATATTTCTAGGTATCAACACTGTGTTTTGAAATATTCCATCAATGTTTTTGTGTTGCAGTTGTATTCTTTGTTTTTTTTGCGATGTGATTTGTAGAAGTATAGTGTCCATTTTTTGTTCAGTTTGTTCAAATATATATATATATATATATATATATATATATATATATATATATATATATATATGTGTGTGTGTGTGTGAAAAGTGTGTATATATATATATATATATATATATAATTATTTATATATTATATGCGTGGTACTTATTAGAAACCGCTCAATATCAGAGATAGAGTTAACATATTTGGTTGGATTCATGTGAGTTTTTGACCCTCGGTTTAACGCTTTTACGATCGTCAGACAAACAGTTTGTCTAACGATCGCAAAAGCGTGAAACCCATGGTCACAAACTCACATGAATCCAACCAAATATATATATATATATATATATATATATATATATATATATATATATATATATATATATATCGTCATCCACAGACAGTCTGTTGCGTTGTATCACAGCTGATCAGTATGGCTAGACATCAGATTGTTTCAAGTCGGGATTATATATATATGGTAAAAATATAGATTTATAAATTTATGGTATGCTATATTTATGGGTAAAAGGACTCAATATCATAGATAGAGCGTATATAATCATAAAACATAAAAGTTAACCTTTCGATAAATTAAAGATAAACAGCACCAAAGATTGTGTAACTCGGATGCCTTCAGTCTAGAAACGCAATTTGATACAACCGTGCAGCCTCGCGTCCATTACCATTCGCGCGGTCATATATTAAAATCATATCTGCCTGCTCACGGTATGAATATCCTGCCATTGCTAAACACTTCTCAATTAACTCACTAATACAGACGTTAAAGGTTGAAAACATACTCGGCTACCAGTGTACACGAATGACAAATGTAAACTAGTCTAATGGCTACAAAGTGTAAACTTTCTTTAAACTTAATAACTCAAAAACGAAGTATTTGCGGATATATGTTTATATGGACTATTATCCTTGTTTTGGTTTGAGGTGTCCGCCCCCAGAGTTTCTAAAAGAATTTTTGATATAACTCTATATATATATATATATATATATATATATATATATAAGAAAGAACAGTAAGATATATAATCCGGTGTTCTTATTGATATTTTTATTTTTACAAAAGAGTGCTCAATGTAAATTTACAGAGGATTAATATTATAAATTAACTGATTTAAAATATGTTTTTTTCGCTACACAGTAATAACCATGTTTCAAAAATGGAAGCTAAAAGCTTCAAACTTAATTTTGTAATTGAAATCAAAAACATTAGTTCCATTTCATCCTCAAGCGAATTTTTGAGTAACTTATTTTTTTAAATTTACTGAGTTTTAAAGGTGCAGAAATTTACTGAGTTTTAAAGGTACAGAAAAATTCAAAATTCACTGTTTCCAAGGGTACAGAGAGATCCAATCATCCACACAAGGGGTAGTAGCGTGTTCATTTTTATTAACTTTTGTTGTATCAGTTATTAGTTACGTTCGAAAAATGGGCTATGTTTAGGTCGGGTAGGGATGTATTTTCAAAGAATTCTGACATCCGTTAAATGCATGTCGTCTGAGATTTTTTTTAAAAATTGATTGTTAACGGCAAAAAATACTTACGGCATTTTTTCTATTTGCATAATTAAAGATTTTTTTTGGATGTTTAGGTTAGAATACGTTTTATTTAACTACAATTTTAAAACATTTACATTTACTTGTTTTAAAAGAAATATAGTCTATATAAAAATTAAAAGTGAATATATATATGAAAACCATATTTTAAATTAGTTAATTTATAATATGTATATATATATATATATATATATATATATATATATATTACTTTCCAGCAGATTTCTGTGTATTTTATTGATACTTATATTTACTTTGATCTCTGTTGGGCACCTTGCATTGTAATTGATAATTGGTTGATATAATTTGATATTAGTGAACTCTTTACTATAAGTTTCGATTGTGATCGAGTTTAGTACCAACTTGATAGGCTTTTGCCAGAAAGCCCTCAGAAAGATTTTCGCGTGACGATTGAAACTGAATACACGCATATTAAGTCAAAAACATATGCTCTTAACAGGAAACATTTGGTAACTGGTCATGACTTCAATCTAAAGAAATTGTAGCATACATTGTGTCCTGATCAAACTGAATTGAAAAAAAAAAAACAACAAAATCAAGCGAAAAGGAGCTCGTTCACATCGACACACACAGACACACACACACACTGTCTATCTCGCTGTTCATCTCTGTCTCTTTCTCGCTGGAAGAATGGCAAGTGGTACAGTGTAACCCGGATATAAGAGACCCGGATATGAGAGAAAACCAGATATAAGAGAGATTTTCTCTGGTCCCAAATTAGAGCCTGTGTTAATATATATAAAATAGACCAAACCCGGATATAAGAGAAACCCGGATATAAGATATTTCTTTTCCAGTCCCGGCAACTCTCTTATATGCGGGTTACACTGTATAAACTGATGTCTGGGAGTCAAAGTGATCTAGTTTTGCAGAGAAACGGAGACAAATATAAGCACAGGAGATCTATTTCTCAGAGAAGTCCTCCCCATTGAATTATAGTTGATTAAAAATCCATCCCATTGTGCATTATTTAGCTAAATAGCAACATTTTATTTAAAATTACATTTTTTTCCAGAACATGTTTCTCATCAACTACCATTTCTTTAATATCTGTAAATTTTTATGACTTATTGGAAAAGATAGAGAAGTTTCCGATTTTATTCTCCAGAGTTTTCAATTCAGTATTTTCTTTCTTTTAGACCAGTTGTCATCCAAATCTCGAAAGACTACGCTGCTATATAAACCATAAGTGAATGAGGAAGGAATAGATTTTTGCCTTTTCCAAGAGTATTAGTGTGAAGTCAAGCACCAGTTGATGCCAAAAAGTTCAGTTTCTGTTCCGGATATACTTAGGCTACCCACCAATCTCAAATACATTTTTAAGTACATACTCTGTCATTTCAGGTGATTATACCTCGCCACTGAATTCTTTTCTTTATTATATGGGAAGAGAAATGACTCCTTGAAGAAGAAAATGGATTGTTTGCTCGTTGTCTTCTCCACGTTTGGGACTAAGCATCCGTCTTTAATCTATACAGGCTGCAAACCGCGGACAGAGTGAAGATTCTGTTTTTTTAAAACCCTTAACTGGTAAAAAGGTGAACCTACATCGCCTAAAAACAAAAAAACAAAAACAAAAACAAATACAAAAAAGAAATGAAATATTTGTTTATGTCTCATATTTTTTACAGTAAGGTTAACTCTGTAGAAGGCCCTGGAATCACTCGATTAAGAGGTAGTTTATTTGGTTAAGAGGGGAATATAACCATTAATTCTAGTCTTGAACAGGTTAAGATTGTAGCTATCGGGGGAAAAGCATGAGTGCGGAGGTTAGAAACTGTTCAAGTGGAACTTCTTCACGCCGATGGAATAAGTAAGGAATATGGGTCGTTTGCTGCAATGTAAGTGACATGGCGGGCCCTAACCGTAAAGGTTAGAACTGATGGAACCAAAGAATATAGTTCGTACGAGAACTTTCCACGGAAGAAGCAATAGAGCAGTGAGAGAATCGGCCCTTTGCGCTTGTGAGTGAGAAGTTCGAGAGTGGAAAATAATTCTTCTCCATGAAAGACTCAGAGATGCTTTTGAACTCTATCAAATCTGGAAAGTGAGCAGTAGCCGTTTCCGCCCAAATAAGGCATGAAACAACTTGTCGCCTCTGTTGACTTCAATGTTCACTTATATATACATATATATATATATATATAAAATAATCTTATAAATATAAGTAAGTATACTCGTCCGGAAAAACCTTAGGTGTATTGGCTTGTAAATGAACAAACCAATACCGAAGGAAAAATAAGGAATAAAAAAGAAAGAACTAAGAACATGTAATTCAGGCGAAAACAGTCGACCAGAATCCAAGCTCAGAGTCCAAAGAAAAAAAAAATCTCCGACACGAGTAAAGTAAACATTTTGTTAAAAATTAGCAGACATAATGTCTATAATTTATTCAATCAGACATGCCTAAAAGAGAATTTCCTGGCTAAATACACAAATTTTAATATATATATATATATATATATATATATATATATATATATATGTGTGTTTGTGTGTCTGTGTGTGTATTGGGGCCATTTATTTTGTGGATGCACAGTTTTTCCATTTCGTATTCTAACCTGAGGAAGCCAGAGAGAGCAGACGCCCTGGAGAAACGAGTCGTTAATATATTGTCCAATTTCTCTCCACATTTTCACATAGTAATTAAGAGTAAAGAAATAAAAAAACAAAAAAATACGATAATGCTGTCATTCGATTAACGTCTGATAGATCAAAAACCTTATGGATTTTGAATCTATTCTTTTGTGCCCTCTTCTACGGAATAAGCCACTGTGAATAAATAGTACATAATTTAAAACAATTATTGTTGTAAGCGATGATCAGTCAATTAAATGCCATACATGATATACGTTTTGGCGACCATGCCTCTTAATTCATCACTGTGTAGCTAGAAGATTTTCCCGCAGTAGATTGCCGCTTCTTTGGGTAGAATGGTTGTCGAACAAAGCGATAGGACTCAATCTTTAGTACTATTCAACCCATAGCCGGGGGAGAAGTCAGGGATTCATCACTTTCCCAAGGGTAGTTGCCCGTAAATGAATACGACAACACCAACTGGAATTCTCGGCTCTTCGAATCCAAACTAAACAGGAATGTATATTATCAAACTATATAAAACAATATACTTAATTATATATAAAATTCTTATTACCAAAAGTATATATCAATTTCCAAACTATATATAATTTATATTACCAAAATAAATGAAAATGTACATTATCAAATGTATATTATCAAACGATATTAATTACATATTATCCGGCTTTATAGAAATGTACATTATTAAACAATATAAAATATGCATTATGAAACTATATATGTACATTATCATATTATATAAAGCGTACATTATCATAAGTACACGGTGTCTAATCTTCTCTAATTTATGCTGCTTAATTAAAAGTCGGAGAATAACGATCTTAGATTCATAAATATGGTTTAAATAATAATAATTAGTAGAACCTGTGAATATTGTACTGTATTCTGAGTTGAATTTTCAAATGTGTCATAAATTTTAAAGCATAAATAAGTTCATTGTGAGGGCCACGACCAGAAAATATCCGTCAAAATTCCCCCGTTGAAATAGTAAATATTTCAGCTTAATAATTTTAGCAAGGTACCATAGTAAGACTCATAAGTATGACTGTAGTTCATTACTTAATAAAGAAGTTGCTACAAATGAACATAATGAAAATTGAGATGTTTTTCTATTTCACTGTAGCAGGCACATGACATCGTCATCACTTCATTTATTTTCTATTTCCCTTTCTCACTGAAACTAAGTAGCGTTTCTCATATGTCTTTTCATCGCTCCTTCGGATTAGAATGGAAGAGACCATTATTTATAAAGGTATTGACAGGAACTGACGTCTGTATCAACTAAAGAAAGAAAAACAGAATTATGACATGATAATAAAGTTGTTTCTGGCGATCCTCACTGGGTGCTACACACTTTCGGCCTCGAGCCACATCTAAGCTACGCTTAGAAAATAATTAGGGCACTTGTACGTGGTGTAATGGTTAGTAAGCTTGTCTCTGCTACATCAGTTACGACTAAGTAGTGAGTTCGATCGTGACTGGAAGCACCATAGTTACAGGTTTGCGCCACATCCTAAGCTATGCTTAGAAAATCTCCAGTAAGTAGTTACTGGCAAAATGGGTCGAATTATTCAGTTTGCTGCAATGTAAAAAAAAAAAAAAATGATTTCACAAATATTAAGACCCGTGAGGTCAAGTCTGGCTAAGAAGGATAGTGGATTAGGGTTTTTGGTTTTTATGAATTTTATTGCAGCGAATAAGTAATATTCTTGAATGTAATTCGTTACACGAAAGTAAATTTGACAAGAAAAGATAACAGTGACCCCCAAGAAGTTCAAAGGACACCAGAAGTCAGATTGGGAATAAAAAAAGACTTCTGTGAGACTAAGAACTGAAAGGGTATAAACGTCTGAATTTTACTGTTTTGTTTATAAAACGTTAAGCAACAGGAAAACTAAAATACGTGCCGTTCATGATGTGGGCGATCATGACTCTCCACAGTTTCCTATGCTGTGTAGCAATGTGTCCTCTTACTATCCTCCCCAGTCTTTGCTCTATTATTCCTGCATACATGCTCGTTAGACAGGTTAATTGCTGTTTCACTATGTTATCTTGCCTTCAATAAACCCTATCAGTGTCAAATTCTCCAAGCCCATTTTCTCATTATGTGTTGAGAAAATTTCAGTCTGTCTGATTCTAAGTATAAGCGTATTTTAATTAGAACATTGCTATTGCTCATATTCTTCGTCCATGGTATTCTCAGTATCCTTTTGTAGAACCATATATCTGTTGCCTCAAGTCACCTCATCATCTATGAGGAATATATCCAGTATTTATTACATTATAGGAGGATTTATATTACATATCACTTCAATAATTCTTTGTTTATTTGGTGACCGCTTGAAAATTTGAGATGCTGTAAGCTTGGATGTCCAGGGGTTGTAATCAACAATGGCTCGGAATTGTTAACTGGCGATCCGAGTTCCAATTCCTGTTGGATCCGTTATACTCACTTATGTGTAAATAACCCTGGGGGTAGTATGACTTTCGGTAGCTCTCATAGTCTTGGAGATCCTGCAATCGACTTCCTTGGTTATGGATCCCTCAGGAATCGACCATCAATCTTTTACCTTTTTATACCTAGGAATACTTGGATGTTCCTGGCCGAGTGTGGGGGCATTCTCATGTATGCATACTAGAGTCCTTAGAAGTGACAGTGGTGTATCATCTAGCCAGGAATACAAGGTCTCCTTCAGGAGATTGTAGTAGGCGGTTACGGTCAGTTTAAATCCTTCAGCACCCTGACTTGACCAACAGGCCTGTTACCAATGATACCAGCCAACAAAATGTCTTCTCCACCCTGTTATTGACATCGTAAACGTTGGGGACACTCATCTCCCAAATCGACCCAACCATTTGCCCAATCGTCAGGTTCGTCAAGTTTCGGCCTAATCTCGTCATTGAGCAGAAAAAAAACTCAAGTACAAGGTGACGTACTTCCGAGCCCATAGAAGCCTCAAATTCCTGTGACGGGGAATTGAAGGAGACAGTTTCAGGGAAGCTCACACGGAAGCCATGGTCCCGAGGATGCGATTTCTGGTGGTTTTCGGTACATAAAGAACTCCATCGGCGATGAAAATGGCTTTGCTTCTTTGTCCGGTTTTCCCACGTAACTGACGGCTAATATTCCTTATATCCGTAGTTCTCACAGTCTTGGAGGTCCTACAATCGAATTACTTCTTACTTGGCTAAGGATCCCTCACGAATCGACTCACTGTCTCCACATGACGACTTAACTTCTCCACATTGACATTAAGAGTGGTGACATTAGCACTTTCTTGATGATAACAGAATTTTCTTCATCGTTGAAGCTTTTCCATGTCTTGATGAGAAGAGACGTTATTAGCGTAGGACACCCAGGAAGTGCCGTACCTGACCTAAAAGATGAAGAACGTTACAAAGAATAATGAAAATCTTAACAATGCTGTTGTTATATTGTATAAACCAGCAGGGGGATGTTTTATCAAAATCAATTCACAAAAAAAAAACAAAAAAAAAAACGAAAATCCTAAATTTCCCTATCACTCTATTAGCGTTGTTCAGGATGCATACTAGTTTGGTTTTATCGATTTCACACCAAGCAAGGTAGTAAAGCCACTAAGAGACAAGGGGTTACTGGGTGCGAAATAATTAGAAAACAGGAACTTTAATGAGGATCAAGAATAAAAGAAAAGTGTAATCAGACGACAGTAGATAGCAATTAACATTGCTCTAAAATTTTGAAGTTTAATGTTGGTTGGAAAGCATGAAGCTAGAAGGGAGTTCCACAAGTGAGAATTTCGATAGAAGAAACTGTTAGCAAAGAACTTGCGGTTACATCTCACCAGCTCAACTGTATATTATTTACCTGACCTAAAAAATAAACGACTTTATGAAGAATAATGAAAAACTTCGCAATGGTGTTGCCATATTGTATAAACCAGCTCGTGAATGTTTTATCAAAATCAATTCATAGAAAAAAAAAGAAAAAAAAAAAACGAGAAATCCTAAATTTCATTACCAAGTTATAAGCGTGGTTCAGGGTGTATATGTGCAGGGGGATTGATTATAATTACGAACTGAGGGGAAACGTTGAAGATTTCGGAACGCTATATTTTAAATTAAATACATGCACCCCCCCTCACGTATTTAGATGTCCAGAGAACATTTCACCTTCTTAACAAATTTCCTGTCGTCGCTGTGTGAGATATTTAAGAACGACAGCGATAAAAATAAAACAAACGAGTTGAGAAAGTAAATGAAATCGGCTGAGCTATTCATCTAGACACGTCGGATGCTAGACATTTAACGGTGGAGTAATGGATAGCGGCAGGATTGACAAACCGGAGAGCCGAGTTCGAATTCTACTTGAATCCATTATAGTCGCTTACGTTCTAATACCCTAGCGAAAGGTATGAATCCTCTTCTTCTCTACCCAGCTATGGGTAAATAGCAGGACAGACCAAGTTCTATAGCCTTGGATGGTAACTGGATTACCGCAGAAAGAAATGGCAACCTATGGCGGCAAAAAATCTGCCTCGTCAGTCACGTATCGAAAGATACATGATCGCCTACGCGTGTATCACGCATGGCTCTTAACTGACTGTTTGACATCTTCAACGTTTTCCCTCGAGTCAGCATTATTATCAACGGTTATGTTTGTATCTCCCTCGTACGTACATATAATCTGATGACTAAGAATATTATTTAATCTGATGAAGTCCCTTTAGGCGATGAAACATGTTACATAGAACATATTTAACATTTTGTCAATCAGTTACCCAGCATAAATTTTATGATTAGAATGCACGGCTGAAGTCTGCTCAAGGGGTCATGCAGGGTGAAATGACCAATAGTGTCCGTAAACGAGGTTAAAGTTTACGGTAAAGTGATCTCCAATGAAAAATCGAAAAGAAACTGACATTGACCTATCAACATGGGAGCGGTTAGCCTTAGGCTGTCCACAGGGAAAGGACGCCGGGAGAAAAGGTGTGGATATCACAGGACAGAAGGCCAGAGAGGTAGTGTTGGAATAACACGAGAAGCGACAGAGAAAAACACCTTCAGTAGCACATACATTCACCGGCCATCAAATTTGCCTGTCAAGGATTGGCCTTGTAAGTCCAGAACATGCATATAAATTCATTAAAAGAAGCATAGAAAAACGTAAAGAGTGGAAGCTTTAAGGGCGAGAGAAAAAAGAGAGGGGGGTAAAAATGAAAGACAGTGAAATAGAGAGAAAATAGATTAAATAAGTGCGAATTTCATTAATCCAACATCTTTCGCAATCTTAGCAGATTTGATGTTGTTGACAGGAGGCTTCCAGTTAAACCTTGGATTTCCAATTTATCTTTTATCATGAAGTTCCATCAATACACAAGAACCCGGTATTTACTTTGACTTCACACTGAGTCAAGTTGTGACACAAGGTCGGTTTGTAACGAGAAGACCCGAGTACCTCCACTCGGGCCGCTGTTCCAAGCTAGTCTTAGCTGGTCATAGCTTGTCTAAGCTGGTCATAGCCGGTAATACCACAGCTACGGAACAGATGTTACGGAGCAAGTCCGAGGACTCTATCCACGCAAGAAGTGGCGCGAGAGGAGAGAAGGTCTCCAGCCAGAACAGATATTACGACCGCAGCATCTACTCAGACAGCGAAAAAAACCCTTCTTCTTCTCTGCCCCTCCTGGAAGAAGAGCCCCCAATACACTAGAACCCTTCTCATTAAATTTTAGTAATGAAGTTTTCTACATGGCATTTGTTCATCTTTCGATTTTCCAGCCCCGACAATTCTGCAGCACCTCCCTCAGTAGACTAGCTGATTTTAGCAGTACAGTTTTTGCTTTCGTCGGCACCAGCATGCATTCTGAACATTTGCGAATCGTAATCCTCTTTCACTGTTCCTTTTCTCCAAAGAGCCGAATCAATTAGAATTTTATTTTGATGGACAACTCTGTGCAACGAAGAATCCGCCACACTTGACCAGAAGGGCACCCCCCTCGCTGCTCAGTTAATGTGAATTTTGGAAAGAAAGAATTAAATGAAAAGAACTATGAATAATAAGAATGCGAGAGTTAATGGTAATTTGGTAAGAAAGAATGAAAGAAAGAAAATTAAGAATGAAAGAAAAAGTAAAATAAAGAAAAAATGAAAGAAAGAGAGAATTAAATAAAAATAAATATAAGAGAAAGAAAGAAAGAAAGAAAGGAAGGAAGGAAGAAAGAAAGAAAGAAAGAAAGAAAGAAAGGAAGGAAGAAAGAAAGAAAGAAAGGAAGGAAGAAAGAAAGAAAGAAAGAAAGAAAGAAAGAAAGAAAGGAAGGAAGGAAGAAAGAAAGAAAGAAAGGAAGAAAGAAAGAAAGCCTTAAATAATAAGACATATCAATAATAACAATTCGATAGTAAATGGTAATTTGGAAAGAAAGAGTGAAATAAAACGAAAGAAAGAAAGAATGACAGAAAAAAGAAAGAAAGAAAAAGAAAGAAAGAGGGATAGACTTAAATGAAAAGAAATATCAGTAATAATTGCGAATCGTAATCCTCTTTCACTGTTCCTTTTCTCCAAAAAGGCGAATCAAAGACAATTTGATTTTGATGCGCGACAGAGAATCCGCCACACTTGACCAGAAGCGCCACCCGCTATCGCTGCTCAAAACGCTTTTAGTAGTACCGTTTTTTTCTTGTTTCTTGTTACTATTTCATAATGATACCGCATTCATACCTCAGCTTCCTGATAAGTATAAAAAAATACACATAAGCCATCTTTAGAATGTTTATATAGACGTTTAAACAAAGATAGTCACCGTCAAAGATTATATGGCACAGTTCTGCTAGCAGACAAAGAAATGAAATTACAAAATCTCTTACAAAAGAATGAGAAGGGATTAAGCATAAACTACAAGAACACGGAGCGCATGGTCGTCATTAAGAGGATGACCTCGAAATGCGATCAGAAGGTCGGGAACACTCGAATCAAGCAGACGCGGAAGTTTAAATATCTGGGAAGAGTCTTGACAGAAGACGGTAAGGGCGACACTGCGATGTGTAGGCGTATTGGGATCGCCAATGACTGGGCTGAGTACTGCGAGACAGGAGGATATCTTTGGCAACAAAGAAAAGAATACTGAACTGTTATGTGACATCTGTTCTTCTTTACGGCAGCGAATGTTGGACGATTTCCTCAAAGATGAAGAGACTCAAGGCGACAGAAATGTGGTTCTAAAGAAGGGTGCTAAGGATATCATGAACCGAGCGTGTGAGCAAAGATGAGATCTTAGAGATGTTGCAAACAAGGAGGAGGCTAATACTTAAAATCAGGAAGAGACAGCTGAAGTTTCTGGGACGCATAATGAGGAAGGAAGGCCTAGAGAATCTGATACTCACGGGTCGAATAGAGGACTTAAGCAAATGGATGGCATAACGTGGTCGGGGAAGAAAGCAGAGGGAAGGAACTTGTTGAGAGGTGCCACGGATAGAAGGACATGGAGAGACATGATCGACTCCGGCGTGAAAGGACATGACACATAAAAAGAAAAAAAAAACATAGAAGATTGCTATGTGACGATTAGAGTCGCGGAACAGCAGATGTAGGTCGTAAATTAACAGCAGAGGCAGGTCGTAAATTAACAGCAGATGCAGGTCGTAAATTCATAATGCGGTTCTATGACGTACGCACACGCGCGCGCACACACACACACACACACACATGTATATATATATATATATATATATATATATATATATATATATATATATATATATGTATATATATATGATACGATGTCATAGAATCACATCATGAATTTACGTCAGCCGAAAACATAGATCAAGAAATAGCATAATAAAAATATCCAAATTTTGGACAATTTTTGTCTTTATTTTCTCCCGAAATTAAAGTATTATACAAAGTTTAGAACGGCTTATGTTCAAACTTACTAGACATTCGTTGACTGCTATATTTAAAAAAGTTATGTTTGAATATTATATATATATATATATATATATATATATATATATATATATATATGTGTGTGTGTGTGTGTGTGTGTGTGTGTGTGTGTGTGTGTGTGTGTGTGTGTGTGTGTGTGTATACTTGTATGTGTGTCTATGTGTGTTTGTATATCTACAGTTAATAATGCTAGAAGATAAATAGTTATGTATTGATTTTAGCCGAGCTGTAATTATTCTAATTTTTTTTCTTCCGGTAACTGTTTGCGAAAGTAGAAGAAATATCTCGAGGGTCATTTTACAGAACTTTATTTATTTAATATTCAAGTCGATGTTGAATATTTGGTTTTCTTGATCTCAAGTTTGCAATTGGATTCAAGTCGGTATTCGGTGAAGAGCAATTCAAAACTCTTATATTGTTTTTTCTTATTCTTGAGCTAATTTTGAAGTTTTGAATCATTGCCAAGGACAAAAATTCAACGACGCTTCAATTTCAGATTAAAAAAAAAAAACCTTTCAAGTGTGCATCCATTATTTTACAAAAAAAAAACTAAAAAAAACAAAACATTTTTATTCATTCTACCATTAATTCTAACAAACCTGCCTTTTCCTTTAGCAGAGAAACAAATTGTAGATATGATAAAAGTGCTTCATGTTTTTTTTTTGTAGGGACCGTGTTCTTTCGAGTGAAAGATTCACCGAGCCCTCTCCAAACAATTAATCTTGATTATTTCTGGTTTTGTAAAAACTGATTCAAATATATTCACCTAGAAGCAGATAGATAACTTGTTATTTGCATATATCGTAGTTTTTAAATTTCAAGGCAACAATTTTGAATGCATTGATGTGTTCTATTCTAGTGTTTATTAATTTTGCCAGGCAGAAATAACAGTCGAGAGACCAAGTGTGGCCTCCAGTTGGACATTTCAGAGACTGTATTTGTAATTTCGTTTTTGTTTTTCAGCAATGGTTCTGAATCAAATGGGGTAAAATCAGAACATAGAATTTGGTCTTTTAACATCGATTTTAAACAATAGAAAATTGAGTTATTTTGATATGTAGGAGCAGAATTATGTATAAATTCAGATCGATTTTGAGAGACAGGTGGAGCCGGGCCGAAACGACAGAGACAGACGAGTTGTCAGACACACACGCAATTGCACATCCGCACGAAGAAGGGACGCAGTATTCACTTGAATTTCTCAGTGAACCTAGCTGAACACATAGATATTCCATGTCGCTGTTTTCTCATCCTTTTTGTTAATAGACGCCAAATACAGTGGGCTATGATAAGTTTTAGCCAGCCTTGATTACAGCAATTTTGGCATGTTTAATAACGTCTCTTCTTTTTTGCAGACAATACCGTATTAGTATCAAGCTACTCTCATCAATGAACAATCATTGACTTTTATTTTGCAATAAAAATTTGTGGAAGTAAGGAAATTGGTCAATTTCAACAAGGGCAAATAATAGGACGGCATCAGTATGGCAAGTCAAATAGAGAAATTGCTAAGTTTTTCCAGATTAATCAATAAACAGTTAATAATATTGTCAAGAAAGTTAATGAAGAAGGCCGTTGTCGTGTGGAACAACGTTCAGGAAGACCAAGCAGCGTGTCTGAGCAAACAAAAAGGGCACTGAATAGGGAAGTCATTATAAACCGTCGTCAGAGCGTCAAAGATGTCGCCAACATCATGGATATGTCGTCATATGCCGTGAGAAAGACTCTGAAAGAGCTAGACTATCAAAGAAGTGTTGCAAGAAAGAAGCCCTTGATTTCAGAGGTTAACAGGAACAGGCGTACGGACTGGGCGAGAGAACTTGAGAAGAAAGATCATGAATATAAATTCTTTCAATATTTGAATTTGAGATAGGTTTATGTTTGGAGAAATCAGAATGAGACTTAGAAGACTGAATGACTGCAGGCGACCGTGAAACCTGGAGGGAGTGGAATAATGGTGTGGGGCACTGTCTGGTTTGGAGGGAAATCTGAGCTGATTCTTGTTGACGAGCGGTTGAATGTTCCAAAATACTGTCAAAATTTAGAGAAAGTGCTACTCCCACTATTAGAAACCAATCAGATTGACAGGAATGTCTACCTTTTTCAAGAAGATGGAGCGCCATGTCATACGGGTAAAGTAGCAAAAGCCTGGAAGAAATCGCAACCAATGAAGTCACTGCTATTGGTAGTCCAAATCTTGACATGAATCCAATAGAGCACGTTTAGGAGCACCTTGACCGAAGACTTCGAGATGGTGCAACCAAAATCATGTCAGTGGCAACCCCTAAAGAAACATTGCTAAAGGACTGGTAAAATATGGCTCAGAAGATTGTTTGTAACTTGATCAAATCCATAAAAAAATCAAATACAAGCACTGAAACTAGCAAATGGAGAACCTACTCTATACTAGTTCCAAATACTGTTTGTTTATATTGAATAGGGATTACGTAATTAAATTTTGAAATTGGAAGTAGTTTATTTCTTCTGACTAAAAACTTTTCTCGAGCCACTGTATACCCGATTGTAAATCATTTTATTCGCCTTAATTTAATCATCTATCTATTTTAACCAAAACCGGTGTTATTATTTCTTCGGTGAGAGCTTGGCACTATTTCCAGTCTGCCTAGTCGTCAACAAGAACCACGGCTTATTGACTAAAAGAAGAAAGACAACTTTCTTCGTCAATAAGAACCGCAACACTTGAAGTACCAAGACTGGACGATCAGTGACTTATATTTGCACCAATCCCTAAACCAATTTGGAAACTGTATAACTAGTTATCCAACAGCCGTGCAAGGAGTAACATATCGGAACATGCGGGGTTCGAAATGAGCGGCTGCCCGTAGCTAGAACGCGGTACTAGACCAACGGGGCGTAGGAGACGTTTACGGGAAGAGAGGGTGTTATATACGCTTAACAATATGTTCATTTGCAAATGCTCAAGGAAATGACAAAAATTTAGCTTTTACTTATCCAAGTAACCTGGGAATCATCCCTTTGTTCAAAGCTAAATTTAATTTATACGAAAGGGAAAAAAATTAGTAGGGTTGTTTTCCCGGGGTCCCCCTTTGATCAAAATGAAATATATATATATCCAAGTACCCAGGTTAATGTAGTTTTAAAATATATATGATTATGGGGGTCTATCTCCAAAACCCTAGCAGGAGAAACAGACAGAGACTAAAACTTTACCCAAGGAAAAATAAGGGATAAAAAAAGAAAGAACTACGAACATGTAATTGAGGCGAAAACAATCGTCCAGAATCCTAGGTCAGAGTCCAAAGAAAAAAACCCTCCAAAAACGAGTAAAGAAAAAGCAGTTAAGTAAAGTGCTCAATACACTATGTAGAGCAAATCTAACTATGAACCTAAAGAGCCAGGCAAACCTACCTAGGTTTCACCTACGTGCATCGTCAGAGTACGCCGGCCCTGACGACCCAGGTGAAACCTAGGTAGGTTTGCCTGGCTCTTTAGGTTCAAAGTTATATATATATATATATATATATATATATATATATATATATATATATATATATAAATTCGTCTATTCGGAATTTAGTTAATAATGTGTGCTTGCATGTGTTTGCGCGTGTGTGCGTGTCTAGTTGGCATTTTTATTCATGTCCAGTGTTGTTGATCTGCGGATGACTTGTGTGAGTGAAAAAAAAAATCGGTTACTCTGATTGTGGTTGTATGTAGAATGTTCTTAGATTCTTAGCAAGGGTTTTAGAAATCCTGTCAATTTTTTTTAACAAATTTAATGAATTTATAAATTTTATAATGTATACTTTACGATCATTAAACTTACATTTTAATCTAATGGCGTCCCGATTGATGCGCAGTAAATAATTAAAAAGATTGACATTTTCCTATGTACCTTTTGAGGAAAAAAGGAGGACAGCCAACACATTTCCACGAGCCGCATATTAAAGGTCAAATAATCGCACACGCGAGCCGCGGATTGACCATCCCTGTAGTAGAGGTTGCGGTAGTAATACGTCTCACGTATACCTCCCAGAAATACCTCCTATACAGTGGTAAAACATTTATTGCCGCTAATAACTCACAAAGAAAAGGAATTTATTTCACAAGATTTATGTTAGCGAGACGAAACATAGTTCGCCTCAAACGTTTGAGCGATCATGGCTCCCACCAAATTCCAGTACTTTTACCCTTACTAAAATTTGATGTTTTTGTTATTTTTCCTGATCCCTGTTCTGGCAACAATTTACGCGCGGTCGTTAAATAGATTTTAGCTTATTTCCTCAGTACTTCTTGACTTCAATGTCTTGTGAGTGTCAAATTTTCCAAGCCCTATTGTCTCATGATGTAATTACAAATATTTCGATTCTAAGTATAAGCGTTTTTTTTTTGTTTTTATTTTTCTGAAAACTTAATCATTGATCGCGTGTTCAGTTCATGATATTCTCACTATCCTTCTGTAGAACCACACTTTTTTTGCCTCTCTTCATCTGTGAGGAGATTTCCTAGCACTTTCCAGTTTTTCTTGCATGCACTCTGTTACGTAATATTCTTAGCCCACTTTACCCCCACCCCATACAAAGATATGTGTGTATGTGATGACAAAAATATATGTATGTTACGACATACTTGACCATTTGCATGTGTATATGTGTAATTTATTTATAGTTATGAATGATAAAATGCAATTTTACTTGTGTTTCTCATAATTCGGTAAACTCCGTTTAGATTCGTTAAGCTTCGTTAAACTCCGTTAAACTCCGCTGAGCGAGGAAAATTCCTTGTCCGGCTAAAAGAGAATGAAAAAAAGTTATTCGTATATTGGCTCATTTGGAGATCCTTTGAGAATTGAGTAGAGTTGATACATTCTGACATCATATTTTACGTGTGTAAGCGCAGACAGACATGCGCGTAAAAGTCTTCAGTGGCTCGTGAGTGCATACATTGCATTCCAATAACGAACTCAGAGATTATCGGCGTTTATATGGAACGGCAATAATTATTGCCTGGATTAGACTATAGCTATCGTCTCTCACAAGCCTAATCCGATTATAATCATTGTCTTTGAAGCGGAATCCTTCGTTGGGAAATCCGGACATTGATCAAACCCGGACGGAACAGAATAATGATTAATTTCTACATGGTTATCTTTTCTTTTATCTTCATTCTTTAATTTTTCTTATCTTTCTGTCACGCTGGTTCTTGCATATAGACAGCTGATCAGCTGGAGGATGTAACTTGTCTCGGGGCCTGTCCAGAACCGTCTAATCCAGTAGACCCGCGTGTCTTCATTATATAGTCTACTTGTATAACAGAGTTAGAATCTGAAATTGAGAAACAGAAAAATGACCTGCAAAAATGTTTCTATGGAAGGGAAACGCTCAAGTATTTTCTCTGCGAGTCATATATTTATCGATATGGTAAGCATAGAAATAAGGCGCGTTAGAGCCACTCATAATATATCATAGTTTTATTTTCGATTATCCTGTGCGAATATTTCAATTTAAATAGTTCTGTCTTTAGCAAATATACCATTTTATGTCACGACATAAAAAGGGATTAACGAAAAAGACGATTTCTTTTGCTTACGCGAGTGGTGCCAGTTTGGCTTCTAAGAGGCGACGAGAGGAATGACGTCACGAGAACGCATGTAGCACGTAAGCACAGCGACCCTCCGCGGGTTGTCTTAGCCGAGTTTTAACTTTGATGTGGGAAGTGTATCGACTTTTTAAAAATTTTGGCAGCACTCTGCTGAATTTGCGCCATTTGGAATTATAACCTAACCTCAAACAAATACAGCTCATCACTGTCAGACTACGACGCCCACAAGACATCATGGCAAATCGTTAGCCATTTTAGACATGATATCTGCATTCTGTAACACAAAATGCACAGGAAGAAGAGGAGCATGATCCTTCAGGTCAGGTTTTCAACCGTCAGATCTCCTGTTCTCAAACTATAATCGCATAAAAAATGGTAAAGTGTGGGACAAGTTCCCACATGTCCAAATGGAAGACATCATAACCACCATTAATAAGAGAAATTTGAAATGTTATGGGCGCGCCAAAAGAACCAAGAATATTAACAGAACCATCAAAAAGAGTAAAATAAACAATTTACTAAAGACGTGGCCTCTCAGTACCAACGCCTCCCGCGCCCGTGGCTTCGATTCCTGTGACATCAGGACCATCGAGTGGGGACACTGGTCCGATCTTGCGTCCAACAAGGCGATGCGCCGACAGGACAAGCCAGCCGATCATACCTCGTGCCATCGCTTAGCGCTGTTTTCAATGGCTCGGTCCCGTCCCAAGTCGACCTCATGATCGACCTACCAGAATCATCTACCAGTATGACCCGCCTTCTGCAATCTGGAGACGGTCTCGTGGCAGATCACGCAACTGCTGGATGGACGTCGTCCACCAGGACCCCCAGCAGATTAATCTGACATTGGCTGCCACAGGCTGCCTGAACTCCGTCTATGATATGAGATTTAGCAACAGCAGCAACAGGATGTCACTCTTTTAGAAAATGGTTAAGCGAGAAGGATTGTGGAGAAATTGATTGTTCAGAAGAGAGAAGCAATGTACTTACCTGGAGTTGTTTGAAATATTTATTGTACAAAAGGTACAAATACACCACGTGGGCAAAATTGGGATGATGGGGAGGCTGGTCTTCACCTGTCTTATCTCTCACTTAGTTATCCCCACTTACTGACCCAATCATCCGTACATTGTTCCTTTCACGAAAATATCTCATCCCCACAACCTTGCCATAAACATACACCACAATGCCATATTCACTCTAAGAAATCTTGCCTAATCCCCATATGTAAAGTTTTTGGGGAGGGCTGGGTCGATAAAAATCTACAAATATAAATCCACTTTTTTTTAAGCGTTTCACCCCAAGCAAGGCGGGAAGACACTAGGACGTAAGGGGTTACAGAAGATTTGGAGCAAGATCAGATAGGAATGATACAGGAAAGGATGAGGAGAAGGATAGTAGATAGATCAAGGCAACTGGAGATGTCGACTGACATTACATTTGAATAGATGGAGATTATAGCTCTCAGGGAAACTGGAATAGGGAAGGGAGTTCCACAGGCGGGAGGTGCGAGTCATGAAGATATTGGAGTAGAAGAATCGGCTACATTTAGTAGTTTCGACAGTGAAAGCGTTAGAGCGGGATGCCAGCCTCGTAGGGCGCTTGAACTCATAAAGTCTGGGAACCAGCGAATGCAGCTCCTCGGAGCAATTACCATGAAAGTATTTGTAAAAAATAAGACAGAGAGAGAGGCGACGGCGCCTCTGTGAGAGAGTGACTGTAGACGAGATGACAGAACAGGGCCAATTATATTGCATATCCGCCTCTGAAGCTTACAAAGAACACCGAGGCAAACAGAAGGGGCTCCAGACCATATATGGCAGCAATACTCCATGCAAGGGCGAATTGTTGATTTGTAGATCTGAAGGATCGATTCCGGGGATAAAAATTTCTTTGAGCCGACTTTCCTTTCGGTGTACGAAGCAATTGACTCAATGTATTTTTTCCATCTCAGGTCAGCAGTCAACGTGAGACCGAGCAGCCGCAGAGAGGTGCTCTCGAGAAATTGAGCGTCAGACATTCTAATGGAGGGCAGGGAAGGATCTCTGTGGTGATTAATAGAGAGCAGTTTTGTTTTTGAGGCATTAAAGTTGACCACCCAATTCCTGCCCCAGTTCACAACCGAGTGGAGGTCTTAATATTAATAATATTAATAATTAAAAAAAATGCTCTCTACACAACTAAACTAATGTTAGTAACAGACCCCGCTTCCTCAACAGTCTAATCATGGCAGAGATAACAGTTAATTGGACGAAAATATACTGCAGGATTAATAAAATGATTTCCATGTATCCGTTCTGTAATCACGCGTTTAAACACGAGAACAATAACCTGGGGTTGTTCGATTCTTACTAATTAAAACTTGTTACTTTTTACTAACTTTTTATAGTTACAGGGGTCACTTGTTTGTTTTATTACCAATCATTACAAGCGAAAATACCGCCAAAATAAATGCGGACGTAGTTGTAGACCTACCTACCAGGTGTTATTTTTTAACCATTTAGAAAATAGCAATACTAATTCCCTTCGTCACTCCCGCAAATTCGAGAAAAAAAAATTTCGCATTGAGAAATTAAATCCTGACCAATGAAAAGAATTCACACCTCTATGTGAAATCAGATTTTAAATATGCTTAAGCATATGCAAATAAAAGAGTGCTGCTTCTCAAGGTTCAAAATATTTTGGTCTACACGAGTGTACACACATGCACACACACCAACATACACGCACACAATGAAAGAGAGAGACAGCCAATAAACGGCAATAAAGGTCTTGTCCACGCACACGATAGTAGAGATTAACCAGCAATTGTCTACTAAGCCTTTGACTTCAAACTAACAAACTTATTAGGCTGATCGCCATACAGTGAATCTGTTCACACATTTCTCTTGGCACTAAGAACTCTTAACTACTGTACAAAATAAACTTCACTGAAAGAAAAATTGAACGTTTTATTGTTATTGTACAAATCTGAAAAGAATAAAAACAATGTCATTTCAACTGAGGTTCTGCTTCTAAATTTCCTTCAGCAAATTCCCTTGTCTTTTTAAAAGAAAGTAGAGTTTTATCTCTTGTTTCTTGTTTAGAATGGGGTTTCCATGTTGAAAAGGTTAAAAGCAAAGTGAGTGGGGCAAAGAATCAATTATAGAACAACAATTAAAATAGCTCTAATATCCAGTTTTACCAGGCTTCTAGTCGTTACTGTCATTTTTATTCCAACAAGCACCATGAAGTTGAGCAGTTAATAGTCGCAGTCGGCGCTAATACATCAGAAATATTTACAACTCATTCTTACTTAGAATATTACCATCCCCCCTCATAAATAGGAAAGAACGTGTTGTTTATAGTCGGCAACTACAGTTTAATTAACGTGTGCATTATTTTTTCTATCAGTGTTTGTTTTTCGATCGTCCAATGGTCGGGAATCTACGCCAGGAAACTTGATGTAACCAGGATTTTAAGCAGTTTTAATGGTCGGTCTATACCCAATTGTATCATGGCTCTATCTTCGTTCTGCATATATATATATATATATATATATATATATATATATATATATATATGGGAAGAGAGAGAGTGAGAGAGAGAGAGATGGATATATATACTTATGTGTGTGTGTGTGTGCGTATATATATATATATATATATAAATATATATATATATATATATATATATATATATATATGTATGTATGTATATACCATGCGAGTCTTATTCTGCATATATATATATATATAAATAAAAGTGAACATTGAAGTTAACACTCAGAAGCGACAGGCTGTTTCCTGTTAGACTCAATCGTCATTGCGTATAGCATGAAACAGCCTGTCGCTTCTGAGTGTTGACTTCAATGTTCACTTTTATATTTACACATGTTCTATCTCTGATATTGAGCACTTTATCTCATAAACATAGCACACCTTAACAGTGTATGTCTTTATATATACATATATATATATATATATATATATATATATATATATATATATATATATATATATGCAGAAATATACTATTAAGGTGTGAGATTATATATATATATATATATATATATATATAGAGAGAGAGAGAGAGAGATGCCATGCCAGACTATGTATGTTACTCGTACTATTTAACGCAGTACTACTTGCCATATGGTTAGGCTTTCGGTTCCCCGACCAGGCGCGGATTAATCCGTTCATGTTGTTAATAATTATTTAGTACAGATGTGGGGAGGTAGAAATTCCTATGTTTGTGGCCAGTTACGTGGTAAGGAGTTTTTCTCAGGGCTCAGACCAGGTATGTTCTGAAAGCATTAGTTATATAAAACGCCCCGACGAACTTTTCAAAGAAAGCATTTCAATGTGTCAACATCGGAATCCTGATAAATTTTCAGCACCGGCTGCTAACGGTCTTTCCACTGCCATCATATTGTGGCGTGACTTTGACGGCTAGCAAACAACACAGAGTGTCAAAATATATTGGATGATTATTAATCGCTCAGTGTCTGGAGATTTCTGGCAACGGAATCAAGACATCTGTGATATTGATCAGTGTCGATATTATCTGATATATTTTTGTCTTTTCCATAACCCTATGCTTTTCTCAATCAAATATTCATTTGTTGTTTTTTTCTAATGTTTCATTCTTTCTACCTTTTCTTTATTTATTTCTGTCTTTCTTCGTTTCTATTTTTTACTCTTTATTTTCTTTGTTTGTTTGTTTCTTTACTTTTTTCTTTTCTCTCCTTTTTTCTTTCTTTTTTGTTTCGTTGTTTCTTTATTTTTCTTTCTTTTATTTCCATCTTTTCTTTCTTTCTTTCTTTTTTCTTTTCGTTCTTTCTTTCTTTTTTCTTTTCGTTCTTTCCTTTCCTTCATAGCCTTTATTTCTTTCTAAAATCAATAATGCTTTTATTGATCACCTTGACATTATAATCTTTCTTTTCTCTTCTTGCAGTGTTCGTTTTTTCTTTCTCTCTTTCTTTCATTGATTCTTTTTTCTTTCTTTTTTTTTTCATTCATTCTTCCTTTTTTTTCGAAAGTGACATTGACTCTACATTTCAAGTGATCTTTATTCTTTTTTAAATCTTGTTTTTTTTTTCTTTCTTTCTTTCTTTCGCCGTCATAATTTCTTATTTGTTTATAAAATTTGGATTAGGCACGACTCCACCAATTCTCCCTCAGCAATGACTAATGACTGACTAATTAGCCAGTCAATGTGAATTTTGGAAAGAAAGAATTAAATGAAAAGAACTATGAATAATAAGAATGCGAGAGTTAATGGTAATTTGGTAAGAAAGAATGAAAGAAAGAATGAAAGAAAGAAAATTAAGAATGAAAGAAAAAGTAAAATAAAGAAAAAATGAAAGAAAGAGAGAATTAAATAAAAATAAATATAAATAATAACAACATGACAATTAATCGTTATTTTGAAAGAAAGAAAGAAAGAAAGGAAGAAAGAAAGGAAGAAAGAAAGAAAGAAAGAAGAAAAGAAAGAAAGGAAGAAAGAAAGAAAGAGGGATAGATTTAAATGAAAAGAAATATCAATAATAATTATGAAAGAGTTAATGGTAATTTAGAAAAAAATGAATGAAAAAAGAAAGAAAGAAAGAAAGAAAGAAAGACTTAAATAAAAATAATATCAATAACAAAATTAGAAAGTTAAATGGTAATTGGAAAGAAAGAGTAAAGGAAAAAAGAATAAAAGAACGAAAGAATGAAAGAAAGAAAAAATGAAAGAAAGAAAAAAGAAAGAAAGAGAGACAGACTTAAATGAAAAGAAATACCAATAATATCTATGGGAAAGTTAGTGGTAATTTGGAAAGAAAAGGAAGGAAGATTTTACTCGAAGAAATTTTTTTAATAAAAACAATGGTAGAATCAATGTTAATTTTGAAAGTGTTATGGTCCGGTTCCTTGTACCACGGAGTTAGTCCAAACTAGAACGAATAAAGAAGATGTGGAATAACACAGATATATTACAAACAGGAATATATACAGAGGACTAGAAAGGGTTAGTACGAACAATGAGTTTTAGTAGTAACTGTCTGAACGTGACTCTGTTTTGGACTGCCTCTGACTCGACTGACTGACTCGCTCTGACTGACAGAGTCCTGACAGACTTCACTCCAGACTTCAGACTGAACGGTATTTAGTCACCCCACCATGAGGGCATCATGTGGCACAAGGCCGGTTTAACGTGGGATCTCCGAGCCCGTAGGATCGGCCAAAAATATGCCCTTTGAACCCGTATAAACGGGTTCAGAGTCGGTTTACCTCGCCGAAAAAAGACTCTGCCCTTCGGCGTAGCCTTGCTCGGGATCCTCTCCGCTCGTAGGCAGAGAGTTCAACCGATCAGCCGATCAGCTGGTCGCCTTGCTTCCTCTTGAGGCGCAGTATTTATTACGTATGAATTAGTCCATTATGTTATTATGGGTAAGGATCCACAACACCCCACTTCCGAAAATTTTGCGTAGCAGGAGTTTTTAATATCTTTTTTTCTTTGGATCTATTTCCAAAGGTTCAGTAAATTTTCTTTTTCTAGACGATTTTCTTGGTTCTGGCATTATTTGCGGTCTTGTTATATCGAATGTTTCGAAAATCGTGTCCAATACCTCTTCTTGCGGTGGACCGTTGGCATCCTGTAACGGTCTCTTCCTTATTTGGTTTACGTGTCTTCTGTGTGAGAATTTTTTTCCTTCAACTATGTACATCATATTGCCAATTCTTGTTTCCATTATACCTTGTTCCCAGCAAGAAGTATTATTTTTGTATGCCTTAAAAAAAACGTTTTCCCCTGGGAGGAATTTTCTTTTTGGTACGTAGGACTGTGTTACTTGTTTTGTTTTACTTGGTAGTCATTTATCGAACGCTGATCTGATTTTCCTAGCAAACATGATATCTGCTGGTGATATTGTTGATGGTGTCGCATTATTTGGCGTTATTCTATATACGTATAGGAATTGCTGTAATCCTTTCTCCGTAGGCACATCGTACGCTTTTCGTAATGCTCTTCTGAGCGTATCCACGAATCTCTCCGCTTGTCCATTTGATCTTGGATGTTAAGGCGGGGATTTTATGTTTTACTTGATAGATTTCGCAAAACTCTTGGGAATCTGCTGACGTGAATTGCGTTCCGTTATCTGTTACTAAACAGTCCACTACGCCAAACCGAGCGAATAGCTCGTGGAGGAAATTTATGGTCGTTTCTGTAGTAGGATTTTTTCACCGAAACACCTCCGGCCATTTAATGTAGCTATCAACTATGATTAAATAGTAGAACCCGTCAATTGGTCCTGCATAATCTGCGTGTATTCTTGACCATGGACGATCAGTTTCAGGCCAAGGCTTATGTATGATTGGCGGTGCTTTAGCTGCTAAATTACAACCCTTGCACATTTCCACCATTTGAGAAATATCCTGGTCTATATTCTTCCAATATACATAGCTTCGCATTAGTGACTTCATTCTGTTTATACCCGGGTCTCATCTGTGGAAATTCTTTAGTATCCGTTTTTGTAAAGTTTTGGGGATTACAACCCTTTCGTTGTAAAGTAGCATATTATCGCATAGAGAAAAGCTGTCCGAAATTTTCTCATTTTTTTCTGCTATTTTTGCTTTTGTTTCATTAATAAATTCGTCATTTTTGGCTTCATTTTTTATGTCTTGCAATGGGACTGGGAGGTTTCTGACTGTACAACATAGTACTGTTCTTATGTCTTCTTCATTTCTAAGGGCTGCGATTACCATATCTTCCAATGACTCTGTCTTTGTTGGTGTAAGTCTCTACAGACCATCCGCGTGCCCGATTCTTTTCGTTGGTAAATATTCCAATCTGAAATTATAGTTCAGAAGAATCGTTCCCCATCTAAGTAGCTTATTTTCCGTGTACACCGGTAGACCTTTTTTTTAACCAAAAAATTTTAACGGTTTGTGATCAGTCTGCAGAGTAAAGTGTCTACCATAGACGTATCTATGGAATATTGTTACTGCGAAGATAATTGCTAGAGCTTCCTTCTCAACTTGTGAATAGTTTTTCTCAGCTGGTAGTAGGGTTCGAGAAGTATGTGCGATAGGTTTTATTGTCCCATTTGGTATTTTATATAATATACACGCTCCTACACCGTAGGCGCTCGCATCACTTGCTACAATAATCTCTAGTTTAGGATCATAGTGTGCCAAAAATAAATCCGATGTTAATGTCTTGATTATTTTTCGAATGTTTCCTGGCATTGATCTGTCCACTGCCAAACTTTTTCTTTCTTTAGCAGTTCGTTCAATGGTGCGCGAAGTTTATGCATTTGAGCTGTGAATTCCTGGTAGTAATTCACTAATCCAAGAAAATTTTGTAGTTCTGTTATGTTCTTAGGAACTGGCATTTTTTTTATTGCTGTAGACCATTCAGGGTCTGGACGTCTACCTTCTTGGTCTATTATATGGCCAAGATATTTAATTTCCTTCATGAAAAAATCACACTTATTTTCTTTCACTTTGAATCCGTAGCTTTGAATTCTCTTAAACACTTCTTGTACATGTTGCCAGTGTTGTTCAACGCTTTCGCTATTAATCAATATGTCATCCAGATATTCTATTGTGTATTCTAGTCCTGCCAGCATCGTATCCATTGTCTGCTGGAAAATAGCCGGTGCTACTTTAATTCCAAATGATAGTCTTTGGTATCTGTACAATCCCTTGTGTGTGTTTATCCATAGTAGTTTTGAACTTTCTTCAGCGACTGTAATTTGCAGGTAGGCCTCACTTTGATCAATTTTTGAAAAATATTTTCCGCCATTTAATTTAGTGAATACTTCTTCAGGACTATGTAGCGGATAGTGGTAGTCTTTTATTGCTGCGTTCAAACCTGTAGAAAAATCAGCACAAACCCGAATTTCTCCTGATTTCTTTTTAACGTAGACCGTCGGTGCGGCCCATTTGCTGTACTCTACTTTTTTCAATATGCCCGTATTTTGGAGTCTGGATAATTCTTGGTCAATCTTTTCTATTGACGCAAACGGTACACTCCTTTTTTTCTTAAAATAGGTTGAACGTTATCCTTTATTTTGATATTAGCTGGCATGTTTTTGCATCTTCAGAGACCCGCCGAAAATACTTCGGGGAAACTCGTTTTTAGTTTTCCTTTTAATTTGTCTGCCTCGGTTGATAAGCAGTAGGTGGCAGTAGGTGCTAATAGGTAGATCCCACAATTCGAATTTTTGTATCCAGTCTGTTCCATATAGCTTTTCGGTATTTCTTAAGACGTACATTTTTAGTTTTTTCGTCATTCCGTTAAATGTTACGTTTTATCTTTCTCCCGTAACTAATCTCGAATTTTTTTTTTTTTAACATGACAGTTTTCTCCATGTTTGTAGGTTTATGATAGTTAAGTCTGAGCCAGAATCCAGCTGTAACCTAACTTTTCTGTTTTGCATTTCAACTTGTACATATTTTCTTATATTAGTCTCATTTGTTTGGTCGGTTCTCGTAATTCTTATTTTGCTTTCTTTTCTATACCAACAGTGAGAACTTTTGTGACCAATATTTTTACATGATAGACAAGTTTTAGCACAATATGTACAGACTTTAACCCAATGGCAAGACCCACAACAATAGCATGGACTTGGTGGCAGTTTCGTTGTATGTTGATTATAATTAGAAAATTTTGTTTTACCTGTTCTTGAGGAGGAAAAATTTGTTTGCTTTGTTTGTGAGGAGGGAAAATTTGTTTGTCTTCGTACTTTGCGTACGTATGCTATGCCTGCTTGTTCTATGTCTTTAGAGACTTTCTTTACGCTGACGCATCTCTGGTAGTCTTCGGCTAGTTTTTGAAGTGTCAGTTCTTGTTCATTTTTCAATTTAGTAAGTATTCTACGTCTCATTTCTGCGTCTTTGGTTGAAACCAGACCTTGGACGTAAATTAAGCATTTGAAGTTGTCAGCGCTGAGTTCCGATAATTTGAAGTCGTCACAATATTTATTAACAATGGATGCGAAAGTTACGTAATTTTCGCTATCCTTTTTTGTAAGGTTCATGCATTTCCATCTTTTATGAAATAGGGAAGTATTATGGCTGAAAAGTTCCGTTAGCAATTTTATAGATTCTTTGAACGTTAACTCGCTTGTTTTTCTGGGAAGGATATAATCAACGAATTTGGTATATTCGCCTGTGCCTAATTTCATTAATAAAAGGCGTACTTTACGTGCGTCTGACCAACCTTTGCAGTCAAAATCATAGAGATCTTCATACATTCGGAAGTAATTTGCAGAAGTTTTATCTTCGTCGGGTGCGTACTTGAACTCTTCGATATTACTCCAAATAGCGTCATGAGAGAGAACTGATTCGTTCTCGGGTTTTTGCTCTTTATTTGCCATTGCACGTAAATTCTTGCATTTCTAGATGTTTTTGTTCGTACCTTTGTTGTTATTCAAACTGGATTTTGATAAGTTCCATAATGGTTGACTTAAAATCTTCCATGTCGTATTTTTTTGTGTAACCTGATATTCTGTAGCAGTGAAATTTGATATCAAGAAAATAATTTTTTTTATTTTTTTAGAATTTAATCGTCGTCCACTGTTACGTACGACGGATAGCGAAAAAAATATGTCCTCCGAGTATGGAGTTTATTTTTCTTTCAGGGTTTTCCAGATCGCCACTTGTTATGTGTGACGGATAGCAAAAAAAAAAAAAAAAGTCCTCCGTGT
The DNA here is from genome assembly GCA_963932145.1 of Acanthosepion lycidas. NCBI lineage: Eukaryota > Metazoa > Mollusca > Cephalopoda > Sepiida > Sepiidae > Acanthosepion > Acanthosepion lycidas. The sequence goes on from OZ010585.1 coordinate 106,313,509, forward strand.
ATAGAGATCGTATTTCCTTTTTAGAGGTTTCTTCGTCGTCACTTGTTATGTTGACGAGAGATGATTTTATGTTTATTCTTCACGTGAGAGTTCGAATCTTCGTCGCCATTTGTTATGCTATGGCGAACAAATTTTTTTTTCTTCCACCGAATGAGTTCGAATCGCTCGTCGCCACTGTTATGGTCCGGTTCCTTGAACCACGGTGATAGTCCAAACTAGAACCAATAAAGAAGAACTCGAATACGGATATGGAATAACACAAATATATTACAAACAGGAATATATACAGAGGAGTAGAAAGGGTTAGTACGAACAATGAGTTTCAGTAGTATTTGTCTGAACGTGACTCTGTTTCGGACTGCCTCTGACTCGACTGATTGACTCGCTCTGACTGACAGACTCCTGACAGACTTCACTCCAGACTTCAGACTGAACGGTATTTAGTCACCCCACCACGAGGGCATTATGTGGCACAAGGCCGGTTTAACGTGGGATCTCCGAGCCCGTAGGCTCGGCCAAAAATATGCACTTCGAACCGTATAAACGGGTTCAGGGTCGGTTTACCTACCCGAAAGCGACTACGCCCTTCGGCGTAGCCTCGTTCGTGTTCCCCCCCGTCCGAAGGCAGACAGTTCAACCGATCAGCCGAACAGTCCGTCGCCCGACATCGGACTGAACAGTATTTACTCACCCACCCACGAGGGCATTATGTGGCACAAGGCCGGTTTAACGTGGGATCTCCGAGCCCGTGGGCTCGGGCAAAAATATGCCCTTTGAACCCGTATAAACGGGTTCAGAGTCGGTTTACCACCGCGAAAAAGACCCCGCCCTTCGGCGTAGCCTCCTTCGGGTTCCTCCCCGCCCGTAGGCAGAGAGTTCAACCGATCAGCCGGTCGCCCGATTTCGGGCTGAACTCCATTCTTCCTGTTGAGGCGCAGTATTTGATACGTATGGAATAGTCCATTATGTTATTATGGGTAAGGTCCCATAACAGAAAGAAGGAATGAAAGAAACGGAGAAAGATGATAAAAGGTAAACATTCTTTCTTTCTTTCTTTCTTTCTTTCTTTCTTTCTTTCTTCTTTCTTTCTTTCTTTCTTTCTTTCGTTCGTTCTTTCTTTCTTTCTTTCTTTCCAATTTATAAATAACAATGGCATTGTTATTATTCATATTTCTTTTTTTGTCTAAGTCTTTCTTTCTTTTCAATTTTTCGTTTTTTCATTATCCGCCATTTTTTTCTTTCTTTCATTCTTTCTTTCTTTCGTTCTTTCTCTACAGATTACCAGTAACTCTCGCATTGTTATTAATATTTCTTTTTATTTAGGTTTTCTTTCTTTCTTTCTTTCTTTCGTTCGTTCGTTCTTTCTTTCTTTCTTTCTTTCTTTCCAATTTATAAATAACAATCGCATTGTTATTATTCATATTTCTTTTTTTGTCTAAGTCTTTCTTTCTTTTCAATTTTTCGTTTTATCATTATCCGCCATTTTTTTCTTTCTTTCATTCTTTCTTTCTTTCATTCTTTCTCTCCAGATTACCAGTAACTCTCGCATTGTTATTAATATTTCTTTTTATTTAGGTTTTCTTTCTTTCGTTCTTTCTTTCTTTATTCTTTCTTTCTTTTTTCTTTCTAAAAATCATACAAACTTTTTTTTTGATAGTTTGTATTTTATGTGTGTCTTGTCAAATATCTTTCTTTCTTTCATTCAATCTTTTCTTATCGCTCAGTTACTTCTCACCTTTTCCAACCTATTCAATTCTTGGTATTGCTCTCCTTTTCTTATTGCTTTCTACATCATTTGTTTTCTTCCTTCGACAAATTTCACTATTTTTTCAGCGTATCAAATAAATAAATAAAAGTGCTGACCAGCTAAATCAGTTCCTCACATAACGTCTTCCGAATTTCGAGAACATTCAACAGTAAAATGATTACGCCCGTCTATTAACTTTCCCCATTCTATAAAATGTAGCAAATCAAAAACACCAGAAGATGGAATCTGAAACACTTATTCCCGAAGGAACAGACGGTTGTGAAAAAAAAAAAAAAACAACTCAAGAGAGACCTTATTATGACATTAGCCAAGAACTCACACCTAATGGATTTACTATTCTCTAAAGTGAATTTTAAAAAGAATGTATCAGCAACAATGTAGGGAAAATATTTAATCTTGTCTGTCTTCTTAAAATGCATAATGTCTAGCTTATAAAATGTTACTATTTGCTAAAAGCCGTGATCTATACCTAATAATGTAGTCTGATTTTTCAAAATAAACGATTTCAATATAATAAAATAACCCAATTTGTGAAATGCTAAAATCTCTATCCTATAGAATATAAGCACTTCAAATATATCGGTGTGGGTATCGATTGTGACAAATATTAGTATAGGAGAAAAAAGAGTTGAAAATAACGTAGGCAGCGATAGCGGTAGTTTCACACAATACCGCAGATTGCTACAAAACCGAAACATTTACTTTAAATAGCCTTCTCAGATCGAGACTTTGATCTGGATCTCATGCATGGCGCCAAACCCCTTCAGAAACATCTAATCTATCTTCTGTGTACAAAACGATCACTGGTTTAGAAATGGCTTTGATCGAGTAAAGTCTATGGTTCATGTTGAAGAACATCCTTTTTCGAAGCTTTTGCACTGGCACTACAGAATCACAAACTGTTGTGGTGCCCTCCCTCTATGTTGGACTCTTCCGCCTACTGTAAGATTAGTAGAAGAGAAGGTCTTGGAGGAACAGTCGACCGGACTGTTCATGACTGACGAACTCTCTGCCTCGAGCAGAGAGGAACTCGGACGAAGCTTTGCCGCAGAGCAAAGTTTCGTCCGGGGAGATGGACTGTCCCTGAACACATTTCGGTGGGTTCAAAGGGAATATTTTGGGCCGAGCCTCGCATAATCCACAGCAAACTTGGCCTTGTGCCACGTACATCCCTTGTATAGGCTGGGGTGCTGTTAAATATGATAGTCGAATAGTTTGGACTCTGGGTTAACCGACATACACTCACTAGTTATGTAATTCTCTTCTGTTGTACTTACTGTTTAATATATGATATATCTGCAAGATTTGTTTGGTTATTTCTTTAACCATTTACTTGGTCATAACACAAACAAAGAACTACACTGGAGGACAGAAACCACATCCCATTGTGACTTTCAACAGCAACTACTAAAATGGATATCATATTTAATTCGAAGAGAAAATTTATCACGTAATAAAATTGATGACATTAAACACTAGTTCAAATTGAACATTAGTAGATAAGCCTCCAATTGATAGAGGCTTACATCCCAATCTTTTAATTGATAAGTTGGACAATATGCCTTTTTACAAATCAGACGAGATTAAATATCATTTCTGCATGATTAGTGATACATTCCTTTTAACATCCAGTTTAGGGAAGGGTGAAGAAATCAGGTATGGCTTCTTGACTAATGTCATAATAATATCACCGGTAAGTAGAAAGAGTGCTAACATCTAATGGACTTGAGAAACCTATTTTCATGAAAAAAATTTTTAAAAGAAAGATTCTATAAATTTCAACTTACAGTAAAACTCGCAATTGGTCAATGAATTCCAAATGTTTTCTTATAAAGAAACGGCTCATATTGCTATTACCATCTTTTATGAAAATCCTTTTGCCAGTCTTCAAAAGTCAGCTTTATTAAATAATATCTGTTTTCTACGAAGTTGTCCATTTTGTTGAACGCCATCAAGTCTATCCTATGAAATAGTCTGACTTCTGGAGGAGCATACTTTGTCTCCGACATTTAATGATATTTTCATATAGCTTCATAAATTGATAAATAACGTTCGGTGAATTCTTTTTAAAACTTGTTTGTTTACGAAGAGCTCCTCAAAAATACAAGGTTTACGGCCACATCACGCAGAAAAAAAATGGTTCCTGTACAATTATCGAAGTTAAGCAACGTCGAGCCTAGTGAATACCTAGATGCTGTAAGCTTGGATGTGCGTGTGGTGTAATGGATAATGGCTCGTATTTGTTAATCGGATAACTGAGTTTCAGTTCCCGTTGTATTCGTTGTATTCACAAATACCCTTGAGATAGGTATCAATCCACTTTTTACTCATCCGGACTTAATTACGGATTAATTAGTAATACCAAAATCATTATGTATCACCGAAATGATTATTATCTAAAAAAATTTCTTATAAGCTAAAAATATTTTCTGGCTTTAAATAGCCTGCAAAGTGTTGATAAACCGTAAAAAAAACGAATCAAACAATCAACTTAAACTTACAAAGTTAGATGATCAAATATATTCGATATTGTGACTTCAATCTTTCTCTTCATATTCTTACATTTTTTTCACTTTGCGTTGATATATTCAGGTTGTTATTATATTCTACAACTGTTAAGTAAGCAATGTCGAAAAGAAATAAAGAAATATTTCAAGTGGCTTATTTTACTCAGCATTTTCTTGCGCTGAACAGTTTACGATGTTGCTCAGGCATTACTCACCACAAAAGACGGATTCGATATCAATTTATTGGTGTATGCATGTCCGAGAGACTAGCAAAAGGTTCTCGGAAATTAGATGCAAAATGGCTTCCTGAAACTAATAGAAGAACAGCTAGAAAATGCCATTTTTTAATTTCCCGGTGCTGTGATTTTGTGAAGATTTCAGAAATATATACTGGTAAAAGTATAACTCACAGTTGCGAACAGACTAAAGCAACAGTTTAAATGACAAGACCTAATTCGCTCGCATTTCTTATATTTATAATGTAAATCAACATATCGGACTGCAAGAAATAGGACTCAAAATAAACTTTCCAAAAACAGAATTTATGATCTGGAATTACAATGCCCTGAACCAATAAAAGAAACTGACGATGTGGAATTAGCAAATTCAAAAACACTTCAAATACTTCAGCCTTCGAATCAGTTATAAAAAAACAAAACATTAGTATTGTAACTGAGTTATCAAAAACAACAGTAAAAAAACGGAGTTGGTTTAACAAGTTTATTACCTTTTGGTACAGGGAGACGTAATATAGAACAGAAAATAGGGAAGGGAATATTTAACCGTCAATGACTATTTTCAGCAAAACTTCTGCTACTGTTATTCTTGTTACTCCTCTTGATGTAGGAGTATTTTTATGCTTTTCGTTCCACTGCCGAATCCAGCTTGTAGGGAAATATCCTCCCTCACAACAATTAGTATCGGAAAAAACGAAATTGAACATAGAATAAAACATTGCCAGATTTACTTTCACATAAGAAATCCCTAGGAAACTAAAACATTGACCTGAAAAACTCGAATCATGTTCTTAAATAGTCTCGTTAGATTGAGGCTGGCATACGACTGTCATGCATGGGGCCAAAACGTTTCAGAAACACCTAAGCTTTAACCTCTATGCAACCACTATCTACGGTCATTGGTTTAAAAATAGCATTCTGTAAAGTCTATAGGTCTTCGAACTTTGTGGATTAGTCTAACACATTCGCCACAGACTATCAACCTCCGACGTCTTACTCTCTGGGTTGAGGTGTCTACTCTGTCCTAACCGAACTTAAGGGAGTGGCCGTAGGTCCCCTGAGCATCCGTAGATTATTCGACCGGTCCACTGGTTTAATCCTGCTTCCTGCCCACGTTGTGTTTGGTTTGATCCAGAAACCAGAAGTGATGTCCATCCATTCACGGTCGACTGAAGATGTAGACACAGTTGGATAGTCTGTGCTAAGAAATTTAGAATGCAGCAAAAAAAAAAAAAATTATCTGCAGAAAGCCGGACAACCAACTATTCAATGATTGAATTGTTAATGTCTTTTATATAACAGAAAAGAATAGCATAGAAAAGAAAACGGGTTACAGAAAAGGAAAGTAATTGACGTAAAAACGCATACACTGGATTCTGGACAGAGAGAAAGAGAGAGAGAGAGAGAGAGAGAGAGAGAGAGAGAGAGAGTGATGATTAACTTGTTAAATCGTCTCAGAACAATATACGACTCTTGCAATGGGGGAATAAGATTTTTGTGCGCGGCTTAAAGTTTATAGTGGCGTTCCTCCTTAGCAGTAGTAGTAACAATAGTAGCAATATTCCTGGTAGCAGAAGCAGCGGTACTTATATCAACAGCACAGACGTTTTGTTCCAATCTCTGACGTCACGTCTCTCCTTCTTGAGTCTCCAACTCGTCTCTCAAATGTCTCAGGCCCAACTCTTGCCCGGGCTAATTCTCTTCTGTTTCTCTCTTCCGTCTGCCTCTTCCGTCTCAACGCTCGCCCGTCTCTCTCTTCTGTCTGGCTCTTTTTCAGCATAACTACGCGTTTATATAGACAAATCCGGCTGGTTACAACTGAACCGTGGCCCTACTACTTCGCATGGGATTATCATGGGGTTTTGGCTGTTTCAACCAAAATCATGTGAATTCTAAAGGTCTTCCTTGTTTAGTCATCTGTATTCCAAGTTTTAATCAATAAAAATTATTTTGACCATTTCCATTGTCTCCTAATGACCCAGATCCCGTTGGTACAGCTCGTGCCCTAGATCAGATTTCCCATCAGTAAACGATATACTCTGATCAATTTTGCTAGTCCAAATCGACTCCAATTTCACTAAAAAAAATATACTTCTGTGTGTGTTTCCTAGACTCTTTCTGTCACACTAGTGCTGCACATATCTGCCAGGATTTTTCATTGACGGTCATTGATATGCAACGCCAAAAAATATAATTGAACTGTTAGGAAAACTTGCTATTAGAATAATCCAGAACATACTCGGAGCAAACCGACTGCAAACGGATAGAAAATATATTAAAAAGTTATACAAAAAAGGGGAGTTAAACAAGGATGTTTTTCTCATCGGACTTCAACCACCAAAACGGAAGTCTTAACAGTAAGATACGGGGATGACATTGTATTGATGGCAGACGTAGTAGGAAAACTGCAACACCTTATAGAAAATGTAGTAAAGGAAAACAAGAAGAAAGGATTATCTATCAATTTACGATGACAAATTGCAGGGTCATCAGCAAAAGAGACGACAAAATAGATTATCCATGTACTGAGGGCGCTGAAATTATCTAATTCCAAATCCCAAAATCAAACTGGTTATTGTAAGAGACGTCGAAAAATAAAAAAAGGTGACATACATTTGAAGATTCATGGAAATAGCGGAAAAGACGTTTTCTAGAATTAAAGTATAGTTAGAAGTCTTTTCTAACGAATCTTTCCGAAGAAATATTTTATTAAAAAGACCTACTACCAATAATATTAATAAATGGCACTCGTATTCGAGTATAACCATCTAGAGGGCGGCTAGGCAATCTATTGTAGATGCCTGCTTAGGTGAAACTGCGTTAGTTCCACACCCACCAGAGACCGTCTGTGGTTTATACCGCAACTATGAACAGACCTCAGTTACAGTTTCTCGGAGAGATCGTGTTATCTTGAGTGATCAACAATATGAAAAAGGCCAGCATGCTCAAACCCTCGGTCACGATGACTTGTGACTTCGTGCTAGCACAGCCATCGACGGCTCTTAAAGGTTCCGTCTATCCAATTTTCCTCACAAGGTTTGGGTCAAACTGTGGTATGGTTTTCGTCCCCTCCAGACCGATAACACCAGGAAGTCTTTTGACAAAACGACCATGGTGATATTCGAACACGAATCTCATGGTCAGAATGTGAACCTTCTAACCACATGCAAAGACAACCTAACGGACGTGTATCAATCTCTCTCTCTCTCTCTCTCTCTCTCTCTATATATATATATATATATATATATATATATATATATATATATATATATATAGTCTTAAGATGTGCTATATTTATGGGATAAAGTGCTCGATATCAGAGAAAGAGCGTGTGTAAATATAAAAGTGAACATGAAAGTCAACGCTTAGAGGCGACAGTCTGTTTCATGCTTAATGCAATTGTCAGGCCTGACGATTGCATCTAGCATGAAATAAACTGTCGCCTCTATGTGTTGAATTCCATGTTCACTTATATATATATATATATATATATATATATATATATATATATATATATATATGACAGTGAATGCTAGATAATCTCCACACAGATGAAGAAGAGATTTGAGACAAGAGAAAGGTGGCTCTATGTGACGGATGCTGTAAATGCCTTAAGACAGTGCAAAGATTATATTTTAAGGAAAATAGGAACATCAAAGAAACTTAACATACGACTGAAAAGAGATTGTTGGTATTTCTGAGACACATGACGAGGAAAGATGGTTTGGAAAATTTAATAGTTACGGCGTATATTTTAGTTAAAAGTCGCAAAGAGAATCAGCGAATGAACTATTTAACGATTGTGTTACGAAAGAATAAAAGAAATAGAACAAAGACGTATTTTAACATAGCAACACTGAGAGCAGAAGAAAGTGTGAATAGACATGATCGTCTATATTCTGCTGATATCTTTATTGCCGCATTCATGACGTTTCAGCTGCTCTACGCTCCGGCATTTTTCAGATTATTGGAATTCCGATCTGAACCTTTTATTTCGTCCACCAGGGTAGATTATTCTAGTTCCGTTTGCCATGTCACTTCCGGATGACCCAGTTATCTTCTTTTAACTCAGCTCTCCAAGTTTTTCTTCCCCACTGCAGTAGCCGGGTATTGAACTCACAAATCTTTTGGTCATCCAACAGCTCCAATGGCACCAGCTCCAGCAAATCGGGCTGAAAGGCTACAAGAGGATAATAGCACTCAGAAAAAAATCTGCCTACCCAATATGAAGGAATTATCGGAGAAAATACAAAAGATCCATGATTCATATAACATCAGGACGATCTTCAAAAGTGATTCGACACTTTGCATACACCTCTTCCGAGTAAGACCACCGCCCACAGAAGAGAACATGGACTGCATATACGCCATCCCGTGCAGCTGTGGTAGTAAATATAAAGGTGATATAAGCCGTCACCTTAAGTTAAGACTGCAAGAACATCGTAAAGCCGTAAGACAAAGGGAAATAGAAAAATCAAGCGTAGCTGACCACATATGGAGGGAAAAGCGATACACGGTCCCCTGTGGGACGAGGTTGAAATAATAGACAAAAGACATTACTGGAAGATACGAAAACTTAAGGAATTCAAACATATGCTAAGCCACAAAACTCGTCTTAGCCGGCTTAGCATAGAAATTAATACAACATGGGAATAGTAATACGGTTATCTAGAGAAAAGCAATAACAACAAAATTGCAATATAAGCTTTGGTAAAAATTTGTAATGAGATATTAAGTTTATAAGTCCCCAAATTTCATGCACGGTGTCCTCAAGGACATTGGATAAAAGCGTGGGTGGGATCCAGTGACATAACTCAAAGGGTTTTGAGTTAAATACAGGCAATTGGAATGCTAAACGAAAACTTAAAGAGTTAAAGGGAGATAATTGAGACATCCGGAAGAGGCATGGCACAAAGAACGAGAACAATTAACACCGATGGACGAATTAAAGGGATCGGTTCAAAATTCCAATCACCTGAGAGTACAACGGCCGAAACATCGTGAATATGGCAATAAAGATGAGGACAGATGTTCAAAGAATATAAATACATCATCTCAGAAATATAGACAGATCCTGAAGAAGTTCGGCGCGTACAACGGTTGAAACATCGTGAACATTGCAATAAATATGAGAACAACAGTCCGAACAATGTAAATAATATAGATATTGTAAATACCTCATCTCAGAAATATAGACAGATCCTGAAGAAGTTCGGAGCGTAGAACGGTTGAAACATCGTTAATATCGCAATAAATATGAGGACAACAGTCCGGACAAGGTAAATAATTCTGATGACACATGGAAAGAAAAAAGTATGTTAGATATGAAACTTATACTTTCAATCAGAAAGACAAAGCTCATATTTCTCGGATATATAAAAAAGAAAGGCGGCATGGAGAATTTGTCCCGAACAGGACATATCGGAGGCATGAAAAGCAGAGGAAACAGTCAGTGGATGACAGTGGATGAAATGAAGATGCGAAAGATTAAAAAAAAGCTAATTACTTAAAACAAGAAATAAAAAGAAGTTGTGAAGCGCCATGATCACCCAAGTTCCAGAAAGAACACGACAGCAGAATGGTGATGAGTTCTCTGGAAAGTTTACGTTTCTAGTTTACATCGTTTTAATGTTCACTCTTGTCCTTTGCTTCCGTTCAAATCGTCTCGTTTTCGCTTTTTCTAGGTTCTTCGCACATAGAAAGCTTCCATCATAATCTCATAATGTCATCATATTTTGTGTTGTTGTTTGTTTTTTTTTGTTTTTTTCGTAATTTCTTTCCTTTCTCTCCCTCCTATCACTACTTCAGCCTGTCGATCTCCATCGATCAGTTCACATGCTCCGATTGTTGTATGGCACTGGACCTGATCGTCCAGATCTCCTCAAGTCGCGTTATCGGAGAAACGCGTTCGAGAAGAGAAACGAGCTTCGCACGTGACTCGAGGGTCGAGCCCGCAGTTGCACCTGATTAGAACGACAATGTCACGTGAAGTACCCCAGTCTTCAAACCGGGGACAGCAATGTTTTTTTTTTCTCTTTTTTTTTTTCATCATTACTTTCGAATTTCTATCGAGACAGATTTACTGTCATCTCATGCCAAATACTTACAGTTGAATTGTCTGCCAGCCATTGCGATGTTGGAGTGGTGTCATCTTTTTATAGCTTATCTTTCTTTCTTTCTATCTTTAATATTTTCCAGTTTATCTTACTTTCTTCTTTTCTTTCATTTTTTTCTTTTTGAATATTTTTCTAAATTTCATTAACTGTTTCTTCTCACTTTTCACCTTTTTCTAATTTCTACTTTTATTTATCAATATTCTTATTATTATCTTTGATTTCATTTTCATTTTTTTATTATTTTGTTCAAATCTAATTTTTGCTTTTATGTATTTTTGTTTCTTTTTTAATTTGACTATTTTAATTTTGTCTATTTTTTTCTTTCAGATGAATATTAAATATTTATTACCGTTTCATTTAATCTCATTTTTTGTATTCTTCCTTTTTTACTTTCTTTCTTTTTTAGCTTGAAAGTGATTTTTTAATTGTCTTTCTTTCTTTTTTCACTGTTTCTTTCTTTCCTTCTTCACTTGAAGGTTATTTTAAGAATTTCCTTCCTCTATTTTTCATTTATTTCTTTCCATTTTCACTTGAAGATTGTTTGTAATTTGATTTCCTTCGTTTTCAAGCTGTTTTTGATTCTTTTCTTTAATTGAACGTTATTTTCTTAATTTTCTTTCTTTTCATTCTTTCTTTTTTAATTCTAGCTTATTTCTTATTTTTTATTCTTCCTTTTTCATTTATTGTTTCTTCCTTAATATTTTCAGTTGTACGTTATATTTTAATTTTCTTTCTTTCTTGTTCATTCTATCTTTCCATTTTCACGTGGAGTTTATTTTTTTTAATTTCCTTCCCTTCTTTTTCATTCTTTTGTCCTGTCTTTCCTGTTGCCGTTGAACTTAAAAAAAAAAATCATTAATTTTCATTCTTTCCATCTTTCCTTTTTTTCAGATAAACGCTCTTTTTTTCTTTCATGCAATCTGATTCATTCTTTCTTCTTTTAGTTGAAAATTATTTTTTAATTTTTTCTTTGCTTTTCATTGTTTTTTCTTTTCCACTGGAATGTTATTTTTCATTACTTCTCTTTTCTTTTTCATTCATTCTTTTATTCTTTTTTAGTTAAATGTTTTTTTTAAAAATTCTATCTTTTTCATTTTTTTTCTTTCCTTTTTCACTTGAAGGTTATTTTTTTAACTTTATTTCCTTCTTTTTCATTTCTTCTTTCCTTTTTCAGATGAACGCTGTTTTTTTTTTTAATTTTATTTTATTTTTCATTCTTTATTTTTTCACTCGAAGATTATTTTTTTTTAATTTTCTTTCATCCTTTGTCATTTGTAGCTGAACATTATTTTTCTTAAATATTTCTTTGTTGTTTATTTTTTTAGTTAAACGTTTGTATTAGGTTGGTGCAAAAATAATTTCGTTTTCTCACATAGTAACATATGTTAGAAAACGAAATTATTTTTGCACCAACCTAATAAAAAATGTCTATCTTTTTCCTTCTTTCATTTTTCTTTTATTCTTACTTGAAGGTTATTTTTTTAACTTTCTTTCCTTCTTTTTCATTTTTTCTTTCCTTTTTCAGATGAACGCTGCTTTTTTTTTTTAATTTTTAATCCTTTTTTTTCACTCGAAGATTATTATTTTTAAAATTTCTTTCTTCCTTTGTCATTTCTAGCTGAACTTTATTTTTTTATTAGGTTGGTGCAAAAATAATGACGTAATAATGTCGTTTTTTTACGTATTTTTAACGTCAAAAAACGACATTATTAAGTCATTATTTTTTAACCAACCTAAAAATTTTTCTTTGTTGTTTATTTTTTTTTTATTCTTTCCTTTTTCAGGTGAAGGTCTTTTTTTTATTTTCTTTGTTTTTCGTTCTTTGTTTCTTTTTCTTTTCAGTTGAACGTTGTTTTTAATTTTCTTTCATTTTCCTTCTATCTTTATTTATTTCTTCTATCATTTGAATCCTGGTTTTTAAATTTTCTTCCTTTCTCATTTATTCTTTCTTTCTTTCTTTTCAGATGAAGGTTATCATTTAACTTTCTTTCTTTTATAGTCATTCATTCTTTCATTTTTTTTTCTGTTAGTTAAATATCAATTATTTTTATTATTATTTTAATAATTTTTATTAATATTTATTCTCTATTTATTCTTTCTGATGAATTTTTTAAAATTTTAATCATTGCTATTCTTTCGTCTTCCTATTCTACCTTTCATATTATTCTTTCTTGCTCTTATTTCCTTCCGTCAATTTTTATTTGTGATTTTCTTTTTTTTCAATTTTTAAAAGGAATCAATTTCTTGAGTCATTTTTACTTCATTCTTTTCTTTTTATTTCCATTGCTTTGTCCTCGTAAGATCTTCCTTTTACATTCATATTTTTTTCTCTCTCTCTCTCATTTTATTTATTTCTTCATCTTCTCTTACTGACATTCCTTCGATCTGAGAGAGGCTGAAAAATTGTCGGCTGCAGAACATACCAGACTCCACCTGTCATGCTCTGTCTCTACAGATGCCAGATCAGACCAAAAAAAAAAAAGTGAAGCATTACTGTCATATCTTGGATAGAGCTTCTCAATCGATACTTTCCAGGCTACATGGAGTTCAAAAGCGTTTACACGGTCCTTGTTATGGGAAAAATATGTTGATACGTTTCATTATTTAGTTCCACCACTTAAGACCTTTATAATTATGACCCACCATACCATGGAAATAGAGGTGAAACATTTTCATTTCCTTCGTATTTAATTGGTTAAATTAAACTTCAGTTAGGGCAGTTTCTTCATAAGAGCTACTGCTCCCGACGGTGTGTTTCTCAGAAATTACTATCTTAACCTCTTCAAATCTAGGGTGAACCTTTATGTATCCTATATATCCTTATCATCTACAAATTTTATGTTCATAAAAAGTACATTCAGTAACGTTCTAGCTTGACTGGCTCTTAGGCCTTGTATTGGCGTAAAACAAAAATATGGCATGAACAGCTTCCCCCATTTCACTATGCTGTGTTAGAAAGTTTTTCTTGCTAAAATCCATCTAGGACATGTATAAATCTATCATTTTCCCATACATTGAATATTGTTGTCATATGTGGTCTTGTCCTTCGCCTATATCTATCGAGACTGTCGACAAAATCCAAAGAAGGGTCTGCAATTTTTCGGTCTCGACTTGGCATCTCGACTTCAGTCACTTTCCCTCCACCCTGATAAGGTTTCCTTCTGTCTTTTATATAAATATTTTCACGGCAATTGTTCTAACCTTGGTTCCTAGGCCGCATGAAATTAAACGTATAACTTCATTTTCTACTAGGTTTGATAGCTTGGTTTGGTTTATTTTGTTTTACGACATATTAACCTCAGTTTTTATTGCTGGTAAATTTTTTTTTTTTAAATTATTCCTGATATTTTTTTCAAATGTATAAATGATTTTTTTTTCAAAAATGTATTGCTGGTAATAATTTTTTACAAAGTATTTCTGGTATTAAAACCAATTTTTACACTTTCATAATGCTTTTTACATCAGTTTGGGGGTTAACTATTTACCTATAGCTGGGACCCTAACAGGTGCTACCACCCGGGTCAGGGTGGACCTGGAAACACCAGCAATTAAGAGGTGGTTCCATACTCCTCAAAACCTCCTGATCAGAGACCTTGCTATTGGACGTGATTTATCGTCTTACCCAGGACGCGGATGTAGCTTACCGCCATACCCAGGAGGGTACTACATCTGATTTTTTTCCTGTTTAAATAATAATTGTAACCGTAAGTTCTATTCTAATAGTTTCTTCTCTGAACTTATTACCTATAGAAATATCTTCCGATTTCTTGCTTCCCTACCACCTACATTGTTCAACAATTTAAATCCAATACAAATCGCCATCTTTTGTCTTCTTGAATTCTGTTTTTTTATTGTCCTTTCTCATAAATAAATCATTTCCTTTCTCTTCTACTTCTAGTATCCATTTGCTACTTAATATCATTCTCGCCTTGCTCGGGGTGAAATGATTTTAAGACGATGAGTGTTGGAGTGCTAT
>OZ010585.1:106333111-106388111 GCA_963932145.1 Acanthosepion lycidas
TAAATTATAAATTATATAACTGTTATGGTCCGATTCCTTGTACCACGGTGATAGTCCAAGGTAGAACCAATAAAGAAGAACTCGAAGGCGGATATAGAATAACACAGATATATTACAAACAGGAATATATACAGAGAGGTAGAAAAGTGTTAGTACGAACAATCAGGTTTAGTAGTAATTGTCTGAACGCGACTCTGTTTCGGTCTGCCTCTGACTCGACTGAACGGTATTTAGTCACCCCCCTCCCCACGAGGGCATCATGTCGCACAAGACCGGTTCAACGTGGGATCTCCGAGCCCGTGGGCCCGGCCAAAAATATGCCCTTTGAAGCCTTATAAACTGGTTCAGGGTCGGTTTACCTCCCCGAAAGAGACTCCACCCTTCGTCGTAGACTCGTTCGGGTTCCTCCCCGCCCGAAGGGAGAGAATTCAACCGATCAGCCGATCATCCGGTCGCCCGACTTCAGACTGAACGGTATTTAGTCACCCCCCACCACGTGGGCATTATGTGGCACAAGGCCAGCTTAACGTGGGATCTCCAAGCCTGTGGGCTCGGCGAAAAATATGACCTTTGAAGCCTCGTTCGGGTTCCTCCCCGCCCGAAGGCAGAGAGTTCAGCCGATCAACCGGTCGCCCGACTTCAGACTGAACTCCCTGCTTCCTCTTGAGCCGCAGTATTTATTACGTGTGGAATAGTCCATTATGTTATTATGGGTAAGGACCCATAACAACAACAAATATGGTAATTTTTTGTTTTAGAATCGTTATGCGTACATCGCCACAATGATAGTTTGTTTTGTTTGCATGGTTGAATAGAAGATTGCTATGAAACAATAAATTCGTGCATACGAAACGCAGGTAGCAAAATATCGCATTGCGGTTCATGACGTCACACATGACCCCGTGAAAATGAAAATGAAGAAATGTGTTAAGTATGGAAAGCCGTTGGTATAAACCAATAGCTCCATTTATCAACTATAAGCATTTAAGTATATTTGTGGAGTTTTTATAGTTTATTTTGTTCAGGTTAGGTTTCAACTGTTTTATGTTAATAGCTTCCAGAATTTTTAGTTTTTGTTCATTGTTTTCCTGGTTAAGTACAATTGTATTTTCAACAAGGATTTTCCGGAACTGTGTATGTGGTCAGGCATGTTGTTTTAGATGCCTAAAATGTTGGAATTGTCATTCAGATGGAGAGTTAAGCATTGTGAGAGCGTTGTGAAAGCGAATTTGTGGTGTGACCAACATAAATATTATTTAATCCGTTGGAGATACAATTTCCCAGAGGGCATTTGAATTTGTAAACTATGCTAGTTTTCTGCAAATCGCTAACAGTCGAGGAAGAATCATTGCGAATAATTAAGTTGGATATACTAGATTTAGTGTAGTATATGATTAACTTAATTTTTTGCTAGGATCTGTTGTAGATATATTAGTATTTACCTCGCGCCTGTGGAACTCCCTTTCCTATTCCAGCTTCCCTGGGAGCTATAATCTCCAGCTATTCAAATGTAATGTCAATCGACATCTCAAGTTGCCTTGATCTATCCACTATCCTTCTCCTCATCTTTTCCTCTATCACTCCTATCTGATCTTGCTCCAAATCTTCTGTAACCCTTTGCGTCCTAGTGGCTTCCCGCCTTGCTTGGGGTGAAACGCTTAAAAAAAAATACCTGGCAGGCTTAAGCAAGTGGATGACGGAACAGGGTCTGGGAGTAGTAGCAAAGGGACAAAACTTATTGAGAGCTACAAGGGATAGGGAAAAGTGGAGAGCCATGATCACCTACGTTCTGAAGACACACAGCATATAAAAGAAGAAGCTAGCAGTTAGTATTTTATGCCTCCCTTTGTTTTATCAAAAGGCTATTTCATTCATTTTAAACCTGTCACCTCAATCATCTAATTATAATATTTGTTCTTTCTTTAGTAACTTATGACTTTATTTTAACCTTTTTTTTTTGTCAAAACAACATCTCAAAAGCTAAACAAAGTATTAAGAAATAAAATTTCATTTGCAACAAAGAAAAATGATGAACTCTAACATGGCAGTGAATGTTGGAGAATTTCCTCACATATGAAGAGGAGGCAACAGATGCTGGTTTAAAGAAGCATTTTACAACAAGGAAGTTTTTCAGAAAAATGGAAACCAAAAGGAAATTTATTTTTAGAATATTGAAGGTAAGGGCGGGGAGAGAAAGAGTGAGTTGAAAGAATATGCAATAAAATTAAATTTTCAGTAGTTTATTAATATTGGTGAAAATGATATATTTTGTTTGATTCTTAATTCCTCTTCTTTTATTGTTCTTTCTGCTTAATAATGTCTTCTTTTTTATATTTTATAGGATGGATAGAGGGGGAAGATCGACAAAGGAAAACAACGTATGACATACTTAGCGGGCTTTGATTACGAAATAGGATCTGGGAGATGTAGCAAAAAGACAAAACATATTGAGAGATAAAACGGATAAGAGGAAGTGACAAGCCATGATGCCTTCACCCTGTAGGAACACGACACATAAAAGATTTACTACTATCTAAATTATATCCATGACATTGAGTAATATCACTGTTGATTGATAAGGTTTCAAAGAACATTCACTTAGAAATATAATTGGAATTTTTTTCTGTAGTATATAAAGTGTTGTTCAAATCTGCGTAATGTCAATGCCGTATTACGGCATTGAGTAATACGTTTTCTGGTTGATAAGCAAGATCAGCTAATATCTGGCATCTTTAACAGAGGAAAAAGAAACATGTTTGAACATCTATCGGCAATCTATAAAACTCTGTCCAAATATACTTAATGTCAACTTACTGTGAGGGATTTCACTAATACGCGATTTGGTTTATACTAAAGAACTCCTAATAATGCATGGTCGTTAGCAAACAGAGCAGCCCACCATGCAAATTAAAAATTGGACATAGCAAAATCAAGAAAGTACAGCCACTTAAATATCTGGGAAGTGTGTTAACAGATTGCGGAAAGTTCAATACCGAAATACGAAAACCGCATTGGGATAGCGAAATGTGACTCCCAAAAAGCTAAGCACTGTATGAAGAAACAGAAAAAAACACGTTAGAACAAAGAAAAGAGTACTGAATTGTTATCTTATGGAAGAGAGATAGAGAACAGGACATAGATGGAGGAAGAAATAGGGAGCTAGAGAGAGGGGGAATTAAGAACGAGGAAAAGACTTAGGGAAGGAGAGAAAATGAAACAGGAGAAAATCCGATTTCTGGTGGAGGGAGGAAGCGGAGGAAAAGTGAGAACAAAAAGTTAGGGAAGGGTTAGAGAAGGGACGGCAGAGTGGGGAAGGAAAATATACACGAAAAGAGAGAGAGAGAGAGAGAAGGGGGAAAGGGTTAGAGAAACCCAACGAAAGGGAGTCAGTGAAAGACACGAAGAGAGAGAGGAGGGAGAAGCATTAGAGAAGGGGCGATGGAGCGTTTCAGGAAAAGGATAGGCGAAGAGATAGAGAGAGAGCGTACGTATGGGTAAGGAATTGTAAAATGGAGAGAACGAATGAGAGAAAATGTGTGTGTGTGTGCGAGATAGAGAGAGAGAGAGAAGAATGGATAGATGAATGAAAATAATCTTTATAATGTTTTTTTTTTTTCTAATCTTTACGAAGTCGAGTAGAACTCAATTGTCCTGTCGCATCTTTCAAAGTGTTTAACGGCATAACAAAACCAACGTTAATCGTACATTGTTTATTCTCATCTGACATGTTAAACAACTCAGCTGGTGACAGTATGCCGTTCAAACAGTTATGGCTGGAGCGATAAAAATGAAAATCTATGGAATATTAAAATCTTAATATGGTATACAATAATAATATCAGACCAATGCAAAAGCCTGCGCCAGATTCTCATTGCTAATATAAATGACTGCAACTGGGCACTGGCGTTTGTTTTAGTATCCATTCCTGATGTCTTATAGATTGAAACTTTGTATCGTCTAGTTGCGAGTCTGACTTTGTTGAATTATACATTTTTGAGCCCAAATGAATGCCTGAAAGATGATGGATAAATAGTTGTATATTCATCAGATTAGGAATTTCAGAAAGGAGTAAGTGTTGTATCTGCGATGACAAAAGATCTGGAAGATTTTGGATCGTGCCCCATCATCCCGGACGGGTTAAAAGGTGGTTTGTTCATCAGGGTGTTTTTAACCATAACGACCAATCACGTCCCGGATGTACACTTCCGACGTCGATGAAGACGCTCTGCTTGCCATCGAGGAGAATAAATCGAAAATTTCCGACGAAAGAGATTGCTAAGAGTTTGAAAATCGCTATCTTAGCTGCCATCTTTGGCCATCTGAAAGGACTTGGATTTAAGAAAAAGGCCTATTTTGGAAAATCGAAAACTGTCATTTTCCAACTTGAGAACGGAAGAATGCATGTTGAAAAGCAGACCTTCCAGAACCATATTGAGGAGAAATGGGAAACCCTGCGGCTCCCACACCACCGTATTCTCCTGATTTGACTCCTTCGGATTTTCATTAGTTTCGATCTTTACAGAACGATTTAAATAACCAAAAAAAAAAAAAAAAAAAAAAAAAATGGACTGTTCGTAGTCGAGTGCTATCTCAAAATACTCTTCCAACAAAAACACCGTTTCTTCGAAAATGATATTAATATGCTTATAGAACAGAAGGCAGACTATGTTCTTGATTAATAATGTTTTTTTTATGTCCGTATTTAAAATTTTATTTTTAATTTCTAATCGGTCACGAACTTTTGCAATAACCTAATCAGAAAATCCTCTGATCCACGTTTATACACAAAAAACAAAACAAAAAAAAAACTTAATCCCAAATAAAAAAAACGTAACTTATATAACAGAATGGATTAAATCCGACAATTATGAATATAATTATTTTTTAGACCTTATTATTAGATACGATTTATTTAAGTAAATGTTCTGTTATTTTTTAAGTAAACAGTATTAATTACATTTACCGTCCTCAATGTTCGAGAAATTTCGTAGAAAATATGCGTTCTTCGGCAGGAATCGAACTGTAGTTAAATGGTATAGCACGTCAGTTCAAATGATAGTTTCCGCATAGTAATACAGGTTCGATTTCTGTCGGATAACATATTTTCTACAAAATTTCTCGGACATTCAGGTCGGCAAATGTTATTAATACTGTTTAAAAAAAGACAAAAAAAAAACGGAGCATTTACTTAAGTATCTAATAATAACATATAAATGAAAAACTATGTATGAGTATATTTCGATCTTAATTTTTTATCCTTTTATCCTTATCTTGCACTGGGGATACAAGATGACAGCGTCTCTTATGTCAAAGAGGAACTATTTCAATATACGAAGGAGTGATTCCCTAAATGAGAACAATTCAATGATAAAGGGAAATTATATTTAAATTTTTACATTTGAGAATAGTAAAAAGGTATCAGACACTACGAAGCCATTAACCAACTAATCTTCTGTATTTTACGGCATAGGTAGAGTGTATTTATATATTTAAGCACTCATATGTAAACACGATTAAGAACAAAAGACAAAATTTTCCCAAGCGCGACAAAAGTGAGGAAGATGTACAGAGCTATAAACATCTACGTCCTGAAGAAAGAAGTAAAATTGTTAGTAAATAATAAATAGATGCCATCATTTTTGACGGCATGTATTATACTAACTCCTCTGATTATAGTAGTATAGACATTTCTATATAATCTATATAATCTATCGAAATTAAAAAATTGTTAAAACTAAAGCGATGGATCGAATAAAAAAAAAACTATCATGTCCTCTATCTGTTTTAAATACAATATAGGAGGGTGAGCTGAACACTTCATCGGCTGACTATGAAGGAATAAATGCTAGAGCTGAAAAGCATAGAACCGGAAGAGAGTTCTACAAAGGAGAAGTGAGAGAAAAGAAGCGTTAGCATAGAACCTACGGTTACATCTAGCTAACACAACTGCAATTTATGGGGCCTCGTCGCCAAACTAGTACTGTGCTTAAATTTATAAAGTCTGCCTGGCATAACGAAGAGCCCATCAGAACAATTTCCACGAAATTATTTTTTTTTAAGCATTACCGCCAGAGCAAGGCGTGAAGTCACTAGGATGCAGGGGGGTGCAGAAGATTTGGAGCAACATCAGATAGGAGTGATAGAAGAAAGGATGAGGAGAGAGATAGTGGATAGATGAAGATAACTGGAGGTGTCGATCGACATTACATTTGAATAGTTGGAGATTATAGCTCTCAGGGAAACAGTAATTGGGAAGGGTGTTCCACAGGCGAGATGTGCGAGGTATGAAGCTATTGGAGTAGAAGAGAAGGCTACATTTAAAAGTTTCTACAGTGTAAGGGTTGGAGCAGGATGCCACCCTCGTAGGGCGCTTGAATTCATGGAGTCTGGGAACCAGTGAAAGCAGCTCATCGGAGCAATTACAATGAAAGTATTTGTAGAAAAGACAGAGAGAGGCGACGGCGCGTCTGTGAGAGAGTGACTGTAGATGAGACGCCCGATCAGGGCCAATTATATTACATATCCGTCTCTGGATCTTGTCAAGAACTCCGAGGTAAACAGAAGGTGCTCCAGACCATATATGGCAGCAATACTCCATGCAAGGGCGAATGGTTGATTTTATAGAAAAGCCACTGGGAGGCAATTTTAAGGTGGTTGAAAAGCGACTGAACCTGAGACGCTAGATAAGGAGAATTAATATGGCGGATTCACCTTGAGATTTTATCGAGGATCTCTAGATGTATAACAGGAAATCCGGAATTTATACAGCAGACATATTCTAAGCACTGGCGAATGGCAGATTTATAGTTATATAAGATAGATTCAGGACAGAAAAACACAAAACAGTGAATCGACTTGCTTAATTAAAAAAAAAAAGTGGATATTTTTCGATTCTGGAAAATGTGGGTTGAGTGCGATCTTACGAAGGGTCAGCGATAAACATTAGACTCCCTATTTTTTTTTTATTCTCCCATATTTTTTTCTTACGAGCAGGCCAATCAATTTAAGTGGTGATAGAATATATGATTTCGTTCCCTTCTTTTTTCTGACAGGATTGCAAAGACGCAATGATATATTTCCACTCCGTTTCATATTCTATTTCAACTTCTCTCGTTATTACAACGTTATTATTGTCTTCGACAAGATGGTCTTTGGTATGCTTTTCTTTCTCTTCCCACGTGAATTCCATCTCAATGCAAGTTTATCTTTGTTCGTTCATTAGATAACTTCATGATATATCCATGTCATCTTAACCCACGTTTCTTAATATCAATGTACATATTTCAGTTCCTCGTTAGGGATATTGTTAAGCCAATAAGTATTATAAATTTTTCGAGAGCCGCTGTTGTGAAAGACAGAAACGACTTTCATGTTTTTTTCCCCTTCATTCGCCACTATTCAGAAACATCTTTATCATAATCATCATCATCACCATCACCACCACCATCAGCATCAGCAGCAGCAGTATCATCATCACCGTGCCGATTTTTTACGGCTTAGTTTGGATTAAAGCCATTTTTGTTGGAAAGCACGAGTATCCTGTTATAATTGCAATTCCCCGCCTTCGTTAGTTTGCGCGACCGTTACGCCCTGCCAATACCTCATCAATAACGCACTGTTCCTTTTCGATCGCGTGGGAAGAGGTGGGAAGACACTTCTTGATTTCAGTGAGAAAATGAAAGGAAAAAAAAAGGAAAGATCAAAGTGGAGCGAGAGAATATGATTAAGCTGATTAGAACAGATACTATACTTTGATCTTAGGCAAAAGACCGAGAAGCGTTTGCGACGAAGATAAAAGGGTCATTTTTCAGACGCACAGTATCGAACGACAGAATCCAAGGAAGACAATCGCCAAAAATACAGTTACCCTAACTAAAATGACTGTCTGCTGAATTATTTTTTAAAATTATTATGAAAAGAAATGTAAGATATGGATTTGGCTAGAAAGAAAGTCCGTTTAAGTGAAATTAAAATATGGCATTTTCAAATCTTTTCATTTGTACCTCTATACTTAAAATAACAACAATTCATAATTATGACTGTTATTGCAATATTTTGTTAAATTTGTTGAGTTCAGATATTAAGCGATATGATAGGGACATTTCTACGGATATTTGATTGCCGTAGAACTCGCCATGAGCTTCCACAATCATTAAGAATAAAGATTTATCAGAAAATTCAAATAGGAAAACTGAAATTTTCCCGCCTCTTTCTAGTGTATACTAATACTCTAGTCGTTGCAGTAATTGTGTTTGGGAACAAGGTGGTCCTAGAAATTTTGGCATTTTCAGCGCTGTTCGTAAATTGAGATATAGATAAGCACTATCAGTTCCCTGCATCTCAGAGCTTTTTTATGATTCAAATTTTGTTTGATTCCTTCCCTCTCGACATATCCGACTTGGTAGAACTTGCTAGACGTAAAACAACCTCTGCCACTCTAGGCCTTTCTGCCGCAAATTTACGCGGAATTTACAGAATATACTGTAAAAATCCCAAGCCATATATATCTGATACCTTTTGTCGTTGCCGCGGTAAAACTGAAGAAAGTTTTATTAAAACATAAGAAAGTGTTATGTACTGAGAGACATTGAAACGAGAAGGGTTAATACCAAAAACCCGTGGGAGCAATCGAGGATTTAATCCACACAAAAACTATAAATGATTCAAATTGTATGTCAAGCAGTCTGAACAATGGAAAAGTGACCCAGATTTAGGGGATAACGTTGACTGACACACAGCTGAAAATTCAGGCTCTAAAGTGAGAATTTCATTTTTCGTAAGCAACGAATTTGGAGTTGATTTCCCTGGTTGAAAAGTGAGTTGAAATACTAGGAAGGGGTGGATGAGCCACCCACGCTCACTGAGGAGATTTAGGGAGAGTTAATAATATGTAAGGTTGGAAAGAGGGAATTCCCCAAAGTTATGACGTAAACCGGAGGGGATTCACCGAAATGCTCCTACCTCACTATACCCCCCACCATGCCAGTTTGGGCGAATGCCCATAAATACGAATGCGCGAAGTGAATTAAGCAAAAGAGAGGTAGAAGAAAAGGAAGAAATGGAAGGACAAGTTTAGCAGAAAAAAAAAAACTTCTCCAAATACATTATCTATCTATCTATCTATCTATGTTGGTGAGAAAAGATTTTATGATCAAAAAAACAAAAAAAAAACAAAAAAAAATTTTACTCTCGTCAAAATATCTTCCTTTACCCTTGATTACTACAGTACAATTTTTGGGCATTCGTTGCTGCAGTTTCTGAAAGTTTAACTTTGATAATTAATTTCATTCTTTTTTTTTTTTTCAAAGACTACAAGAGCTCTTTTATTTTTTCCACTCTTCTGTAAAATTTATCTCATGCTAATTCTGGGGGAGGCTTCAAACTTTTGAACTGCGCTCTATATAATAATATACTCGACTCTCCCGTCGAATTCGACGTATGAGGGTCAAGCAGATCAATTCCTAGGAAACCGACAGCCAGACAACAGCACATGAGATTGGTAAAGGTTTTGTGCAGGACCATCCACACTTTTTGAAGGGCCGAATACAGAGACCTGGTGCACTACATGCCACAAGGTCCCCAAACGACCCTCCGCAGGTTTTGAATTCAGAGTTGTCCTTCTCCTAGGACAGTTGCCATCCAAGGCTATAGAAACCAATCTGCCCTGCTATTTACCCATAGCTGGAGAGAGAGAGAGAGAAGAGGATTCACACATTTCCCAAGGGTATTAGCACATAAGTGAATGTAATGGATTCGACTGGAATTCGAACTCGGCTCTGCGATTCCTCAATCCAAGCCGCTATCCATTACTCCACCTATCATATATATATCCATAGGTGTGTGTGTATGTATGTGTGTGTGATCATCTTAATCTTAATAAAGAAGCAACACTTGCTTACCTAACAACGTTAATGATGATATTAGCTGTTTCCTTGTTATAAGGAAACATTTGTCATTCATTGATCAAATATATTCCTTTACAAAAACATTGTTTATTACAAATATTCTCCATTCTAATACAATAATCAAAAGGAAGATATATATGATTAGTTTGATCTTGAAAACAGGGTCAAGTTTGTAGATCGACTGATAACCAATGAATCAATATTTTCTACCAAACCTTAAGAGAAAGAGAAAGAGAAAGAAAGAGTGAGAGAGAGAGGGGTGAGGGGGAAGAGAGATAGAGATAGATCAAATACATCGAAATATAATAAGATTAAATCATTGAAAAATACCAACTATTTATGGAGGCTGCTGTACTTTTAAATCGGAAGAGAATTGAAAAGACATTAATTCAAGTTGATCAAGTGGCACGTCTTTGTGTAGAAAAGAATCAATAATATGAAGTGCTTCTCGTGAGATAATACTTTCTCTATAAAAAGGAAAAAAAAATGGAAGCAATGTTTTCTTTCTCATAGTTCCTCGTTTGAAGCTTATACTCACAATCCATGGAAAACTTTCAATTAAAACGAGAAAACTTCCAATGAAATTTATAGGCTTTTCTCTTGTGAGGTTTTTGTTTTTATGTAAGTCGCCATTATTCTTTGCGGATTTTAATGTCTTGAAATTGCAGTCTTATGGGAGAATTTCTGTTTGTATTCACTTGTTTTTTTTTTTCTATTTCATTTGCATTATTTCGAAACTGTTTAATATTTTTATCTGACCTTGCACAAAACCAATGCGATCGATCCAACATTTTAATCTTTCTTTAAAAACAAACGTGAATTGGTTTTTATATTTCCTTGCGTTTACACTTACGCAAAGTTGTTCATTAACCCAATTATGCCTAAGACCTAACTAAATGGTCAATGTTTTAACCATCACTGTAATATTTTGAACTTGTCGTAACAACAGAGGAATATTTTACTCTAAATTATTAGGCTTAGTTCCACGAGCTGATTAAATCCATGACAATTAGGGCAGGTTGATATTTCAGATTTTTTTTAGAAAATCATCGCTACGCTACCAAAAATTATATTCATAGCTTAATTTTTTTTTTCATTTCGTTTTTAAAAATGTACAGAAATACTTAGTTTCCGCAATCTTTGTTTACAAACTGACTTCAAAACTTTACTATTTCAAGAAAAATTCTAAATAAAGTTGATATTTCTTGTAGTAGATACATTGGATGGAAAATAAATTCAAACCAGAATTCTAATTATAAGTCACGATAAGCAAAATAGGCAGTTCTTCCTGTATTCTATAAGTGAAAAATGTCTAACAATTATAAAAGATTACCAAAAAAGGTTAATCAATTAAGATTTTACACAATTTGATTGGTTATAATTAACAAAAACAATAAATAAATAAATAAATAAATAAAAATGTATATACTAATACTACTGGGCACAAATTTTAAAAGAAAGTATTTTAAATTTGCATTCTTTATTGAAAATCACACTAAAACTACTGCGCTGTATAAAATATTACATTATAATATACGTAATCTGTTCAATATAAAATATATTTTGAAGGTCTTATTTGATGATACGATGCTTTAGTAATAATGTATTTGTTCCTTGCTGCCTGTCCATATAAAATTTGTGAAGCTTCGGTTGTTTTTTTAACTGCTTTTTCAACAACTAAATAATTTGCGTAATTATTTATCATGTCAAACTACAAAAGATTAAAATTTAGTGCAATACCACGATTACAAGTTCGATCTGCCCTAATACCCATTTGCTTGGGTCTGAGGTATAAATGGATTAAACCTAAATCCCATTAACTTTTAATAACTTAGACGAAAGCTAATCTCTGGAGTAAAAATGAGCTAAAGTGTACTCTGTGGTTCTCGTAGTATCAAGGAAGTTAAGCAACATTGAGCCTGGTCAGTTGTTATAATTTTCAGTTAAAAGGTTCATGGGCTGATTAAGATATTTTTCTGGAATGTGAGTAAATGAGATTTATTATTTTAACATAGTCTCCCTTTGCGGTCCACACTTTTCTTTCATCGGTGTTGTAGCACTTATATCCCATTGCTGAAGAAGCTTTCATCCTGTTGGTAAATAAAAAGTCACAACAGCAAATAGGATGTTATCATAACTACGTTAATGGTTAAATGTTATTCATGTTGGGAAACAGATGATAATTAACAAAGGGTAACGAGGATTAAAATACAGAAAATCGAGGTTTTTTGTAAGACTCTTACCATGGAGGATTTTAAATGTATTTTAGCAGAACTTGTAAAATACCAAAATGAACAGAATGGAAAAATTATTACTACAAACGCAGAAGGAAAATCATAAAAGACAAATGCAAAATGAAAAAAGACAATTACAACTCCAGGAGCTAATTTTAAAAGTAGCGAGTAATACACAACAACAAAATATTGAAAAAGAGGCGACTTTTTCTCAAGACGCCGTATGGAACACGATAGAAACATTCAAATATTTCCTAGAAGAGGATAAAAATTTCAAGGACTTTTTCAGACATCATGAAGACATCTTCAACATCGATTGTCAAAACTGGACAGAAGCAAAAAAGCTACGACTATTACTCAGAAAATTAGGAACGGAAGAATACACAAAATTCGTGGATTACATTTTGCCAAAGAAGACAAATGATCTAAAGTTTAATGAAGCAGTTATATGCCTGATGGAGCTTTTCAGATCGAAAACGTCACTCTTTCACAAAAGGTGGAAATGTCTTAACCTCGTAAAGGATGAAAATGAGGGCTATTCTACGTTCGCCGCAATCGTGAATAAACATTGCGACGATTTCAAGTTGGCAGAATTAACTCCAGACAATTTCAAGTGTCTTATTTTGTACAAGGGTTAATCTCAGCAAAAGATAGTAAAATGCGCAAAAGAATGCTTTCAAAACTGCACAATGAACCTGGATTAACACTACAAAAACTATCGGAAGACTGCCAAAAATGCTTGAGAATAAAGAAAGACTCGAAGGATATTGAGGAGTCAGGAGTATCACATATACGTAAGTTAAACAAATGTTTACATTTTTCACCCTCCCCGGAAAGAAAACAAAAATTCTATAATAATGAAAAAAGATTTTCACTCTCTCCGGAAAGAAAACGAAAATTCTATAATAATGAAAAAAGTACAACGTACAGGTCAAATAATGATGAAAATCAAAGTAAATATAACCCCTTCCCCCATCTGCATGTTATCGATGTGGAGGACTGCACTGGAATAAGGATTGCGTGTGGAAAAATGGGTCACAAGGCACCCCAATGTAGGAACAGAAAATCTACTAGTAGGATAAGAGCTACTAGAATGCATGACGAAGACATTACTAACATAAGGAAATATGTGGAACTTGAAATCTTAAATAAAAAGATAAAATTACAACTTGACTCAGGTTCAGATCTGACTACCTACAAACATGGAGAAAGTTTAATAGACCAACAATATTACATACACAGAAAATGGCTAAGTCTGTTACAGGAAAGCGTATAAAATTCGAAGGAGAAGTAATCCTAAATGTAAAATTTCACGGGAAAACAAGAAAACTCAAAATATTCGTAATGAAGGATACAGAAAATCTAGTGGGCACAGACTGGATGCAGAAGTTCGACGTATGGGATTTACCTATCATTTCGTTTTGTAAGGGTGAACTTAGAATTGAATTAAAAGAAAATGTCCAACCAGTCTGTAAAAATAAGCGAAACGTACCATTTGCTACCATAGACGAAAACAGTAAAGAGTTATACAAGGCAGTAGGAACTACCGGTAACTTTTCGAGAGATAAGTAGAGAAACGGAAAAGGATGAATTTATGCAGAGGACGAAGGTAAAAATACTGTCTGTGTTTGATAAGTTATTACCTAACAAGAATAAACACTAGCATACACCTATAGTAATCAAGAGATCATTTAAACCAGGTGAACGAGTTTACTTTAGGATGTTCAAGAATAATATGGCTTACTGGGAGCGTGGCACAATAATTAACAGACTAGGAAATGTGATGTACGCAGGACAAGGCGAAAAGTTTACCCGCAGAAGACATATTGACCAAATACAAAAAAGACGGGTTGAAGAGCCAAGCTGGTCACCCGCTGAAAATGACGATTCAATGGATGCAATCTTTGAAGCTTTTGAGATTTAAAGACCACAGGAAGACACAGAAACTAGGTCAAACAGGAAGAGAAAATTTACCGAACCTCTGATTATCGACCATAAGAGAAAAAAATACTAACTCCCCCTACAAAAGGGATCTAACGAGGTGGGTGTTGAGGAGTCCACCCCTTTTTATACAAATGAACTCACCCAGCATATATATATAATACTGCAAGAGAGAGACGAGAGTAAGACAGAGCAAGACCGAGGAGTTGAGTCGAGAGTAAAAGGTTGTAGGTAACCGGAAGAGCGAGGGTGAGGTAACAGCGTTGTAGGAGTCACAGTGAGCGATCACGTAGACTCAGTAAGAAGTCATACAGCGATACTTCAATACCAAAGACTGTATATATATTTTGCTACTAACCCGTATTCCTGGAACTACTAACCTGCATTACCAGTTTGTATTATTATGTTAATACATTATTTTCCTATATTCATTCCTGGCGTTTGTTATTTATTGGTACCGAATTTCAACCCGGAATCCACAACAGTAATCAAATCAGGAGAATAAGGAGTATGAACAACCAGTTCAAAGTTAGTCACAGACAGAAGCCATTGAAATCAAGCACGTGTATTCAGGAGCAGTATGACGAAACAAAACAACCTTCCTCAATTTTCCTGGGTGTCTGTTCTTGGTAGACTTTCGTAATCGCACCAGCAATTTCGCATAGCACTCTCCATTTATGGTGTACTTCTTTCGAAAAATAGTCAATGGGTAAAATCTGAAGCCATCAAATCCCCTAAAAATGAAACGTCATTGGCCTTCTTTTGAG
The DNA here is from genome assembly GCA_963932145.1 of Acanthosepion lycidas. Taxonomy (NCBI): domain Eukaryota; kingdom Metazoa; phylum Mollusca; class Cephalopoda; order Sepiida; family Sepiidae; genus Acanthosepion; species Acanthosepion lycidas. The sequence continues at coordinate 106,347,959 of OZ010585.1, forward strand.
CAGGTGAAGTGGTGGGTGTTTCCACTTCATGAATTGCCTCCTGACATATAACTTAAGGTAATAAACCAATACATATTCTTGGTTATGAAACGTTGAAGTAGATTTTTCTATGATGTGATCAGCCTGGTGAACATTTAACTGAAGGCATGGAGAAATCTTTGTCATGACAAGTACATTGAGCAGCATAACCGTGTCACGAGTTAATAGCATGATCTATTTGATTTATGGTCAATCAACTGTCATCCATCAACGTGTGGTGAATACGATCAATGTTTCCCTCAGTGGTGGCATTTGCGGGATGTCGAGGTCTTGGGTCATATACATAAGTCTCCTTTACTCGCCTAAATTCAGCTGCAAACATTTGCACTGTTAATAAAGCTAGTGTTTCATCCCCTAATGTTCGAATGATGCCAGTATGAATGTCCGCAGGTACGTTATAATTCCATGATACCAAATTGATTCCATTTTGAAGAGAAGTCGTTATTAGTTACTTTTGAAGTATTTTTGAACAGTTATATATCAATTTACCTGGTCAGAAACAATTAAGTTAAGAAGAGTTAAATTAGGGCATGCAGTATTGGATTGAACAGCTCTAGCATGATTCCTTCATAATCAGCCTATTAATTTCTAAGCTCACCCCGTAAATGGGTGACCACTTCGGAAGACTAGATGCTGTAATCTGGGATATGCAAGTGGTTTTAATAGGTAACGGCTCGGAATTAATAATCGAAGAGACGAGTTCAAATTCTCGTCGAGTTCCTTATAGTCATTTAAAAGGATATGTAAACACTTCATTTACCCCCAGAAATGGGTTAATTATTTTAAGCATTTCACTCCAAGCAAGACGGCACTGTCACTAGTACGCAAGGGGCGACAGAGAGTGTAAGTAAGGGAAAAGATTGGGTAAGTTGCGTGGGTTGAGGAAATGATAAAAAAGAAAGGCGGAGGATAAAAAGAAGAACGGGGATCAAAGCAACAGAAGATGTCGATTGACATTACATTTAATTTTTTGAAGATTATAATTATCAGAGAAGTAAGTAAGAGGAAGGGAGTTCTACTGTTGTGAAGTGCAAGAGAAGAAGCTATTAGATTAGAAGAAGGGGTTGCATTTAACTGTCTCGAAAATAAAGAGTGGGACCGAGGTGTCAAACGAATAGCACGCTTGAATTGATACAGTCGGGTCACCAGTGAAAATAGCTCTTCAGAGCAGATGCTGTGACAATATTTATAAAAGTGACAGAGAGAAGCCACGTTAAGTCGGTGAGAAAGTGACTGAAGCCGAAACCCCAAGTCAAGACCGATAACATAATAATCCAATCTGTCTTTGCATTTTGTCGAGAACCTTGAGATGAACAGCAGGGGCACCAGACCATATATGGCAACAGTATTCAATGCATGGACGAATGGTAGATTTTTACATGTGAAGGATGGACTTTGACGAGAAAGACATTCTGGCGCGACACACAGCCAAATTTCCTTGCGCTAGATGTTGCAATTGATTCAATGTAGTTGTTCCACCTCAGGTCAGTGAAAAACGTGAGACCAAGAAGCCGTAGTGAGGTGCTCTCATGGAGTTGAGCATCAACCATGCTGATAGGAAGCAGATTGTAAAGATTAATCATTATCCACCAAAATTTCTTAAATATCTTAAAATATTTTCTGGCATTGAATAACATTTAAAGGGTCGGTAAGCGGTAAAAAAAAATCAATTAGTGGTATTCACAAGTCGCCTTTCCTCTCCTAAGTGTTCTTGGATAAAAATTTCCACAACAGAAACAATGATCTAGAATTGAAGCAGTGATAATACCTACCCTGAATCCATAATAAAGCTTAAGGATATGGAAGTACTAAATACTTAAAATAACTCGACGTCTGGATCAGTTATAACAAATTTAGCGTTGGAGAAAAAGAAATTGAACCATAGCCTATGGTAGGGATAGTTTCGCTCAACACCATAAATTGGTACGATACTAAAACATTAATCCGAAACCTCGAGTCAAGTTCTTAAATAGATTTATCAGTCGATAAATTCATATGGATGTCAAGCATGGCGCCAAACTGGTCCAGGAATATCTAAATTGTCAGTTGTATACAGCCGCTTTATAAGATCTTTCATGAGACATGGCTTTGATCGAATGAAACCTGTGGTTAATAGCGAAGATAATACTTTTTCGAACCTTGTGCACTGGCGCTAAAGAATCCCCACCAAAAAAGAACTGTAATTAACCACATCACTTGAGAACACTCAACAGCAGTAACAATTACAATTGATATTACATGTAACCCGAAGATATATTAAGGATATAATGTATTAATATTCTACACTATTTATTTAAAAAAAATGATAGGAAACAACGCCATCGATACTGGAAAGAACGATAACGACCACTGGTATTTTTAAAGAGAAACATTGGATAAATTTCAACCGGAAGAATTACTGGCTGCTAAGTAAATGAACGCCAAATGTTTCTTTATAAGTAAACGGTTTGTATTATAATTATATTTATCATTGCTGTTGCTAAAAGTGAAAGTGTCTAGGCCTCTACAAAGTTTTGTTCAATTCTGTATCGTTCAGTACTGTCCTTGGAAAAGGCATAACTATCTTACTCCAGTTATAGGTTAAATAGTAGTACAGTTTAGGTTCATTTGCCTTGGTTGGCTACCAGATTAATAGAAAGTAAACTCAAAATTCAAATCTGAGGACTGTGGCAGGTCTTCAGGCAAGTGTGGCATATTATACACGAGTTTTTACAACTTTAATCAAATCATCAATGAGATGTCGTCTGTTGATTCAGTTGCAAACTATTGACTCATAAGAGGTCGAAACTGATGAGAGAGTTGAACGCATGCAATAAGGAAACTTCAATTTTAAACGTCTCAGATTTAACGAAATATACGATTCAATGTAACGATATCAAATAAAAATGTCATAAAATTTGTTGTTTTTTCATAGCAACTTTTCATTAGTTGGAGCGCGTGGGAGAAGGAGAGAAAAAAAACAAGTGATGAAGAATTCTCGTTACGATGGTGCCGACTGATTCCAATGGTACTTGGTACTACAGCAACCCGAATGCTGCCAAATCGCGAGATCGAAATGTCAACATATATTCAGGGTTCAATAATAATCAGTAATAAATTGACTTATTATTTTTTATTTAGCAAGTTTAATTTAATCGTGCTATGTTAGTCTTCGGTCAAGTCATCCAACAGAAGATTCAGTATGATGCAAAATATAAACTCAGCGAAGAGCCTCTTGCTTTCAGTATAGACACGGTCTTTTTTTTTAAGTTAGATACGCGAAAATAATAAATACCTCATATGAGGTTTCGTCAAAAACACTGGAACAAATGATACAACATTTATGCGCAGAATGATATCAGAAATATTAGTAGATACAAAATACTGTATATATGTAGGTTTAACAGCAAAATAAAACTGTTTTTGTTGGGGTAAATAAAAGACCTACGATAACACAAATGAACTAGACAAGACACCTTAAATAAAGAACTTAAAGAGAGTCTGTCCCAGGCTCGCGACAAGACAAGACTTCCAACTTCGAACAGAGGATGACTCTGTTGGGGCTCTGTGTTCAAATAGAAACTTGGCTGAAAAAAAACAGATCAGTTCTGTATCCAAACCCGCTTTTACGGGGTCTGAATAAATTTTGGCTAGTGGCTTAGGTGGAAACGCTCGGGGTTCCACAGTAAACTTGACCCTGTGCGCATCTAGTTTGCAGTGGTGCGACAAATAAATACTAGTCAAGAGAAATCAGCTCGCGATAAGGCCTTTGTCTTCGGCAGATGGTTATAAGACCTCCATCTTCGGGCGGTAGATGATTCAGTCAGAGTTCTACCTTCGGAGAGAGTCTCACCTGAGTAAAATAGACAAGCTGGAGTCAAGCAGTTTGCTGTCTGACTTGCTACTCGGCTGAGAAAAACAGAACAGTACTGTAGCCGAGCCCTCTTTGGTAGAGGCTGGGTAAATATTGACCAGTGTCCCCAGGCATCGGGTTCCCCACATAAAATTTGACATTGTGTCCCCATCTAGTTCGTAGTAGGGCGCGACCGGTAAACACCAGTCAGAAGTCAGTCCGCCGTCTGTCTAGCTTTTGTGAAGCTCTGTCTTCGGCTAGAGTACGACTGAGTCTGCGATCTGTCTACGGATGGAGACTCGGCTGAGAAAAATAGACTATTCAATGTGACCGATCACGCGGTGGCAGAGGCCTGGTAAATTTTGACGATGGGCACAAGTGTGCGCGCTTGGTTCCCATATCACATGTATCAAATTTCGTTTCAGTGAGGAGAATGGGTAAATACCAGTCAATCGGAGTCAGGTAGCCGGCTGTCTGGCTCGCTATTGTCAAGCCCTCTGTCTATCCAGCGGTTGCATGGGGCTGGGTAAATTTTGACAATTGTCTCGAGTGTACGGGCTCGGCTTTCCCACACCAAACTCGACTTTGTGTCATATCTCTCGTCTCATTGGGGTGATTGGATCCGTTGGAGTCAATTCAGACTTCATTACACCTTACGCAGACTGATTCCAATCTCGCGTCGCGCAAAGACTGTTTCTAGTCTCGCCTCGCCCTCGACGTACTTATCCGCTAACCAATTGGATCTCATATTTTTGTGTTGGAAGAACTGTTATAGTTTACGTTAAATTTATCTCTTATTTTTACGTTTCTTTTACTGACTGTTTTTTTTTCTTTTTGTAGAAGTTTTTAAAATTTGCTTTCTCATTCATCCCAGTCTTCTTTTATTAAAGTCGTATAATATCTTGTTTCTTTAGTCTATTGATTTATTTTTTTATGTATATTATATTTTAATTTTCTTTTAGTTTTAGCCCCTATCCGTAAACTTAATTTTTATTTTATTTTATTTTTTAGTCTATCTTTTCGTTTTGCTTAACCCTTTTTCTACCTGTTACTTTTTTTCGTGCAGGAAAGTTAATTTTTACTTGTCTCCACCCAGCCGCAAGCCAAGTTTAATTTTAGTTTAATTTATCTTCGTGTGAATCTGCTATTTTGTTTAATTGTAACACTTTTTACACGTCTCTGTCTTTATAATTTTTTTTGAGTATTTATTTTATAATTTGTTTATTTTGATGGTTTTAATTTATTCAAAAAGTGAAACCTTTTTATTTGATTTTTTTTCTTTTCAGTAAATTTATTTTTATTTTTATTTTTATTTTTTACGTCCGTCTTTTTGTTCTCTTTTTTTCATTGTTAAATTCGTTTTCTTTTTTCAGGGAGGACTTTTGTTAAACCAGCATTAGTCGTTTTTTTTGTCTCATTGTCTTTGTAAATGTGTTTTTAGTTGTTCTGTTTAAGATTTTCTGTTATTTATTTATTTATTTTTAGAATATTCCCAATTTTCCTTAAAAAAACCAACCATTATTTACAGTAAGAAAAATGGGCCCAAAACATCAGTCAATTAAAAAGGACTTGTTCGGTGCGAAAAACAAAGACCCTCCCAATAAAAAAAACAATAAACAGTGATTATTGAGAAAGTAGCCATTATCAAAAACATTGATGACCAAATAGATTCAAAGGAAGTTATAGAAGCTACAAATAGCCAAAATCAAGAGTAGCTGTTGCCAACATACTCCAATAGCAACAACAGCAAAAACAAACACGAAAATGTCGTCGGGGAGAGGCTTTCTTACTGGAAGATCCCAGCAAAGTGCATAATCAACATAACGGAGTCCCAGTAGATAGCCAAGAGGTATCTTAACAAAGAAGATGGGTTCTTGGTAGACCTTCAGGAAATACAGAATGTTGTAAAAAGAAATGTCAGATTTTGTGGTTGACAATCGTTCACGCAATATTTGTCGCTTCACAAAATACACCATCATCAAATCCCTTATGTCCCTGGAGGTGAAACTCAAAAGAATCATAAGAAGAAAAAATATTTCATGCGGAACGTACTGTTACCCACGCCTGTCGACTGTAAGGAAGCTTCCAGTATGGACCTTATCACGAAACATTTCATCATGAGAACTGAATATGAGAGTAGGCGATTGATGGCATTTCAGTATTTGAGGACCCTCCTCTTATTATAGGGGAACACTTGGCTGCTTATATAGGTCAATCTGAGCAGATCATCAGTGCTTCCTTCGACTAACTGAATGGGGGTGGAGTTTCGAAATTATGATTGACCAGAAAACCTTCAATCTCCATCCACAATTGTCTGGATGTAGAGGGCCAGAAAATGCCGGTCATTATGACAGACCGTAAACCAATTTTCTGGAGCTGTTGCGAGACTGGTTACCTCTTCTCCCCAGAGAAGAGGACTCTGGAATTCTGCATTCTCCATTGGCATATTTTCATGATGACAATGTCAAAAGATTTGTTCAGGGAGGCTCCCGCATTTTTTTCATTTCTGTCTTTATACAGCCCTAAAGTTTAGCATTCCCAATGGATATTGGTGACCTGTCTTTTGATAGCACCATTAAGAGTGATATGGGCCATGGCCCAATGAGACAGGCCGTCGGTGTTTTCACTTCGGCCATGTTTAATTCAGATCCCTAACCGTAATCGAACTGATAATGGTACTCTGGTTAGCTCGTTTGAATGCAAGGGTCCGGAGGTCGAATTCTCGCAGGGCGAGGCTCACTCGCAATCTTCAGCGTCTCTGAGTAGATGTATGTAGTGTTTAGGAGGACACGGTTTTCAGCTTGCGACCATCAATGTATTCTGTCTATTCAGCACGTTTTGATTGATGCTAGAGAGGTGTTTCCTGGCTAGTGAGCAAGTCTGTAAATGCGGTGTGCTCTTGTCTTCGGAGGTCCGGCGTGCAGGCTTTACACGCTGGATGTTTCCATAAAGGATAAGTCCTCATTTAATTGGGGTTTATGCGCCTACCGACTATGCGAAGCGATCTCATTTGTTTCTGCGGATCGAGCCATTGATGACGCATCTTGTCGGGTAGTTTTAGCGGGCGATTGAAATGCCGTTCTTGACACCGATATAGATCGTATAGATCAGCTACCATCAACCTGGACGTGAATCCATTTCGGGACTATATCGACAAGATCGATCTTGTTGATAACTATACCGCGACCGAGTTCTAGTTAAGAGAGTCGAATGTAGGGCTCTTAGGTTGTCCAAGTGTCTATACGTTAGTCAAATCACATCATAGGTTCTTCCGGGTTCGCGTAAACTTAGACAAGCCTCAGGTTAGGATGGCTGGCTACTTTAAATTGAACGCATCATTATTTAGTAAGTGAGTAAGAAACTCAATCTGATACAGCCTTGCAGCCTCGCGTCCATTATCATTTGCGCAGCCGTATGTAAAAATCATATATGACTGCTCAAGATATGAATTTCCTGTCATTGTTAAACGGAACACTTACTACTACTACTACTACTACTACTACTACAGATATTTAAAGTTGAAGACTGGCCAAAAATGTACTCGAATGACAATTGAAATACGGTCTACATGGCAACTCAGCGCCATCTACTATGAACTTTCGTTAAACATCATTAAATTTAATACCTAAAAACTCATGCATATCTATCTATCTATCTATCTATACAGGATGTACTTTTACAAAATTTGGGAGTGGTTATCTCACCTCAAAACAAGGACAAAATTTCATTTATTATCTTGTATGTCAGTCAATAGAGATCTGTTTTTAAATCTAGTAACATAGACAAAGCGTACGGATGTCTAACTTACTGCATCTGTGAGTGCACAAAATTTTATTATCAATTGTCATGTTAATTCCTGTTTTACGCGTGCTAGAGGTTTACGAAACCAATTGATATATTTAGAATCAAAGATGGTCGCTTGTCGTCTAATTTGGTAATTTCCGCTAAAGTTATTACAGTATCTTTTTTTTTTTAATCGATAGATACATACATGGAGTTAGTGTGTATGAGTGAGAGAAAGGGGTGTCGGATTGGTCGCATTTATGTTGCTCGTTACGATTGGCTAGCCAGGGATTGAGCAAAAATCGCGGTAGGCTATTTCCGGATATGATGGAGTATTTTCGGTGAATGTGAACAGATTTTTTTTATGGCGATTCAGGTTTAATGGATCCACATTTGAGGTTTTTCATCTTCGACTTATTTATATAATGAAAAGGTGAAACATTATTAATCCAAACACATACGCGCCCACCCACTTATATACACACATAACACATACACGAACAAAAACTGCACCAACATGCAGACACATCCTGCACAAACATACGACACAGAAACGCATACACACACATATTTTTATATTTGCACCTTTTTGTGCACAGTTACTTTGAGTAAAATTATATAACATATTTCATATGGATTATAACATGAGAACGATCTATAAATATTTATATATCAAGAGGAGTTTTGGAAGAAAATATATGACAAAGTGGAAACAGTTTTCGTTTGACGCATTTTGTCCCTGAGAACTTAATTGAATTCAGTTTGTTTGCGTTGATATGACAGCACATGCGCACGAGCGAGAGACGCCGGGATTTTAAATTTCTTGTAGGTATTCTCAACAAAGTCGAACATAAATTAGAAATTTTTTCCACTTTGTTATACATGTTGCCTCCATTCAAATATATATAAATATCTCTCTCTAATTATTATATATAGCAAATAAAACCGAAAACATACAGACACACACGCGCGCGCACAAACACACATACAGATATGCACAGCACAGTATAGTAGGGTCAGTTGGGCACCGTCTGTGGGGAAAAAGAGCACTATGACGCTATACACACACATACACACACACACACACACACACATATATATATATATATATATATATATATATATATATATATATATATATATATATGGGGAAAAGAGCACTATGATGCTATATATATATATATATATATATATATATATATTTAGCGTCATAGTGCTCTTTTTCCTACAGGCGGTGCCCAACTGACCCTACTATACTGTGCAGTGCATATATGTATATGTATAAGTTAGGCACCGTCTGTGGGGGAAAAAGAGCACTAAGACGATATATATATATATATATATATATATATATATATATATAGCGTCATAGTGCTCGTTTTCCCACAGGCGGTGTCCAACAGACTCTATAAGATTGTACAGTCGATCAAATAAAAAACAAACAATGCGCCTGCTCGAATTTAAAAATATAAAATTGACAATTCACCAATCGGACCCTGTATAGCAGGGGTTCTCACTATGGGGTGAAATTCAACCCCAAGGGTTGCATTTTGTATTTTTAAGGGTGACTTGTGACCACAATGAGTTTAGGGGGTTGAGGAGAACAATTATAGTATTTAGCCTCTCAACTTGAAATAAAGTGTGGCGATGGCATTCTGACAAATGGTGAAAGAGACGCACGGGGCAAGTAAATTTGAGAACCTCTGCTCTCTATATATTTAATCTCATTCAAGCAATGCTACAATGTCACTAAGACGTAAGAGATTATTAGGAATGAAACAAAAATCATTAGAATGAAGCTGACACCCAGACATAAAAAATCGACAACGGATAAACTTCTACTCCTGTCCAAAAGACCGGTGAACCGGACAATAAGCGAACCTATCTACTTCTATTGAAGATAAGTGGCCAATAATATTTCAAAGTTTAAGTGGAGACGATATATGGCTAACTATACTTTAGAAAAAACTGTAAACCCAATCCTAAACAGGAAATAAAGAATAAACTTCTGCTTCTGTTCAAAGGACCGGAAAGGGTGTAAACCGTACGATATTTATATGAATATATATATAGTTATATTTATATGCGTTTGTATTTAAATATATGTCTATTTATATAGCTATCTATCAACGAGCACACAAACATGTCTTCTCATGCCTACAGATAAAACAGAATGCTTTGCTCGTAAATTCCTTTCCAATTCTACTCTTGACATCTGGACTATCTTTGCCTGAGTTGGCAATTAGATCTGCGTTTTACTGTTTATTATGCATATAAATCCGTCTATGGTTTCTGGTATCTTCTGTAAGCGGGATCCCCGCAAAAGTTGAGGACGTAATGGTATCTTTGCAAAAGTCCTTAATAAATGTTCTCTGAAAATGGATCCAGTTATCTACGATAGATGTTTTGCTGTTTCATGATTTTCTGCTCCTTTCAAATCCTCTTCTGTTAATCCTGTTGAAGATCTCAGGCGAACAATCCGATCCTTATAACTACTGGTCTCTTTGTCTTCTATGTTGACAAAATCCTAGAGTTTCAGACAATATGGCTTTCTATTCTCTAGGACAACAGTTGATGTCTTAACGATTAATTCTGAAAGAGTCTATCAAGATTTAGATAAGAATTATGAAGCTCGGCCTATTGCTTTGTATATCTCAGAAGCGTTTGACAGGGTTTGAAATACTGGTCACAAGCTGAAAGATTATGGTATTTCTGGACGACTTTTAGAAATGATACAGTCTTTATTATCAAATCACGAAATGAAAGTTGTCCCGAATGACCACTCTCCTACGTCTTTCTGTAGTAATACAGGTGTATATATGCTCTACCCTTGGGCCTACGCTTTTACTAATTTCCATCAATGACTTTCCAGTATCTATGCTGATGATACAACTATTTACTTAAGAGTAAGTCTGATCAGTTCCATATGGTTAAATGGGCATCTGATCTAATAAATAACCGACAATCTGTTGTTTAGAGGGGCAAGGAATGGCTTGTTAATTTTAACACCTCCAAAAAGAAACTTCTGCCTATCTATCACCTGATGCTAACCTCCAGGAGACTGACACGTTTCGCATTTTGTTACCCCATTTGATGATCTTCTCAAGTTGAAAAGTCATGGTAATTTTTTACGAATTTTTGAATTGATACAGTCTAAGCAAATCGCGAAATGAAATGATCAGCCACTATTCTAGATGTTTTTAAATTAATGCGGGAGTCATCAACGACCTTACCGATTTCATCAGTTCTTGATTCTGTTGACGCACCTATTTACTGTGTTAATGGTGAGTCTGATACATTCTATTTGTTTGTTTGTTTGGGGTTTATGGCATATCAACCACTGTGGGTTATTTCATGCCAAATCCAGTTTATATGAATTTTAAATGCCTATTTTGTCCTGGCAACATTATTGTTTCAAAAAAAAAACAAAAACAAAAAAAAAAAACGTATAGCTCCAAAAGAACGTATAGCTGGCAACATTATTGCCTCCAAAAAAACGTATAGCTGGCAACATTATTGTTTCAAAAAGGTATAGCTGGCAACATTATTTAAAAAAAAAAACGTATAGCTGGCAACATTATTGTCTCCAAAAAAACGTATAGCTGGCAACACCATTGTTTCCAAAAAAACGTATAGCTGGCAACATTATTGTTTAGAAAACGTATAGCTGGCAACATTATTGTTTAAAAAACGTATAGCTGGCAACATTATTGTTTCAAAAACGTACAGCTGGCAACATTATTCTTCTGAAAACATTATCTGAGGCCTTCCTTGCTGTTGGACGTAGTTTATCGTCATACCCAGGACGCGGATGTAGTTTAACGTCATACCCAGTACGCGATAAATTCGAGAAGGTCTTATTGACAGCTGATCTTAAAAATATGATCTTCAGTCCGTTGTAAACTGGAGCAAGAAATGGCTTGTTACTTTAAAGCTTCCTGTACAAAAAAGAGAATCGTTGTCGCCTTCCATGCTAGAATGAACATCTAGGTCCCATGTTTTCATCTGACATGAAGTGAAACGATTACATTGAAAGAAGTGCAAATCTGTAGCTAGGAATATCGATTCTCTACGTCGTACTCGTCAATTGAGCATTTATAAGTATAACAGTCCATACATCGATTATTGCTGCCATCTTGTCTGACATAATTCAAAGAGTAATATTTAAAGTTATCAGTCCCAATCGGCCATCTTGGCATCCGACAATTGTCCTGGTGAATACATCGTTTGTTAATACCTGCGGATTTTACCACTTACAGAGAATCAATCTAGCAAAGATAAAACAAGTTATTATTTTTGTTGTATCTCATATTTTATCACTGCATCTAGTTATTGATGCTTTTATCGATCCATACATCAGCGTACACAAGCAAATATTCGTTTATAAATATTTAATATGCCATAAAGTATTTATTTCTAAAGAAATAATGGATTTATTTTTAATCCAAAATTTGTATTACTTCAAACGTTACTTTTAGTGGATATCCATATTTGAAAGACGCCCCATGACTATTTTATGCGAGCAGCGTGAAGCTTTAGAGAAAATCGAAAGAAAAAGGAAACATACAGGGTGTGAGGAGTAAATTGTTGCCATTTTATATTTTTTATTTCGCGCATGCGCGTTGTTTGTTTTTAATTTTTCTCGACTGCACACAATGATAGGGTTAGTTGGGCACCGACTGCGAGAAAAATTTGAAAAAAAGCATACTGTACTGCTTGGCATTTGCACCGGAGGCTCCGATACGAAAATTTCAGAGGGTCCGGATATTTCTCTGAGGACAGTGCAAAGGATTCTCAAAGAGTTGGAGGATATAATTGGGTACCGACTGTGAGAAAAATTTGGAAAAAGCATACTGTACTGCTTGTCGTTCGCACCAAAAGCTCCGATACGAACTTTTAAGAGGGTCTTGATGTTTATCTGAGGAGAGTGCAGAGGATTCGCAAAGAGTTGGAGGATATATCCAGACAACATTATATTGATCACTAGTGATGGCGACTTTATGCCTTCATTCAACTTCCGACAGAGCATCAGACTCAAAACTGAAGCCTACATCAAGTGCCTTGAGTTCTTGAGGAGGTAGTGTTGCCCTGGGTCAAGAGGGTGGCTGCTGGAAGACACTAAAAACCCGGTCAGGGCTGTCAGACAATTTCTCCGACTACATTATCCCTTATATCTGGCCACCTAATTCCCCAGACTGCAACTCCCTTTATTATATGTAGAGAGCATTTGAGCAAGAGAGCAACAAAAATCCTGGTAACACCAAAGATGAACTGAAAGCAAGGATTACGGCAGCATTCACCAACTTAAACACGGAGGCTTTCCAGAAGCTTTGCAGGAAGTTCCGAAATAGTATTTAGTATTTCAAGATATTTTTGGAAATATATCTGTTAAAATGAGATGACAGTGTTATTTACATTTTTATGTAAATTAAACGACAATTTATCTATCACAACCCGCACATACTTAACACCCAGAAGACTGAAATTTCTAGTCCAAATAATCAGGATAGAGGGATTGGAAAATTTGATACTCACAAGTCAGGTTGAAGGCAAGGTGGACAGCGGAAAACAATGCATAATCTAACCAATGAGCTTCAGTAAAAGGAATGATGGTGCAAAGTTTAGGATCAATGAGAGAAAGACGAATTTTATTATGAGCTACAAAGGATAGAAAATTGTAGAGAGCCATGATCGTCAACGTCCTAAAGGGACAGGGCACATAGAAGAAGAAAAAAAAGAAATATTACATCTATCGTCCTGCGTGATTTGAGATACAGTAGCGTCCAAAACTAAGGGACAAAATTTTGAAACCTAATATTTGTTAGAAATAACAACTTTGAAAAGCTGAAATTATGACAACTGGTAGTCGTTATCATCCATAATAACATACTAAAATTTGAATCATTTGCAAAGGATAGAAAAAGAATTATAACAATTATTTATTTATTTTCAAATTTGGAACGTCCAAAAGTAAGGGAGAAAATTGAGAAAAACAATGTAAACGTCAAAAAAACAATAAAAATACATGTACAATCAATATTTAGTAAATGAGCCCTTGCTCTCAATGACAGCTGCACATCTTCGACTACAAGAACGAATCAGTTCTTGACAATCCTCGATACTAATTTTAGACCATTATTCTTGAAGCTTCATCCACAAATCCTCCGTGTTAGTGGGATTTCTTTCTATAACTTTCACTCCTAAGGTCTTCCAAAGATTTTCTATTGGATTTAAGTCAGGACTTTGTGGTGGCCAATCCATAATTTCCAAATCTTGCTCGCTAAGGTAACTCATTACCACCTTTGCCTTGTGACATGGGGCATTATCTTGCATAAAGATAGCCCTATCGAAACCTGAATTCTGTATGATTGGCACGACATGATCTTGAACAATGTTTTTATAGATCTGCGCGTTACAAGAGGCGTTGTACCTTGGCTAGAAAACATTCCAAATAACATGACGCTTCCACCCCCAAACTTGACAGTTTTCTTAGTACACTTTGCACTTAATCTTTCACCAATACGTCTCTTTACATTGTTTTTTCCATCATTTCCAAATAAATTAAACTTGCTTTCATCACTGAAAAATACTTTTGCCCAATTTTCATATGTCCAAATTACATACCTGTTTGCAAACTCTAATCTCTTCTTCTTATTCTTCGAACTAACAAGTGGTTTCTTCTCTGGGGTTCCATTAAACAGCCCTATTTCTTGCAGTCGTCTAGAAACAGTTTGTCTTGACACATTAACGCATGAGGTACTATTCATAACCCTTTTAATTTCTGTGCAAGACTTAAAACGGTCCTTTAATGACATACGCTTCATTATTCGATCTTCTCTTGCCGAAGTTTTACGGGGTCTGCCGGTTTTAAAAGCACTAACTATTTTGCCAGTGTCATTGTAGGATTTAACAACCCTGCCTACAACACTCTTGGAACGTTTCACTTTCTCTGAAATCTCTCTAATGGTGTGCTTTTCCTTGTGTAGCTTCACAATAGCTTGTCTCACAGAGTAATCAAGTTTTTGGCGTTTCGCCATGGTGCCGGCTGATGCAACGTTTACAAATGACTAAGTAAGACTTATTCTTTAGAGAAAATCAAAAAATTTGAATATAGCATACTGTTTACATTGTTTTTCTCAATTTTGTCCCTTACTTTTGGACGATCCTATTTTGAAAATAAATAAATAATTGTTATAATTCTTTTTCTATCCTTTGCAAATGATTCAAATTTTAGTATGTTATTATGGATGATAACGACTACCAGTTGTCATAATTTCAGCTTTTCAAAGTTGTTATTTCTAACAAATATTAGGTTTCAAAATTTTGTCCCTTAGTTTTGGACGCTACTGTATCTTAATATTTCTTGAGCGCGCTAGCTGATAGGCGTAATCTACACAGTTTTTCACAAAAAAATGAAACGTCTATTTCAAATACGAATATTCATTAATAATGTGGCACCATTTAACGAGGCAGAAAAGGAAAAGAAAGAAAAGAAGAAAAAGAGAGGCTAAGAACCGAATCGTGAGTGTTAAGCAAGAACACACACACAGCTAAGAGACAATGGATAAAAGGATATTTTGATAAGTAACAAATGGCGAAAGAGTATCATTACAATGACAGGGAAATTCTGAGTAAAAAGAAAGGGAAGGAAGGAAAGAATCAGATATGTTTTGGCATCGGCCGTGTTATCTAAGGGTATGACAACAATTGGTACGGGAAGACATCTTATTATCAACTACAGACCGACTGGCCAGAGAAAGAGAAAGAAAAATTCAAATGAAAATGTTATTTCGTTAAGTGACGAAAACCAGACAACTAAAAAGACTTAGACAGATATGAAAAATTAAAAAAAACACCCACGAGCATCCTTGGCCTGCGATAATAAAATTTTGTTATCAGGAATTGTGCCGAAAGAAGATGAATGTTTTATGTTTTTTTTCTTTCTTCGAGGCGACAGACCGACTGGAACTTTGGAGATGTTCCTTTTTGAGACCATGTCGGGAAGACCACACATTCTGATAATTAGCGATAAAACACCTGACGTAAACCACGTGTAGAACAAGAGTTATGACCGCCATTGTCATATTGTCCCGTTCGCTGCTGGAGAAATGATAAACCATTAAGAGGAAG
This sequence comes from Acanthosepion lycidas, assembly GCA_963932145.1. Classification (NCBI taxonomy): domain Eukaryota; kingdom Metazoa; phylum Mollusca; class Cephalopoda; order Sepiida; family Sepiidae; genus Acanthosepion; species Acanthosepion lycidas. The sequence goes on from OZ010585.1 coordinate 106,363,743, forward strand.
AAAAAGGAAAGAAAAAAGAGATATTTTTTTTTTTTAAGCAAGATATTTTTTTTCCTGAAACAAAGCCGCAGATTCGTCCACGCCCGACTAAGACATCATTGGTCGAGTGGTGATCACGTGATGCACGAGGGAGGCTGTTGCCGCCTATCTGGAGGATGAGTAAGAGAGGTTGCCACGAAGATGTGGGGAGGGCAGTTCACGCCCCTCTGAAGTATGATGAGAAGGTGGGAGTGGGGAAAGGTTCCCAAAAAAATGGAAAAAGGTGGATATGTATTTAGAATTATCCTAACCAGAGAGGTGGATATGTATTTAGAATTATCGAGGAACCCCCCGGCGCCGACAAACCCACCCCGGTTTTGGTCGGCGCCCATATGAACGAAGCCACAACGAGCAGAAATGAGTCGAGACCCAGCAGTTCCCAGACTCAGTCGCCGGTTGAGGCAAGCCTCGCAGATAGCTGACCAGGATTCCCACACACTTTCAGACCATCTTCAAACCAAGAACAATTATTTTGAAGAGCGACTTAGATCCAGATCACAGAAATAAGTTTTTCTTTTGACTTTCGTCCAAAGACCCACCGAAACACCAATTTCTTAGAGAGCAGACGACTTGAAGTGTTAAAACTTGCCTAGCGGAAAACGACGTGTCACATTCCATAGAACGGGTCGGGAGATAGATGCAGTCCTATGTATCGAACAACTAGACATAAAGTTTGTTACCTTTTTCTTTGATACTTTGAACTTTTGACTTTTCATTTTATTGCCTCTTATGCGTATTTTTGTGGTATCACCCCCGTTGGACTCGGTTTGCAGTACGGCCCCGATGACTGATTGATTTCCTCTGCCTAGATCAAATCACAACGTGGGTAGGCAGACTGGGAATCAAAGTAGGACGTCACCGATGGTGCCGTGGTAGACTGGGATACAACGACACGGTTGGCGCTGCGACCAGGGGACGACGTCACAATAATAACGTTTTTATACCTTCAGTCATCTTGCGGGCCGTTTAGTCATCTTGCGAGCACTTTGGTCAAAAATCCGACGAATGTGCCCTACATGTCTGTACACTAGGCGTGACAGTGTGGAACACTTCGCAGAAACCTAACAGCACGAAAAATTTTGCCCAACCACAGGAAGTGTGGCGTCACCTTCCATCCAAAGTATTTTAGCATTAGTTTTATGTGGGAAAAAAATAAAATCAGATACTTTTTAATGCACCTCGAATAAACAGAGAAAAAAAAATTAATTAGTATATATATATATATATATATATATATATATATATATATATATATATATATATATATATAAGATATATTTTGTAGTACAAAACATTATGACTGCCATAAAATGACAAAAATTAATTTTATTACCACTCCTGATGATAATAGACAAAAAGGAAAACTGAAAAACAAGCTAGTTAACTGGTTTCGAACCTCGATCATCAGAGCTAAATCGAGGTTAATAAATTCGAATAGAATTATCACTAAAAATGGAAATATGTATTGGAGAAATATATATATATATATATATATATATATATATATATATATATATATATATATATGTGTGTGTGTGTGTGTGTGTATGTGTGTGTGTGTGTGTATAAAGTTTAGTTTTGAAATATCACTTATGTTCCATGAGGATTTAACAATCGTGTGTTACTGAATGATTGTACAACTGAAAACCGTGGTAAAAGGTCATTGAAACTAGTTTGCTAAACACTATTCCACTGCGTGGTGTCCACTTGTCTGGTCTGCGTGGATGATTTAAATATTTTTGATGATGGTTCAATCCTAAATTAAATATCAATGTAAGTTAGTTGGTAATGTTAACATTAGCTGTTTTATTCTAAGGAAATATGCGGTATTCATTGTCAAAAAGAGAGTACTACTCGAGTTACGCTTTTTGCCACCCCTTTCCAATCGTGCTAAGATCAAAGTGTAGTACCTGTTCATTTCATTTCTAATGGTAATAGTAGCCATTTCGTAGCTGGTATGTATAAAATCTTTCTCTTAAACAGTTTTCTGGAAACTCAGTTTCTTAATACCAGTGTTGTTTCTCTTTACAGTATTGACGGGAATTTCTTTCTTTAATTTTTCTTTGAAGTTGTGTGGAGCATCTAGGGTATGTCATTATTTTCTATTCGATTTAAATGTGCTATCAATTTAATTTGTTGTTGTTTACGAAAGGAGAATAATACTGGAAGAAGAATACTTCTCGCTCGAGATCTAAAGGATTAATACAATCGAAGCAATGTTTAATCATTGATTTGATAAAGTGTTTGTGTAGAGCTGATTGTTTAGATATTGCTGGAGGTGTTTGGCATCATACACAACTTCCATGTGAAGGTCTCGATCGGAAGAAATTTTTAGGCAGAGGTTTCGATTTTGTATCTACTTGTGGTTTTGTGCGATACTATCTCTTTGCAGCCTATTCTATGTTCAATTTACGTATCACCTATACTACATTGATTATAACTAATTCATACACCGAGGTATATGAAGTGTTATGATATTAATTTAATTTTCAGCATTTTTATTTGGGGTTCAAAGTAGTTGCCATCATTGCTTTCATTCCAATTTTAGATGATCATTTCTGTTTTGGAAAGTTTTTCTTTGACTGCTATTTCATGGAAATTTTGTGAGTGGATGTTGATTTTTCTTTTTCTTTTTTTGGTCAAGGTCGAATACCTATGTCATCAGCATAACCCCATCATCTGTACAGGGGGGTCGAGATGTAAAACAGCAAACGATTTTTCTATTAATAGACATGTTTGGCTTAGTTTGTTTTTTTACGGCATATCAACCCCAATGGGTTATTTTATGCCGAAAGTTTTTTATTGCTGGCAATATTTTTTCCAATATATGTATTGTTGGTAATATTTTTTCAAAAAATGTACAGCTGGTAATATTGTACAGCTGGTAATATTGTACAGCTGGTAATTATGTATTTCTGGTAATAATATATTCCTGATCATCCTTTTTTTACGAAAAAAGTATTTCTGGTATTAAAAACTATTTTTACACTTTCATAATGTTTTGACTTAAGTTTAGGGGTTAACTATTTGCCCATATCTGGGACCCTAACAGGTGCTACCACCCGGGATTAGGGTGGACCTGGGAACACCAGCAATTAAGTTCCACGCTTCTCAAAACCTCCTGATCACAGTATGTGATGTGGGACGTACTTTATCATCTTACCCAGAACACAGGTTTGTTTGGGATGCGGTATGGAATAATCAGTACCCATCTCTTCACAGTTGTGCTTTTGTATGCAAAGAACATAGGTTACACATAGCTCCAACAATGTAAAAAATAAATCTTATGAAGGGGGCGCCTCCATATATACTGCAAAAATGATAAAAGTATACTGTAGAAACCTATTTTTGTAAGAAAATGTTTCAAGAATGATTTTATAAATTTCAACTGAGAGCAGGACTGAAAAGGAAATAGTTAATATTACCGTTGCTATTAGAGAGGAAGTGAATAGATACCTAACATTGATTTTAGTCAGATGAGCAATGAGTGAAGAAAAGCGTAAACCGAGTAGGAATATATGCGTGGTTATTGAATATCAAATGTTTCCTTATAAGGAAACAACTAGTATTATCATTAACATTACCTTAGTTTTTGAAAATAAAAAAAATAGATTGGTTCATATATTTTACTTGTAATCCTGATATGGTTTGAAATATTTTGGTGTTAGGGTCTTTACTGAATACTTTAGTGGTGACAGGGTCTTTACCAGATAAGTTCGACTTTTTCGACCATTATAGTTCCTCTGTCAGATTGATACGTTCTATTGAGTTGGAGTTCCTAATGGACGCGAAGAGACAATCTCTGTTGATGTGGTCGTCTGCGTCTGTGAAGTTATAGGAAAAACCTACATGAACGAACGCCTGACTGCCTAGATTGACAAGAATATTGTTTGTTTGTTTTTTTTTTAATTCTCGATGAAGCTGATAATTAAAGAAGCTTTATTTGGTTAAAATGTCAAGAGCACACAATCAAATAATATGATGATAACTCCTAACTGTCAGATTGGAATACATGTGAGCTATGAGGAAGATTTAAAGAAAATGGGGACTACAGAATGAGGAAGATGAAGTGTTTGGGTCATTCAATGAGGAAAAAAAGCACGGTGAATGTAACACTGAAAGCAAGAGAAGCACAAGTTTTGGTTTGTTTTTGTTTTTTGTTTTACAACATATCAACCTCAATAGGTTATTTAATGCCTACATTTTTATTGCTGGTAATATGTTTTTCTTCAAAAATCTATTTCTGGGAATATTTTTCCTTGAAGAAATCTATAGCTGGTAATATTTTTTCCAAAGAATGTATAGATGTTTGTTTTGCTGGTATTTTTTTTAAAGTATTGGTGATAAGTTTTCCTTCAGAAATTATTACTGGTAATAATTTTATTATTAAAAAGTATTTCTGGTATTAAAACCTATTTTTACAAAAGTTTTGGTGTTAACTATTTCCCTATAGCTGGGACCCTAACAGGTGCTACCACCCCAGGGCAGGGTGGACCTGGGAACACCAGCAATTAAGAGGTGGTTTCACGCTTCTCAAAACCTCCTGATCAGAGGCCTTGCTGTTGGCCGTAGTATATCATCTTACCCAGGACGGAGAAGCCCAATGGAACCGCGAGTAAAATACAGGGTGTATATAAAGTTCGTGTGCACTTTAAAAAATTTATAACTTTTTGCGATAGAAATAATTTGTAAAAAGGATTAGAAAGAAGTAAATCTATATTTTTTAAGGTTTTATTGAATTTTTATATAAGTTTCCACATGTCCTCCATCATTAGCAATACAATTTGAATACGATTTTGCCTACTGATTTACAGTAATGCTTGAAATCACGTTAGTTATTTTAGCTATACTTAAAACTAGGTACATTAAAATTTATAACATTTTTTACAGATTATTTCTATCGCAAATACGGATAAAGTTAAATTTTTAAAAGTGCACACGAACTTTATGGACATTCTGTATTTAACAGATTTTTGTGAATTAATATAAGAACAAAGACGGTAAAGATTCAGTTGATACTTAGAGCAACAAAATAAAGGAAGCTGTGAAGAGCCATCTAAGTAATGGGTTTGTGCAAATGAATAGCAGAACATGGACAAAACTCGATAATAAAGCTACTTAAAGAAGCAAAAGAATTTACGGAGAGCTATGATCACTTACTTAATTGGTTTGTGTGAATGAATAGCAGAACAAAAAAGAAGAGGGATAGTAAACATTCAGGAAATGTTTAGAGAAACAAAAGAAAGTTGTGGAGAGACATGATCACTATATGAATAGAACAAGGTTGAAAAGCGATAGTAAGAATTCAGGAGATGTTCAGAAAAACAAATGGAACTTGTGGAGAGTCATGATCACGTATTTGACGAGTTTGCGTGGATAAATATCAGACCCAGGACAAAGAGAGATAGTAAAGTTGCATGAGATGTTTAGAGAAAGAAAAGAAAGATGTGGAGGGACATGAGCTGAAGGTAATGAATAACAGAACAAAGGCAAAAAAGTATAGTAAAGATTCAGATGTTTAGAGAAAGGAAAGAAAGATGTGGAGAGTCATGATCACGTATTTAATGAGTTTGCGTGAATGAATTGTAGAACCAGGACAAAAAGTGACAGTAATAATTCAGGTGATACTTAGTAAAAACAAAAGATATATAATTCTGGAGGGACATGCTCGCCTACACCTCGAAGCGGCATTGCAAATATTAGGTTGGTGCCAAAATAATGACGTAATAATGTCATTTTTTGACATTAAAAAATACGTCAAAAAACGACATTATTACGTCATTATTTTTGCACCAACCTAATAAACGAAGCATAAGAATTTATCCTGAATTATTCAAAGATGCTACTTTAATTAATGAGATATTGTCTATTGATAATAAATCTTGTTTGAGGTCTCTTATTTAAGAATTGACATTAGAAATGCTGCAAGACTAAATCAATACCCTAAACATTGGGTTTTAGCTGCTATTAATTGGTAAAATAACATTAAAAGGAATAAAACAATGTTTTGAATGTTATATATGTTTATGCTTACTTTTGGAAAGTGACGTTTTTCCTTTATGAGTTTTAATGACTTTTTGCATCACTTGCTTTTTTTTTTTTTTTTTTTTACTCTTGAATAATTGATTCTGATTAGTTGTGTGTGACTGGGTCACTTTATCTGAAAATGTAACGATAAATGATTCATGAGAAATATCCAACACAGTACGTAAAAAGAGAATAGGTGAAAACAAGGATATAGACTTTTATTGACCATGACGTTTCGTTAATTTACGCCGGTATTAAAACAAAGGCACTTTGAAATGCTAAGGTAACGTCTTCAAAGAGTTTTTAGTTGTGTTCTGAAAATAGCATCACGTCACACGTAATTAAAAAAAACAACTCTACATTCAAATATATCTGTCTATATTTCTGAGATGAGTTATTATTTACATTAATTACATTATTCGGACTATTTTCCTCATCTTTGTCGCCATATTTATCACAACGTTTCGGCTGTTGTAAACTCCGGCCTTCAGTTCGAAATTCCAACCACCTGAAGAAGGCCGGAGCGTACAACGGTCGAAACGTTGTGATAAATATGGCGACAAAGATGAGGACAATAGTCCGAATAATGTAAATAATGTATTCAAATATATGTAATTTATAGATTAACGCAGAAAGTATTCTATTTAATTATCCTATTCGGGAAACGAATTCAGTAAAAATACAAGAATAGAAAGGAGGGTAAGACAAGGATGTGTCTTCTCACCGGACTGCTGAGAGTATTCAATCAGTTATGTGCCATAAGTGATACATTGTTAGGCGATCTTGCATATTTCGATACCTGACTGACGCAGCAGATTTTTCCCGCAGGAGGTTGCCATTTCTTTCTGCGGTATACCAGTTGCCGTCCTAGGCTATAGAACTCGGTCTGTCTTGCTGTTTACCCATAGCTAGGGGGAGAATAAGAGGATTCATACTTTTCCCAAGGATAATAGAGCGTAAGTGATTTCCAGTCAGTTATGTGCCATGCGTGATGCACACTTAAGCGATCATGTATCTTTCGATAAATGACTGACACGACAGATATAGAACCCAGTCTGTCCTACTATTTACCCATAGCTGGGGGGCAGAAGAATAGGATTCATACCTTTCTCAAGGATGTTAGCACGTAAGTGAATGTAATGGATTCGACTCAAATTCAAACTCGGCTCTCCGATTCTTCAATCCGAGCCGCTATCCACTAGAAGTCGTAAAAAGATTCAATATTGGCGGCTGATATCTTAACATAAGATATGCAGATGACATAGTGTTGATAGCAGAAAAGTGAACTCCTAGCTAATTTAGTGAAGGAAAGCCAAAAGAAAGGACTAAACATCAATTGTAAGAAACCAGAATGCTTGGTCATTAGCGAAAGGAACAGCCCGACATCCAAATAACATATTGGAGACAAGAAAATCAAACAACTAATTTAAATATCTGGGAAGGGTTTTGACAGAGGACGGAATGTGTGGCACTGAAATCCAAAGATTCTATGGGATATCAAAATTAATCTATTTTGCATTACATTCCAGATGAGCTGGAGGAGAAATCCTTAGAACTTTCTAAAAGTTTCACTAACTTTTCAAAAGTTTTAAAAAATTCAAGAATTTCTACAACGTTCTGGCAATATAAATGGCAGTATAAAGACAGTGAACCTAAGTGTTATGAATAATCAAGTGTTGCCTCTCCTTGTTTTGTTACTCTGCTCTTTGAATGAGCTATTTCTGTTTACTGGGACTATAAAAGGACGTTATTGCATTCTCAGTTCAATAAAGCTTTCTTAAAGCCTACAAGTGCGTTCTTTTGCCTTAAGAGTAAGGTCAACAGCACAGTTTACTTGTAGACAAATCATTGTTGATTTTCTAAATTTTTTTGTGGTCTCTCTAGAATAAATAAATACTACTTTTGAATCATATGTCGTTTTTTTCCTACTTTGCGAGAACGAGAATATTCTTGTGTAATCCTAGAATAAATAAATGCTACTTTTAAATCATATGTCGTCTTGCTCCTACTTTGCGAGAACAAGAATGTCCTTGTGTAATCCTAGAATAAATAAATATCATTATCCTAGTCACAAAGGCAAAGTTTGAATGAAATATTCACCTTTTGTCATACTTTCTAGGCGAAAGCAAATAGAGCATAACAGTTGCTACCTAAGTCAACAATCTTATTACACACTGTTATATGAAAGAGTTTATAGCAATAAAAGATGTCGTTTTTGAGACATGATTATTTTTTTGGTCATATTTCTGTCGCGGAAGGAATGTCATATTTTAGCATTTTTTTATTCTTTACGCATAGTGTCCGATTTAAATTTTTATCAGTGCATTGTGGAAAATTGAAGCTTTTTTATTAAAAGATTTTTGCTTACATTTTTAGAATTCAATAATGCAAATAAAATGCAGTTAGAATATCTGGGACACATAATGAAGAAAGAAGGCATGGAGAATTTGAAACCCACAAGATATATTTTTTAAAAATAGACATAGGGAAGAACCGAGTAACCAACTTAACTAGGAGGATGAACATTGTTTAGAGCGACAATGGAAAGGATGTAGTGGAGAGATATGATCATTTACTTCTTGAAGCGAGACGATACATAGAAGAAAATTGTAAGTCGAATGCTTATATGCATTTTGTTTAATAAAGCCTCAAGTCTATAAATGTTATCTTTCCACATATCCACATAAACTGTGACTCTTTCTCTGTAACTATCTAACTCGAGCGACTCTTGAGCCTTGTACTGGGTGAACATCATTACAAAAAATGATAATAACTTGTATTGAGTACTAGTGTTAATAAAAGCGCTCGATGTATATTAACAGAGCTAAAATCTATACTATTATTAATCAAAATCCATTTCATCTGTCTATATCTCTGAGATGAAGTATTATGGTTATTTATTAGGTTGGTGCAAAAATAATGACGTAATAATGTCATTTTTTGACGTTATACGTCAAAAAACGACATTATTACGTCATTATTTTTGCACCAACCTAATACATTATTTACATTATTCGGACTGTTGGCCTCATTTTCATTGCCCTATTGGCAAGGACACATGGCCGAGTGGATAAAGGCTTTTGTTAGATCCAAGCAGACAAAAAGAATTATGAGTTCAATATCAGGCTACAGCAGTGGTGAGTTTAGTTAAAGGGAAGTAACTGAGACATCCGGTAGAGGCCTGGCATGTAGAACTAGAACAATGTAACCTGGTGGACGAAATAAACGGATCAGTTTGAAATTCCAATCACCTGAAGAAGACCGGAGCATAAAATGGAAGAAACGAATGAAGATGAGGATAACAGTTCGAATGATATAAATATCCATTTTGTGCCTCAGCGTATCCGAGTATGCCTGTCTGCTAGGGCGGCTAGACAATCCCTATTTAAGACAAAAGCTCAGGCACATTTGTGCTTGTTCGACACCCTCAGAGCCTATCTGTGTTTGTACTGCAAATATGGTGAGGGAACCTTACCTACAGTTTCGAGCGATCACCTCTTCCAGCATGATGGACAGGTCCACTACGATTGTTCACGTGGCCAAGTATTTAGAACGTTCGCTGTGCGATGATGAAGACGCGGGTTCGACTCTCACCAAAGTCAATTTGTCAGGAAGGCGACTTCTTGATGCTATCCAACTATGAGATAGGTCTTTTTTTTTAGCGCGTTGTGAATTTTATCATTTTGACTAATCAGAAGATCCACAATAATTAAGAAATGTAATTTTGTGTTTATAATCAGGCTGTAATTATAAAGTACGGAAGACCAACCAGAATACAATTAAGTTGCTTTATTTGAGTTAAGCATTGTTCTCCGCTTTTGTGTGGAGAAGTTAATTTGATTTTTCAATTTCAACTGAGAAGGGTACCTACAAGTATCAGTATCATCTTATGAAATTTATATGATCTTATTTTTATATTAATCTCAGCTATGACATTTCTCCATGAATGAAATGTCAAAATTAATAATAAAATGAATGGAAATACAAATAACACTGTAAAATGCAATAAATGTACATAAAATTATAGTATTTTATGTACACTTCTGATAAATTTCATAAGAAAGGTACCTATAAATTAATTAGAGACCTTTCTTATGAAATATGAAATTTAATCTCACCCTTAATCGTTTTATTTTAATTTCCTTATAATATATTTTTCCGTAAATCGTAAACGTAAAGGTGAAAGCTAAGTACAAAAAAAAAAAAAAAAAAATAGAGCTCTGAAAGTTTTCCTTAAAAATAACGAGGTAAATAATTTGTTCACTTAAATTTAAATAATTTCAATTTTCTCCTTCCGTAGAACAAATTATCGTCACGGAATCCGTCAATATGTCATTCATCACCTGTCAAGTGAGGCGAAGGTTTATGACCTGCTTTGTTTTATTTTCAAATTACATCTTTTCGGCACAGAAGCTAAGTTAAGCTGGGTTCAAATTATTTTAAATAAACATTATAATTTCTGATTTTCTTAAAATAAGTTTTGAAAAAATGATAATTGATATTTAAAAGATTTTCAAAGTGAGTTTTAATTTTTTTATAAAATGGACGAAAATGATTACCATCTGTCAATTTTGCTGACTAAAAAAAAAAAAACAAAGAAAAAAGAAAGATTTTTAACGAAAATTTCGGACGTGCTAGGAACGATTAAAAATGTAAAAAAATACCCCCAATTATATTTTGGTCTTTCCTCTTAATAATAACGTAAACATTTAGACAATAAAATTTTGTTTTCGTCAAGTTTGGCGTCTTTTTCATTATGTTATGCTCTTTTTTTACCGATCTCGTGGAGGTACCTATCTTATAATAATAATAATAATAATAATAATAATAATAATAATAATAATAATAATAATAATAATATATATGTTCTATTTAAGTTCAGCGTAGAGAATATATCTACAATATTAAGATTACCGTTTACTATAGGGTTTATTCTTTGAGGCCTGTACAGGGTATGAATATGATGGAATAAATGGTAAATAGCAACTTAAGCAATATTTTTCTACGCATTGATACAACAATCCAAGCTGGGTTGAACGAACTAGCCAGGCATTGCTTCTTTATGTCTCATATTGTGTGTTTTAATCATTTTAGTTTTGTTTTTTTACCAATATATGTGTTTGAATTGTTATTATAAGTGAAGCATTCTCCAACCGCGCGAACGAATTGTTTAATGAAGTTTTGAGTTTTTCGTTCATTGTGTTTCTATTCTCTCAAAAGAAAGAACGCATGAAGAAAAAAACAAAACAAAAAACAATGTATAAAGAAAGTTTGTAAAGATTTTTTTTGAATACCTCAAATATGTTAAGAAAAAAAAATTATATTTTTACATAAACAAATGAAAAAAAATCTAAATTTATTTAAATATACGCATTTGTTATCTACGTTTCAGCTTTGTTTGCTGATTATAATCTTCCCCGATTGCCAGGTATTAGTCAATTGTATTTCTTCTTCAGTATGCTGTATCCATCCAGAATTTGGGCAATCATAGCACCCCCCCATAACTTCCTGTCATTTCTCGCTCTAAGCAGTATTATCATTCCTACTCACCGTTCTGCCAACCATTTGCACAAGTTCCTCTTTCTTCTTGTATGTGATTGTCCCATTAAATTATCATGGATCTACACAGTTATCTGCCCTTTGTAACTTTTTTTCTTTGATTTTTCGCTATCGCACCTATATTCTCCCAACCGTTTATACAAGCTGGTTAAGTTGGTTATCACCTTTTTTCCTCTGTCCCTTTTACCTGGAAAATGTTCATTTATGAAAATGGTGTCAAGGTGACTAAACATTTTATCGAAGACCTGGAGAAAAGAACCCCAATTAGTTTATTTTTTATTTTTTTTATAGATATTAGACATTTTGTGGGATGTATAATTATGCTGTTACACGATTAAGGAATCAGTGAAAATCCTTTGAGTTATTTAGCTAGAAAGGGATCAGGTCAAAATCATTTTGTGTCAGCGCCACTGTCTTTCCAATGGAGAAATGGTAAGAGGAAAAGATCATTCAGGGTTTCTGTAATGGTACCAACATTGATACTCTGGCTTCCATCTTCAAAGTCCATTCAAGAACCATCAAGAGAATGGTGAATAAGTTTTTAAAAAATAGGCAGCAGTAGAGAGGAAATCTGGACCAGGAGGTCATAACTTAAAGTTGCAGAGATCAATTGGAAAATGATCACACATTCTTATTGCTCACAGTAGAGTCCAGTAGATTTATAAAAAAAACTCGAAATATTCCAGTAAGATATATTTAATCATTTCTAAGATACAACGGTTCAAAGGTTAATCTAACAATTGAACACTTTTGCTGTTACACGATTTCGACAATTTTGCCTGTTTTACCTGGTATGATAAACATATTGCTTAGAGCGAGAAATGACAGGAAGTTGGGGGGGGGGCTATGATTGCCCAAATTCTGGATGGATAAGTTGGGGAATATTTATGGCTTAAAGTGCTCAAGAACAAGTATAGAGCGTATGTAAATATAGAAGTGGACGTTGAAGTCAACACCCAGTGACGATGTTCCTTTATATATACACGTATGTGTATGTATGTGGTGGGGGTGGGTACGGAGAGATAACGGATATTTATATTTACCATCTTCTCTCTCCATATCTAAAAATTGTGGTTATGAAACCCTCAATTTTTTGCCGGGTGTCAAATCGGTTTTTATCCTCTGACTTGTTCCTTATTTTAATTCGTTTCCTAATTACAATTCTACCAATAATTTTAAATTAATTCCGAGATAAAAAAAAAACAAAAACAAAAAAAAACAAAGAAAGAATCTGTTGAAATTACTCGCAGCTATTGTTTGCCATCGTTTCGACTTGCTTCCCTTATGTTTTCATATCAGTCAATTACATTGATGAACTTTGCATTCTCATAATCGAGTTTAATGAAAAGAGCAGGTTTATCCTGTCCATGTATTCTTTTCCGTTTCTTCTTTTCTTTATTTATTTCCTGTTCTTCGATTGGGTGACATTTCGACATGAATAAAAAGAAAATTGGTTGACTTTTAAACGTGATTATTAACTTTTGCGACACTTACAATAAAAACAAAATACTGATTCGATATTTGTTCAATACTAAACAAAATTTAAAAATAAGGTTCTCCGCTATATTTCATATAGATTTAAAAAGAAATATTTCCTATAACAGTTTCGTTACCCAATAATGTGTCAACGACTAATGAAATATTACTTATCGTTTTCCCATAGTCGACTGACACATTAATTCAGATATTTTCTTCCTGTATTTTATTGACATTGATCTAAATGAGGTTTTGTAGATCGATATTAGTAACATGCTATTTTTTATTCGCAAGCAAATCAAGAAATATCAAGGAGGTTATATTGTATTCACCTTATACAATGATGTCATTCTGAGAGAATTAGAAAACCCGACAGGATTCATTATTGGCGGCCACACTCCTAATAAAAAAGGATATGAAGGTAACACAGTGTTGATAGTAAGGAAACGAGAGGAACTTCTACAGACAGTATTATAGGAAAGCCAGGAGAACGGAGTAAACATTTGAAAGAAGACAGAATATATGGTTGTCATTACAAGAAAAAGCGCAACATGCAAAGGATAAATTGAAGTTACCAAAATCAAGCAAGAATAACAATTTAACTACTGGGGAAGTATTTTAACAGAGGGCGGAAAGCGCGATACTGAAATCAGAAGGTGCATTGGGATAGCGAAAGATGACTTTCAAAAGCTGAACACTTAAGAAACATAAACATTTCGTTAGAAACAAAGAAAAGAGTACTGAACTCTTATGTAATAACAATTCTCCAAAATGGCAGCGAAGGCTGGACAATCTCCTCGCAGATGACGAAGTGTCTTAAAGCAAGATATATGTTGTTCTACAGAATGATGCTGAGAATATGATGGACCGAACATCTGAACAGCGACGACGTTTTAGAGAAAATGAATTAAAAAATACACTTATAATTGACATCAGAAAGATATAATTAATATGACATATAATTAAAAAAAAAAAATGAAAAATCATACACTCTCAGCTCAGATTGAAGCCGACTTGTACGGGGGAAAACATTGCATAGCATACCTAACAAGTTTGTGAAAATGGATGGTAGAGTAGAATTTAGGAGACAGCAAAAAGACAAAAATTTACTAAGTGCTACAAAAGAAAGGAAATTGTGGAGAGCCATGAGCTGAGCTGAATGGATACGTTACAAAGAAGAAGAAGATATTTCACCACTATGAATTACGAATCAAGACAGAACCAAATTTGAATTGTAGGAAACTATGTCTGGAAGTTTTTATCATATTCAGTTAGCTATACGTCATGCGTAATACACGCTTAGGTGATAATGTATCCTTCGATACATCACTGACACCCGCTGTAACCTGCTATTTCTTTCTGCGGTAGACCAGTTGCCATCCAAGGCTATAGAACCTGGTCTGCTATTTACTCATAGATGTGGGGGAGAGAAGAAGAGGATTCATACCATTCCCAAGGGTATTAGCTCATAAGTAAATGTTATGGATTCGACTGGAATTCGAACTCGGCTCTCCGATTCCTCAATCCGAGCCGCTATCGATTACTCCATGGCTCCTTATTATATTAGTGGTCCTGAAAATAATACCGTAATACCAACTGACCAAGATAGGAAACGAGAAAGAAAGATCAGTTTATGATCTCGTCTCTGAGAGTATTCGCAAAATAACTGCATATTTTCCCACTATGAATTATGTGTCAATGAGAAACGGTAGACCCAAAGTTGAATATTAAGAAACTGTGTTTAAAATTAGTTCATCATCTCTTCTAAAGTCTGTTATTTGTCGAGCATTATTGATTTTAATCCCATGGAGGATTATAACTCCAAAAACTCGACATTCGTTTATCATTCCCTACAGCGTGGTATAACTACAGAAGCATTAAAAAAAACATTTGCTCCATTCCTATGGCTGAAAATGAAAGCCTGTAATGGGAATGAAATCAAAAAGGAAGGACACTGATGCATAGAATAAGAAAGAGAAAGTTGATATCCCAGGGATATATAATGAGAACTGTGGGCTTGTCGAATTTGACACTAACAGGATAGAGTACAAACAAGAGTTGCAGAGAGAAAGAGCGCGTTTATTTGCCAAACGAACTTGAGTAAACAGATGGCAGAAGAGGTGTTAAATAATAGTTTCAGAATACTATTTTTTAGTGGCAGTGTATTTTGTCTCAGACTTTCTGAGGCTGTCCTTTAAGGTCAGATGGTAGACAAAATAGGGATGTCGAATTTGATTGGCTGAGCCGAACGTGGGAATGTTAGAGTTAGAAAGTGTTTTCAGAGAGTTAAGTTTTACGCGTTGAATAATGCAGACGTGTTAATTTCGTGTGCGGGCATTGCTCACCAGTGGATTGGGATAGCAGCCCCACTACCTAGTTAAAAATGTACAAGTCGACGTGTTTAATAAAATCGATGAGCTTAAAATTGCTTTTGTTGAAGTTCTCATTCAAACTCCGGACAAACCAACCAGCGATCACCCAGCCGGGGGAGAAGAATCTAGCTTTGTTGTGGAATCGAATCCGTCAACGAAACCCCTTTTCGACAAGGAGGAGTATACAGATGAAGTGAGAGTGATACTATAACCAAAAAAAAAAACAATCAGAGTTATGGGATGTTGTGGAGAGCCATGATCCTGACGGGACACAGAACACATTCTATCAATGGATTCCGTTTGGCTTGGAATACAGGAATACAGAATACGTAAATTAATCCTATCTTCTAAAATAAATATCACATCCTCTTTTATTAATATATTTTGAAATTTAACCTCCGCTTCATCTTATCTCATATTCTTTCGTTTATTCGAGAGTCAAGTATGTAAATACAATAATAGAAAGTACTAAATATATATTTTAATGTGTTTGGTATGCGTATTTTCAGGTTCCCACTGGTGGGTGTAAACTCTGCATGCGTATAGACTCACATAAAGCTTGATCAGTGGCAGGTGACTTCACATAAAAATTGACCAATGGAAGGAGACTTAACATAAAAATTGACCAATGGAAGAAGACTCCAAAAATAAATAGCAACCAAGCAGAAAGCTTAAAAGAAGCGGGCATCACTCTTGTGTCTGTTTTCTCGAAAGAAAAAGTAATTAGCTTTATTTGATTTCGGCAAACATTGTAGAAAACAAATAACATTCGTTTAGATAGGTTGAATAATAATTCAAATATTTTTATTGACTTGTCAAAATTCCTAAATTTGAGATGTGATAGTTAATGGGACAACAGATAATAATAATAATTTTTTAAAAATAGACCGCAAAGACTTTCTGAGACTGGCCTTTGAGGTTAGATGGTAGAAAAAATAGGGATGTCGAATTTGATTGGCTGAGCCGAACGTGGGAATGTTAGAGTTAGAAAGGAAGGACACTCATGCATAGAATAAGAAAGAGAAAGTTGATATTCCAGGGATACGAATATTATGAGCGGAAGATGTGCGTAAACAGCAATTTTTAAGGAAGATTGAGACGAGAAACGACATTTGTTATTGAAATCAGATAGGGACAGTTGAAATTTCTGCGACGAAAGAGGTCTTGGAAACTTAACACCCACAGAATCTACAAGAAGTGTCAAGTGAAACATCGACTAAATTACGTAACGAGCTTAATGCAATAGGATGGAAAAATAGAGACTTGGAGAGATGGTAAGGGAAACAAAAGTTTCTTCAAGCTACAAAGGGCGAGGGATGTAGAGAACCGTTCCCGTCCCAGCCGTGTAGGGACACGGCACGTCAAAGAATAAGATATAAGTCAATTAGTTAATAGCAATCGACGAAAGACTATTAAGTCATTTGTAGATCGCTATTAACCAAATGTCTTATCATATCTCAAATTCAGAGATTTTGTAAAGACAGCCTTGTTATGGAATCTATCTAAACGAATGTGTTATTTCATTTTTACTATGTTTGCCTAAATCAAAGGGCACAAATAAAGCTAATTATCTCTTCTCCAAGAAAACATACGCGAGAGTTATGTCCGTTTTCTTTTAAGCTTTCTGGTTGTTTGCTATTTGTTTTTGAAGTCTCCTGCCATTGGTCAAGTTTTATGTTAAGTCTCCTTCCATTGGTCAATTTTTATGTGAAGTCACCTTACATTGGTCCATTTTTATGAGAAGTATCCTGCCATTGGTCAAGTTTTATGTGAGTCTATACGCGTGCAGTCCTCAGACCCACCAGTGGACACCTGAAAATGAAGAAACTGGCACTAAATTGAAATTTTCAAAATCAATTTGAGGGGAGGGGGCTGAACATCTGTGATAAATGGAAGTTCAGCCACTATTGGTAAAATTAAGTATTTGCCTCTACTGTTGTTCATATTGTAGAAAGGATGCAGGCAACGTCTGAAACTTCTTCAGTCACGTGTATAGGACATGCTATTGGAGTGTGTAATCGGATCAGAGAATTCCACAGAATCGAGGCGATTGAATGAAATAAGATTGGGATGAAGAGTCTGATCTCATTAAGTGATGTCATGACAAGTCACTCTGTTTCTCTGTCTTTGTCTGTCTCTGTGTTTCTGTCTGTCTGTCTCTCTCCTTCTCTCTCTCTCTCTCTCTCTCTCTCACTCTCTCTCTCTCTCTCTCTCTATATATATATATATATATATATATATATATATATATATACCATTCTATACCTGTGCACAGGCGTACACACGCATACACACAGAAAAGAAGAAATCGACCTAACACGAGTGAAAAGGGCATAAATTATATTTTTAAATTAATATGAAAATAACAATAATGAGAAACAGACAATTGCAGAAGATGGAGCGACGATTAGTAAAAAGGTTTGGCCATAAAATTCTGAAGTTGTTCTGCTCAATATGTTAGCAATCAGCTAAGTGAAAATGTTACATTTGTATTAATCCTATATATATATATATGTGTGTGTGTGTGTGTGTGTGTGTGTTATTCGCAGACTGTACCACAGCTCCTCAGTGTGACTAGACATCCGGATGCTTCAAGCCAGGACCGAAACCCAACCGATCTGATGTTAGTCAGATTTTCCACCGCTGAGCTATCATCATTCAGCAGAGAGAAGAAGCTAATGCTAACGTATTGTTTTTACAAATTTAAACAAACACCAATCAGTCAAAGTGCTCCAATTCATTTTACTGAAGAGCTTTGCATTTGTGCAGGTGGCTGTTGTTTATAGAATCAGCTTATCTCTCCATAGTGCTCAATTGAAATATATTTTTCAAGAGCTTATATATATATATATATATATATATATATATATGCGCGCGTGTGTGTGTGCGCCCGCGTGTGTGTGTGCGCCCGCGTGTGTGTGTGTATGTGTGTATAAATTTCAAAAGAAGTGATGGATTTTTTTATTTTATTTGCTATTCCGACAAATTTCATTTCTTTAACATTATTTTTAATGGATACCCGTATTTGAATAGACGCTCTGTTTATTTATTAAACAGTATATGTATTTATTTTCATCTACTGACCTGAATATTAAGGAATTTGTTTATGGTATGATATGAAACTGCGCAGATATGAATGTTCCTCGAGTCTGAGAAAGTTTGCATTTATAAAGCCCTATTCGATATTAGTTCATTGACGACGCTCCCCGTGATCGAGTTGGTATAAATACATCGGATCTAACTATGGTTTGTTCTGTTAAGGTGGACGCCGGTTCGAAAGCTTTTGGGGTGCCAATAATTTTCTTTAGTAAGATTTTTCCTATATTCAGGAAGCTAGAAGCTAGAATAGTTATTCGGTTTAATAAATAAACGGAACGTCAACTCAAATACGAGTAACCACTAAAAATAAACTTTAAAGTGATAAAAATCTGTCGGAATAGAATATCCATTACTTTTTTTTATAATATTTATTTATTTCTCACACAAGAACAACAGTCCATATAAATATATGTACACAAATCCTTGTTTTTGAGTTATTACGTTGGTGCAAAAATAATGACGTAATAATGTCGTTTTTTGACGTATTTTTAACGTCAGAAAACGACATTATTACGTCATTATTTTTGCACCAACCTAATATTAACTTATTAACTTTAAAGTTTACGGTAGATGCTGTTAAATGTAAAATCCAAGATAGAATCCGATGCACATAAAAGTGTCGTTTGTGTAAATTTGTTATTGCATCTCTTTCAAATGTTACCTCATTTGTAAACATGACTGAAGAGGCGGACCGGTAGTTCTGCAATAAACCATCGGCAAAATTAATCCTGTGTTGAGTGATCAGGGGGTGAGATATTATGCACACCTTGCAAATGACACGGATACAGCAACTTCTCTTGAAGTACCCTTCATGCGGTACTATGACATGTATGACATCTTGAAATGTGCTGATACCGGGATCGTTTTTGACAGCTTGTAGAATGGTCAGACGTCCGAGCGGATCTCGGTCTTCCTCTAGACATAGTTTGTGGTGACACAAAACTTGTCTCAGCAACACGACGATAAAGAGCAGCAATGTTTGGATGGCTCGGTTGCTTCGGTCTAGAAACGTAATCTGATACAGCCGTGTATGCAAAAATTATATCTGCCTGCTCAAGATATGAATATCCTGCCATTGTTAAACTGAATACTTCTAAGTTAACTCACTACTACACATGGCAAAATTTGAACACAGACTAGCCAAAAATGTACACATTAATTTAATCTAGTCAGCATAGCAACACAGCGCGAACTACCGTAAACTTTCATCATACTTAAATCAAAAACGAAGGATATGCGGACATACGTTTATATGGATTTTAGCCATTTTTTGGTGTGAGTAACCTGCCCCCAAAATCTGTAAAGTATTTTTGAAACACCATATATATATATATATATATATATATATATATATATATATATATATATATATATATATATATATATATATAATATTAGTGGTTAATATACACATACATATATGTACATATATCTAAAACAGACAAATATATATATACATACATACATAAACACACACACACACACATATGTATATATATATATATATATATATATATATATATATATATATATATATATATATATATATGTATATATATATATGTGTGTGTGTGTGTGTGAAAAATTCCAAGAGGATAGAATCCAGGTAGAACTCAATGTCCAGAACAGAGTAAGAATATAATAAAAAGGCTTAAACACTACTATTCCATGGTCATGATTTATTCCATTGAACTCTTAAATACGATCCAATTCATCAGACCTACAAATTCAAAAAGAACACAGAAAAAATAACTCCGGGAATAAAAAATAAAATTTAGAGTGTGTAAGTATGAAACTGTAGGACGAATGCGAGAGTAAATGAAAGCTATAGAGAGGGGTAACAGACGAGAGAAGAACAGGAAGGTTTATTATATATAAATATATATATATATATATATATATTAACCGAGTATAACAGCAAAATTTTCCAAATCATGTAACAGGATAATTGTGCATGCCACAAAATGTTTAATATCTAAATAGACACAAACTAGTCCAGATTTTCAGACGTTTAGACATCTTGGCATCATCTGTTGTAAGAATCATTAAAAAAAAACCTTTGTGTTATTCAGCCAAAAATAGAAAAGTTTAAAATCGTATTGTGTCAGACCATCTCTCTTGCCGGATAAGCAATGATGAAAGGAAGAAGATCATTCATACCTTCAGTAATCGTACCAAAATTCATACTCTGGCTTCCATCTTCAAAGTACATAAGACGTTTCACATGTGAGAGAGAAGTTTCAGCTACGACCGTCCAAAGGGCAGTCAAAAAAGACATGAAAATGAAATCGTACGTGAAAACTATGAGGCAACTTTTTACTCCAAGAGAGAAAGTTAGAAGTTTATAAAGGGTGAAGATCATCTTGAATAAGTTGGAAAATGATTCTGAAATTATATATATATATATATATATATATATGTGTGTGTGTGTGTGTGTGTGTGTGTGTGTGTGTGTGAATTTTATTTCAATCAATCAGAAGCTTCCGATCCTTAGCTCTCATTAATTAATGATGAACCGGCCATTTTCGTTTATGATTAGATTTCATCACATTTCTCCCGTTAAGCTTGGAGAGAAATTATAAATTCTTATTGCTCAAAGTAGAGTCCAATAGATTTATAAAAACCTCGGAGAATTCCAGTAAGATATCTTTAAGCATTTCTAACTTATAACGGTTCAAAGTTTAATCTAGCAAATGGACAATTTTGCTGTTACACGATTTGGACAATTTTGCTGTTACACGGTTTGGACAATTTTGCTGTTACACACGGTATAGATGGATAAATTTAAAAAAAAGAAAACAGAGGGAGGTAGAAATACAAAGATAGATAAATTAAATTCAAAAAGAAACAAATACAAGTAGAAAGAAAAGTAGAACAAAAGGAATAAAATTAAAAAAATAAATAAAAAAGGGAGATAGATAGGAATAGACCGAAAGTAAGAGATTTTAATTTATTCATTTTTTTTTAAGGATTTTTCAGCACGTTGTGTGTTATTTCAAACGGAAATATATTTCAGGATGGAGCAGGTTGCTTACAGTATCCGATGTATCAAATTGAACTCCCAGATATGTACCAAGTGACCTCGACGTTGCTTAACTTCAGTTATCGAATGAGAAACGGTTTTTTCAGCGTTACTTGAAGCACTGAAGGTAAGTAGGTATGAATAGACCGTGAACTAAATATAAAAAGAAAGGAATAAATACCGAGAGATTATGAAAAAAGATAGAGAAAATGGACACAAAAAAGAAGGAAATTGACATTTTCTTTATTTTTTATAATGTAGGCTTTTATATATAGACTCTTGTCTCTCGGAAGCAAGTTGTCAGCAAGTTCATAACCGACAGTATTGAATATTGGTCTGGAGGCTTTGTAATAAGAGTCCAAACTTAAAAAGTCCATAATGGATTTCAGAAAGCGTCCTTACAAATGCCTAGAAGTTTGAGTACTTTAAACTAATGGTGCTTTTCAGCAAATATGGTTATGTGTCAAAAAGTATTTCACTTTACGATAGAATTTCGTATTCTGTTTTATCAATCATAAAAAAAAAACGATGTCGACAGTTTAAATTTATGGGAATGGTAATAATATTTACAGTTTCATTATAAAGAAGAATTCATTGAGCAATTCTGCTTTTCTTCACTCCTTGTGCATTGGACTGGGATCAAAGTGTAGTATATGTTCTCCTCATCTCTAAGTGATTTCCTAAACTTAGCTTCGATGTGTAAGAGGGCCTAAAGTATGGAGCACCCAGTAATGGTCCAACTCACTATTCAGTCGTAATTGATCGAGTTATACCAGCTTGCTAACCATTACACTCCACCGAAGATTAAATAAGCGTAACTAAGGTGTGGCACAAGGCAGATCGTGTGAAGCACCCTTTGTGGATCGAACACACAACTCAGTCGTAATTTATCTAGCGAGGCCAAACTGGTTAACCATTACAACACGTCGAAGTGCCCTTTTTAAGCGTAGTTTAGGTGTGGCACGAGGCATAATGTATCGGCGACTCAGTGAGAATCGAACGCATCACTCAGTCGTAATTTATCTAGCAATAAAAGCTGGATAACCACGCCGAAGTGAGCTTCTTAAGCGTAGCTTAGATTCGGCATGAGGGCGAAAGTAAAGGGGCACCCAGTGAGAATCGAACTCACTATTCAGTCGTAATTGATCGCGGGAGAAAACGAAGTTCCCCTCCTCTTACCTCATGATTAAGGTAGTTGCAAACGTTTCATTATAAAGAAACATTCGGCATTCAATGACCGATATGCAAGTGCTACTTAAATTACTTCACTCTTTAATTTATGAACTGGGATCAAAGTGTAATATCTGTTCTCCTCCTCCCTGATGATAATGGTAATTACAAACGTTTCATTAAAAGGAAACATTCGAGCAGCCACTGCTACTGTCGTTTGATATTCATAAAGCTGTCTGTTAAAATAAATTTCAGGGAGACGGGTTTCTCAGCTTCACTGTTATCGCCCTTCTCCGAATTGATGCAGGTTTCCATCCAAACCTTTTGTTCGATATTATGTGGAAGGTTAATTCTTTCTCTTTGCGTTACGTGTGATATCTATTTTAGTTGTTTGATGTCCTTAACTAATGTCCTCTCTGTTATTTTGTGTACTTATTTGCTTTTGATTATGTCGTGACAATCCAGGAGATTCAGGAAAAGACAGTCCTTGCTAAAGCTTACATGCTTCATTCGATTCAGAAAACAGGAAGTTGTGGAGAGACATAATCACTGATATCTTGAAATAGTATACAAAAGAAGCAAAAGCCTTGTTTGGCAGACACACAAGAGTTTTTTTTTCCTCAATAGAGACATTGCCGCTATGATTTCAGGACGTGGAAAATCATAACTCTCCACAGCTTCATGATATTTTTTAACCTCAGTAAATATTTGCTAACCATCCCAATCTCTGTTCTGCCAAGCGTTTACACGAACTCGTTAAGCAGGTTATGCGCTGATATCACCTGCCGCTCTTGCTTTCAATATGTCTTGAGAGTATCAAATTTTTGAAGCCGACTTTCCTCATTATGTGCCCTAGATATTTCAACTATCTCTTTTTGATATGTCAGTTTAGGTTCCATTTTCTCTACAATGATATTACAAAATATAATAGCATGAATAGAGTTAAATCTTGTAAAGAGGAATATGGTCTACAGGTGGGACCTGACTGCCTTCCAGCGTCTGTTGACAAAACCTAAAAAAAAAAAAACAGCGGTGCAAAGGGGGTCAGACTTCTTGGAATTCATCCCTCGTCCAGTAAAGGAAAGATATGAGCAACATATGTCACCAGACCATCATCCAGCGACTGTTCGCATCAAAGAAAGAAGTGAAAATTTTGTTCTTAAAAAGCAAGAACCTTTTCGGCCAGTCTGCAGTAGTTGACGATGACCAAATCAGCACGTTGCTTAAAAATAGTCTAGGTTACACGACACGGGACATCGCAGAGATACTCCATATATTACATATGGCCGTTGTTAGATATTTACAGATAATAGGTGCGTGGAACCGCCATGATATATGGATGATTGGCGAATAAAAGGAAATAAATTAATGAACCAAATTTTCATCTAAGATTCTCTGCTCAAACGCAAACTAAAAAACCATCATCTTCATCTTTCGCCCTCCCTATGGTTGGTCGGAACAATCCTTTTTCACAGTGTTTGGTTCTGTATTTTTGTCCCCAGATCCTCAATGTCCATCCCTGAGTCCCGAGCTATGGTGATTAGCAAAGTAATTTTTTCGCAAGAAGACTTCCAGAAGGATGCTATAGGGGTAAAGATGAAATGA
>OZ010585.1:106393111-106398111 GCA_963932145.1 Acanthosepion lycidas
TCAGCTGTATCTCCCTGATGTTAAGTATAATTTTCCACTTTGTGTACATCTTCTCCAAAACCTCATCTTTGCTCACATTTTTGGTCCATGATATCCTTAGTATCCTTCTGTAGAACCATACCTCTGTTGTCTCTAGTCTCTTCTTCATCTTTGGGGAAACCATCTAACATTCGCTACCATAAAGAAGGGCAGATATCACGTAGCAGTTAAGTACTGTTTTCTTTGTTACCAACGAAACCTACATGTCACTTAATACTCTGCCTAGTTTTTGGAATACGTCTTTGGCCATGCCAATACATCTTTGGATCTCAGTGTCGGACATACCGTCCTCTCTCAAAACATTTTCCAGATATTTAAATTCCTGTACCTATTTGATTTTAGCCGTCCCGACCTGTATATCGCATTTCGGGCTTATTTTTTTTGCTGATGACCATGCATTGGATTCTTGTAGTTTATGCTTAGTCCCTTCTTCTCGGCCTCCTCTCTCTTCTGCAGTTTCATTTCTTGTCTGCTATCAACACTGTATCATCTGCGTATTTTATGCAGATTGTGACACATTCAATGATGAATCGCGGTAGGATTTCCAGTTCTCTCATAATTGCCTCGCTGTACAGGGTGAATAAGTCCGGTGAGAAGACACATCCTTGTCTTACGCCCCTTTCAATATTTGTATATCTACTGAACTCATTTGTTATCTTTATGCTGGCGGCTTCCTTCCAGTAGAGGTTTTGGTTTATTCTGTCTTTTTTTTTTCAATATATCCAGGTTGCTATGCAATTTCAACAGATCTTTGTGGTGTACTTCCTGACCTGATTGAATATCCAATTGAACATACACACACGAGTCCGCAAACACGTTGACATATTTACGAAACTCATTTAAATACAGAATTTTAGACAAGTACCGTATATTTAGGCGTACAATACGAATGGGCGTATAAGACGACGCTCAAATTTAAAAGGTACAATGTCAATTTCTGGCTATATTTGCCGTACAACACCCATAAATCGTATTTTAAAATGCATTAAATTTATTAAATATATCCAGTAAGCATAGACTTTATTTCACTGAAATTCTAATGAAAAAAAAAAGGTGGCAGATATCAGTTAACTAACACAATTTGCAATACCATATGTGTGGGTGGTGAATTAAGACCGTAAGCGATTCTCAGAGAATTATAAGTCCTACAAGGATTCATTATTGGTGGCCACGATCTTAACAATATAAGATATACAGATGACACTGTTAGTAGCAGACAAGGAAAGAAAACTAGAAAAAATCCTACAGAAGGTAGCGAAGAATAGTGAGAAGAAAGGGGCCAGCCCAAAATGCAAATTACAAATCAGGGATACTAAAATCAAACAAGTACAAACATTTAAATATATGAGATGTGTTCTAACAGAGGACGGGAAAGTGCGACACTGAGATCCGAAGACGTATTGGGATGGTCAAAGATGCATTCCAAAAGCTAAGCAGAGTATTAAGAGACTGGAAAATTTAAGATATACAGATATCACTGTTGATAGCAGACATGGAAAGGAAACTAGAAAACATCTTTCCGAATATTAAGAGACAGGAAAATTTCGTTAGAAACAAAGAAAAGAGTACTGAATAGTTACCTGATATCTGTCCTCCTGTATGACGGCGAATTCTGGACAATCTCCTCTAGACAAACTCCTCAAAACTTGAAGCAACAGAAATGGGGTTCTACAGAAGGATGCCGCGGATACCATGCGTCGAAGAACGATATTTTAGAGGAAATGGTAACATTGAGGAAATTTATTCTTAACATCATGAGGCGGCAGTTAAAATTTTTAAATTTATTTTTTTTTAAATTTCAACTGCCGTCTCTGATGTTAATGAAGTAGGGGTTGAAAAGCCTGATACTCATAAGAGAGATCGAGGGATAAACATCCAATATGGGCTTGAGTAAATGGATTGTAGTACAGGGTTTAGGAGAAATTGCAAAAAGACAAAGCTTATTAATAACTACAAGAGACAAGAACATGTAGAGATCCATGATCGACTATGTCCTGAACGAACAAAGCACATAAAAGAAGATTACGGTAGCCTGAATGACTTTTCCCTGCTAACCATCTATCAGTTCCACAGTTCTCTAATGCGACTTTTAAACGGCTTGTTGAGACACACATCCAATTGTGTGTTTGTTCAACGTCATCGACAAAAGGAAACGAGGCAAGAGTTAGCCTACCTTCAAAATTAACCCATGCTATCACCTTGTCATAAATCACAGGATTTAATGTTTATCTTTTATAACTAGAGTATAAGACGGTATTCTCATCATCTTGATTTAATCTGAACTAATTCACTTAGAGGGATTTTTAAGGTTGAAAGGTCGCTTTATACGCCGTAGTCCTTTCTACATGGAAGTCGTAATTGCACACACAAAAACGCAATATATATTTGTGCAAATAGCAACACACGAATAAAAAAAAGTTTATTGACCCTTAAAAATGGGACGCACCCACTCATCCTATACATCAACGTTAGTAAAAGTAACCCTGCTTCATAGGATAGCTGTCGACACACGCTCATATAGACTCACGTGCGTGTGGCATCATGCGTTTAACGAAAGACTAACATTTTTAACCAGTTGATGTCTGTCCGACGTAAAGTTTCTTTTATCTCAATACGCTGCCTCTTCTGTCATTTTTCAGAATGTTCATCAGAAAATGTCGCATGTTACTGCGCATGTGCGAATGACCGTTATTTGTAAATGTCTTCTCTACAGACGCGTGTCCATATCTGCGGATGACCCGATGGTTACCTGAGAGTGAAAGGGTGAAGCCACAATTGCTGTATGGTAGCGCAATAAACCTTGAGAGCGAAAGGGAGAAGAGAAAGAAATAAATGTTGAAAGAGAAAGCGAGAACAAGGTATAAAAAGTGGGTATTATGACGTCATCTTTGATATAGACGAAAACACGTATGAGTGTACACCTGGTGTTACATTGTTTTTGTTGTTTTTTTTCTTGTACCTATGCAGACATAATTGTTAACTTATTTTGCGTGCGTATAATCTTGTGCGTCTTTGTGCGAAAAGGTATATACCAATCGCGTCACGGATTTTTCGCATCGTTAAATGTCATGATAAAATCGTTTACGTAAAAGCATTTTTCTGGATTGTAGGCTATTATGAAGAATTTCGTATCAGCATGTCACTTGTTTTTAAGTAAAAGTCTAAAAGTCACAGTATTAACACACACACATATATATAGATGAAGAAATATAGTCTTAAGATCAGCTATATTTATGGGGAAAAGTGTTCAATATCAGAGATAGAGCGTGTGTAAATATAAAAGTGAACATAGAAGTCAACACTCAGTGGCGACAGTCTGTTTCATGCTATATGCAATCGTTTACTTGATTTTATTTTTATTTTTTTATTATTTTTTAAAATATTATTTTATTATTATTATTATTTTAAATTCTGCTTTAAGCCCGGGAAGTGTTGCCACAGACATACTGGTAGAGTAAATGATGTCCTTTCAAAAAATTAAACAACGTATTAAGAAACAGAAGAACACAATAGAAACAAAGAGAATACTGAAATTCTATATAACACCAAACCTTCTATCTGGCAAGTAATGATGACCAAGTTCCCTTGATATGAAGAAGAGACGAGTTAAGAGAGTTGTAGTTCTACAGAAGGATGATGAGAATACATGGACGGGGCACTTAAGCAATGAATAAGTCTTAGGGAAAATGGAAAATAAAAAGGGTACTTTACTTAGAATCGTAAAAGAGGCAGATGAAAGTTTTATGACACAGAACATTATTTGCGAACCCGATGGACAGTGGCAGACAACAGGGCAGCAACCCGACAAGCTTGCATGAATGATGCTGGAACGGGGTGGGGAAGTTTGATGAATATATTTACTGTTGTTAACATCTGTAAAGGTATTGTCTATAACATTGAGAAAAGTCAGTAACTTATCCAACGTTGTTTGACTGATTAAATCTCTTTTGTTAGCAAAAGTGAACAGCCCGACATGAAAACTACAAATTAGAGATACGGAAATCAAATAAATACAAAAAATGAAATATCTGGGAAGTGTTTTAACAGAGAACGGACGGTGTGAGATTGTGAAAGATGCTTTCCAAAATCTAAGCAGAGTATTAAGAAACAGAAAAAAAAAACGTTAGAAAAAATATAGCGAATGTGGGAAAATCTCCTCACAGATAAAGGAGAGAGTTGAAGAAGCAGAAATGTTGTTCTGTAAAAGGTTGCGTATTGGGATAGCAGATGATGTCTTTCAAAGAATTAAACAAAGTCTTAAGAAACATAGGCATTTCGATAAAAACAAAATGAAGAATACCGAAATGCTATGTTGCACCAAACCTTTCATATGACAGTAAATGGTAAACAGTTTCTTCAGCCATGAAGAGAAGATGAGTCTAGAGAGTTGTAGATCTGCAGAAGGATGCTGGGAATACCATAGACGGAGCATGTAAGCAATGAGGAAGAAAAATTCACTTATCTTAGGAAAGGTATGAAGCCTTCTCTTATAGTCAAATAACGAGGGAGACTGGGTTGGTTGGTTGGGTTTTATGGTATATCAACCACTGTGGGTCATTTAATTCCAAATTAAGATATATATATATATATATATATATATATATATAGACACGCACACACACACATACATACATGAATACACACACACACACACACACACACACATATATATATATATATACATATACATATATTAAATATACAATACTATTAAACATAGTTGGCAACATTATTTTTTCAAAAAGCGTATAGCTGGCAACATTATTTTTTCCAAAAAACATAGGTGGCAACATTATTTTTTCAAAAACATATAGCTGGCAACATTATTGTTTCAAAAATGCATAGCTGGCAACATTATTTTTTTCCAAAAAACGTATAGCTGGCAACATTGTTTCAAAAACGCATACCTGGCAACATTATTGTTTCAAAAACGTATAGCTGGCAACATTATTTTTTCCAAA
>OZ010585.1:106403111-106413111 GCA_963932145.1 Acanthosepion lycidas
AATATGATCCAAGACTGTGTTTTCCTCTCGTCTTTTAACAACGGCACAGAAGAAGCTTTTTCGCGAATATGAAAGGATCTTATCGAAAATGAGTAGACAGAACCTGTCTAAATCATTTAATGAAACATGTCTAAATGAAAAAATGCTGCCGAAATACACGCCTAAATATATATATATATATATATATATATATATATATATATATATATATATATATATATATATGTGTGTGTGTGTGTGTATGTGTGTGTGTGTGTGTGTGTGTGTGTGTGTGTGGTAAGGTCAAAATCCGTTGATATATAATCCAACTGGATCCTAGTAAAATGGAAATATTAGAACTGATCCACAAAAAAGAGCTCGTTGTATTTTACTTCTACAGAGCAGTATAATTAATAATCAAATAAATCGTTTTGCCTCATATGGGGAATAGGCTATTTCGGCAGACAATGAAAATAGTCGTCTGTTTTTTCAAACCCGGTGTGAAATATTTGTAAGATTAGAGGAAGCAGGAAGTAGCATTTAACTATGAGGAATTGATATTGGAAGCTAAAGGGACAGCCTAACCTAAAACTTGCCGAAAAACTAATATATATATATATATATATATATATATATATATACCTGGTGTAATATCAAACTTTGGCGTAACAAAATTGTTATGGGATCTTAACAATAATAATAATAATGGACTATTCCATACTTAATAAATACTGGGCCTCAGGAGTACGCAAGGAGTCAGTCGGTCATTTTCTGACCGGCGGATCGGTTGGACTCTCTGCCTTCAGGCGGAGAGGAACACGAACGAGCTACGCCGAAGGGCGGAGTCTCGTTCGGGGAGGTAGACCGTCCCGGAACCCGTTTATACGGGTTCAAATGGACATATTTTGGCCGAGCCCACGGGCTCGGACTGCCCACGTTAAAAAGGCCTTGTGCCATGTGACACCCTCGTGGGTGGGGGTGACTGAATATCGTCAGTCGCTCACTTTCTGAGCGACTGTTCGGTTGAACTCTCTGCCTTCGGGCGGAGAGGAACCCGAACGAGGCTACGCCGAATGGCGGAGTCTCGTTTGGGGAGGTAAACCGGTCCTGAACCCATACGGGTTCAATGGGCATATTTTTGGGCCTAGCCCACGGGCTCTGAGAAACCACAATAAATAATCGGCCTTGTGCCACATGATGCCCCAGTGGGGAGGAGGGTGGCTGAATGTCGTCAGTCGTTCAAGTCTTGACCGGCTGTTCGGTTGAACTCTCTGCCTTCGGGCGGGGAGGAACCCGAAGGAGGCTACGCCGAGGGGCGAAGTCTCTTTCGCGGAGGTAAACCGGCCCTGAACTCGTTTATACGAGTTCAATGGGCATATTTTTGGCCAGGCCCACGGGTTCTGAATGCCCACGTTAAACCGGGCTTGTGCCAGATGATCCCCCGTGGGTGTTGACTAAATATAGTCAGTCGTTCAAGTCTTGACCGACTGTTCGGTTGAACTCTCTGACTTCGGGCGAGGAGGAACCCGAACGTGGCTTCGCCGAGGGGCGGAGTCTCTTTCGGGGAGGTAAACCG
Organism: Acanthosepion lycidas; assembly: GCA_963932145.1. Classification (NCBI taxonomy): domain Eukaryota; kingdom Metazoa; phylum Mollusca; class Cephalopoda; order Sepiida; family Sepiidae; genus Acanthosepion; species Acanthosepion lycidas. The sequence continues at coordinate 106,404,667 of OZ010585.1, forward strand.
GCCCTGAACCCATTTATACGGGTTCAATGGGAATATTTGGGTGCCAAGCCCACGATCTCGAAGATCCCAAATGAAATGACCGGCCTTGTGCCACATGATGAACCAGTGCAGGGTGACTGAATATAGTCAGTCGTTCAAGTCTTGACCGACTGTTCGGTTGAACTCTCTGCCTTCGGTCGGTTTAACCAACGCCTTTATCCACTTGAGGACATCTGCGTATGAATTTCTGGGTATTATAAACCTAATGTCTTCAGCCACCTTTTTTTTACCAGTGCTCATATTGCAAATTTTGTTGTTATCATTGCATGTTTTTACTAGAGCTCATATTGCAATTTTTGTTGTTATTGCTTTTCTCAGGCACTCCTTATTACTGGTTCTCATATTGTATTAATTTCTATGCTTGGTCGGCTCAGGAGATTTTTGTGGCCTAGCATATGTGCTGATTCCTTAAGTTTATGAATTTTCCAATGGTGTTCCTTGTCTATGATCTCAATCTGATGCCACAGAGGGCGAATAACGTAAATAATGCTTAAAAGTTCATTTAAAAAAAATGATCCAACCGAATTCTTAAGTTTGATACATGAGTTTCGCCTATGACAGTCTTTTAAATTATAAGCTCTATAAGGTCTTTCTTAAATACTAGTAAAAAACGCACTCACGTAAATTTTCCCAAAAAAATATTTCGATTCGCAATATATTTTTTCCTTTCGTATGCTACCTGAATTTGACCAAAGACAAAATAATTTCCATACCTGAAGATGATTGAATGTACAGTCGAAAGTGCTTGCATATTTAAGGAAGACCTAATGCAGTTTATAGTTATAATTTTTTATAGTGATTAGTAGGTTAATGCATCTTTAAAATTTTGTCAGTCATTGTAACATATATATATATATATATATATATATATATATGTGTGTGTGTGTGTGTGTGTGTGTGTGTGTGTGTGTGTACAGGGAGAGAGAGAGGGAGAGAGAGATAACACCAACATGTTATGTCGAACACAGTGCGAAGAAAACTCCAAATTCTGGATGTTGTTGAAAAAAGCGAGAAGCAGCCATCATTAAGTAAGGAATCATTCCCCATAGGGGACCGTATATTGAAGTGTGTATAACAAAAAAACAAAACAAACGAACAAAAAAAGACGAAAACCGCACAGTATAAAAAAATCAGTTTGACCATTTATATGACGTCCCCTTTGAGTGACAGGAAATTGATTCTATCAAACGTGAGGATATCAGAAGTAGAAAGAAAAAAACTGCATATTTATACCCTGGGCAATCCTTGAAAATGAATGCAGCAACATTCGAAAGTACTCGGAAAGTAAATAATATAAAATAAAAAATAAAATGAAATTTGGGAAATTTGCCGATAACACAAGACACCAAATTTGGAAAGTTGAAATATTATATAAGAAAAAAAATTGATAAACAGAACTCGTGCTTGTTATTTCATCAAATATGTTTGAGAGAATTATTTCTGTTGAAATTCATATATAAGAATATAAAATATCACACAGGCAATGCTTAAAATAATATGAATAAAATAACAAACACGTTTTAATGTTGAGATTTATTACAAACATTTTTGTATGTACACCTTGGTATATGTATGTAAATGTGGAATGCTTATATATATATATATATATATATATATATATATATATATATATATATATATATATATCTGTATATTTGGATACGTCATGATGTTTACGTGTACACTGGTATTATATTTGAAACAACATATTAGATGTGTCTGCTTCTATTTGAATTGTATTTATATATTCGTATTTGAAGGTATGTAAATTAGTGTGCATATGAGCTTTGTATATGTGTTGATATGTGCATATATATCTATATATTATTATTTTATATAATTTTATTTTATTATTACCCACCTGTAAATAAATGGAATGATATTTTGCCGTTACTGTAAGGTATTGATACAAATACTTTAATTATGCTCGGCAGGTTTTCATTCAGTACCTGGTGAGTTGTGTTAGCGGTTAAAAAATCTCCATTTTTATTAATATATATATATATATATATATATATATATATATATATATATATATATATATATATATATATATATATATATATATATATATATGGAGAGAGAGAGAGAGAGATAGTAATGATACAATATGGTAATCCGTATGTAATTTCCAGGAGTATATAGATCCATGAAGTGCTGTATGTCAAAAGATAGAGCAAAATTCTTATTAATTAAAGAACATCAAACATTTAAAATCACACAGGTAATAATTTTTATTTCATGAGATCTTTAAAAAATCTTCAAGATCAGACATATCACAAGTAAAATTGCAAGTCACAATTGTTTTACCATTTCATAATATGGAATAATATTTTAATATTAATAATATATATATATATATATGTGTGTGTGTGTGTGTAATAAAATGGATTAAGTCCGGCAATAAATTTCTTATATCTTCTGATATGCGTTATTTTTATAGATATAATTCATTTAAGTAAATGGTCTGTTTTTTAACTAAACAGTATTAACTACATTTACCCGCCTGAATGTTCAAGAAATTTCGTAGAAAATATGCGCTCTTCGACAGGAATTGAACCTGTAACCCAAATGGTAATCGTCATTTGATCTGACGTGCTGCTACCCATTCAAAAACAGAGAAGCGTAAATGTAATTATTAGGTTGGTGCAAAAATAATGATGTAATAATGTCGTTTTTTGAAGTTAAAAAATACGTCAAAAAACGACATTATTACGTCATTATTTTTGCATCAACCTAATAATAATGTTTAATGAAAAAAAAAGAGCATTTACTCAAATTATATTTATAGCAATAACTTATAACTAGAAGATATATGGATGGGCGAATTAAAAAAGTTGAGCCTACGAAATTCTGACCTTGCAGTCCTCAATATAATATTAATTGGTTAAATGACATTTTATTTGTATTAATCTCATATATATATATATATATATATATATATATATATATATATATATATATATATATATATATATATATATATATATATATATATATATATATATATATATATATATATATATATATATATATATATATGTGTGTGTGTGTGTGTGTGTGTGTGAGAGATTAATACAAATAAAAAAATATATATATGTGTTTGTGTGTATATATATATATATTTTTTTTTTTTTCAGAAACTTTTATGTTTATACAATCTTTTTATAGATACCAATATTTAAGTAAATGGTATGTTTATAATAAACAGTATTAATAACATTTACCGGTCTGAATGTCCGAGAAATTTTCATAGAAAATATTCGTCCTGCGACAGGAATCGAACCTGTATCCTATACGGAACCGTCATATAGCCTGACGTGCCTTTAAGGATATATGACGGTTCCGTATAGGTTCCGTATCTTCTATGAAAATTTCTCGGACATTCAGGCCGGTAAGTGTTATTAATACTGTTTATTATAAAACAGCCAAATAACAGCACTCCTGGCCTGACGGTTGCATCTAGCGGGAAACAGACTGTCGCCTCTAAGTGTTGACTTCTATGTGCACTTTTATATTTACACAAGTTCTATCTCTGATATTGAGCACTTTGTCCCATAAATATAACACATCTTAAGACTATATTTCTTTATATTGTTATCCACAGACAGACTGTTTCGCTGTATCACAGCTCATCATTGTGACTTGACATCCAATTACCTCAAGCAAAGATCAAAATCCGACTGATTTGGTATCAGTCGGAGATTTTTCCCTTCGAAACATCAGGTGAATTTTTACGTAATTATTTTTGAATGAACACGCAGGTGGAAATGGAAAAAGTTTTCGTGTGATGAAATTCATCCCTTAGGACATCTCGGATTAAATCTATGTTTACGTCGATACGATTCATGGCCAAAAACGAGAAACGCCGAGAATTTCTTCTTTCATCCAGCAAGAACCTGGATCCATATTTATTGTAGATGAACCAGTCATTAAATCACTTTCCGAACATTTTCGTCTTAGGAATGATTATCTATCTATCTATCTATCTATCTATCTATCTATCTATCTATCTATCTATCTATCTATCTCAGTTTTACGTTTATCATTGACAAGATAAAACAACAAATAGTAAACGCTTATCAATCTAACATGTTTCCATTTTATTAAAGCTTCGTTACAGATATGAAAAAAAATAAACAGAAATATATTCTACAAGGAAATTTCTTCTGTTTCTAAGGGAGTAACCAGACATTTTTCTTTTATCTGGACGAATAGAATACTGCATTTTTTTAAGTAATTTCTTTGTTCAGATAAGATGAACTGGCATCAAATATGGATCGGAATCTGACAGAATCCGATCCATATTTGATGTACATTTCATCCCAAAACGTATCTATCTATCTATCTATCTATCTATCTATCTATCTATCTATCTATCTATCTATCTATCTCATTGTTTCTATTTACCTATCTATCTATTTCATTGTTTCGATCTATCTATCTATCTATCTATCTATCTATCTATCTATCTATTTTATTGTTTCTATCTATCTCTTTCATTGTTTCTATCTATCTATCTATCTGTCTATCTCATTATTTCTATCTATCTATCTATTTCATTGTATCTATCTATCTGTTTCATTGTTTCTTTCTTTCTATCTATCTATCTATCTATTTTATTGTTTCTATCTACCTATCAATCTATTTCATTGTTTCTATCTATCTATCTATCTATCTATCTATCTATCTATCTATCTATCTATCTATCTGTTTCATTGTTTCTATCTATCTATCTATCTATCTATTTTATTGTTTCTATCTATCTACCTATCTATCTATTTCATTCTATGTATCTATCTATCTATCTATCTATCTATTTTATTGTTTCTATCTATCTATCTATCTATCTATCTATCTATCTGTTTCATTGTTTTTATCTATTTTATTGTTTCTATCTACCTATCTATCTATTTCATTGTTTCTATCTATCTATCTATCTATCTATCTATCTATCTATCTATTTTATTTTTTCTATCTATCTATTTTATTCTTTCTAACTATTTCATTCTATCTATCTATCTATCTATCTATCTATCTATCTATCTATCTGTTTCATTGTTTCTATCTATCTATTTTATTGTTTCTGTCTACCTATCTATTTCATTCTATCTATCTATCTATCTATCTATCTATCTATTTCATCGTTTCTATCTATCTATCTATCTATCTCAGTCTGTTCTGATCTATCTATCTATCTATCTATCTATCTATCTATCTATCTATCTATCTATCTATCTATCTATCTATCTATTTCATCGTTTCTATCTATCTATCTATCTATCTATCTATCTCAGTCTGTTCTGATCTATCTATCTATCTATCTATCTATCTATCTATCTATCTATCTATCTAGTATATGTGGCCGTTAAAAATATCAGGTGCTGTAAGAACTTCTCCGCGTTGTAGTTCCAGTCAGGTGCAAAAAACATTTGAGAAAGGCTTGAATCCACCTCTTTCCTCCTCCAGCTATGGATTAACTTTTAGTACTTGTATCAGTAGATCATATTTTCGTAAGAAGATTCTTACAATCTAAACATATTTTCTAGCTTTAATTAACCTGTAGGAGCCTGAAAAGCAGTGAATAAACAAATCAATCAACCATTCTTCACTCTTGCCCAAACTGAAGAAAAAAAAACGAAAAATTTCGTGCTTATCTATGTTTTTTCGTATTTTTCCAATGAAACCTGAGCCAATGCACATGGTACTACTTCGTATGTCCATTCTACGAAGTCGTCCCTTGCAAATTGACCACAGATTCTCGACTGGATTTTAAATCAGAAGAATTTCCGGGCTAGTCTATAGATCTATGATTTGCTCATTGATAAGGCTTGCTAGTGCGTTCGTGCAGCGTTACAATTTTCGTACGACTCCTTGGAGTAACGTCATCGAAGACAATAACCGTAGGACAACTAATCCACAGTCGAAACAATAGTGTCTGGACGTGATAAAAATCTGATGCAATCACAGATGACGCAATATTTATCAAGGCCAAACAAATTTCATCATACAGCCCCCAAACAGATTCATGTTAATGCACACCAGTTCAAATAACCTAATCCAAGGAAAAAATAGAACTCGATTACACCCTGTCACTCCAGTGGGTCTAAATTTAACCGTATGGTGAAAGGAAACCGAAGCGGTTGTTTCATTTAATTTTCACAAGTGTGTATCTATCTAGATCTGTTCAAGTCTATCTGCCTCTCTCCTTTCCTCTCTCTATCTTTCGCTATTAATCTCTCTATTTCTATTTATCTCTATCTATATCTCTCAATATATCTCTCTATCTACCTCTCTGTCTTTCTCTATCTATCTCTCTACATCTCTCTATCTTAATATCTTCAACTCTATCTGTTAAACTTTTCTGTAGCATTATATGTAACAGTTGTACGTACTGAAATCAATTTAAAAAGCAAAAGCGTGCGTTTTAAACGTGATGATAAAAATGGCCACAATATCGCTCTCGAAATAAATCATGCTGGTTATAATCAATGCAGAGACACCACCACAGACAGCTATTTATTTTATTGAAATATACAAGAAAATGTTTAACGTTCCATATGTGCTATTCACTGTATCACACTTATCTATCATTTTCCTTATAATTTGTTATCATATGAAATGTATTGCATTGCCTCACATCTACTTGTGTAATAGATTTCCCCAATCAATAAACTCGTTAAAACAGAGCGATATATTTTCTTGTGTATCTAAGTAACTAGGACTCGTGCTATTCTGAATAATGTGATTTTAAACGTACACCTTAATGAAAACTGCATCTATATTTAATTATAAATTGCAGCCATTCTTAGATGAAAAACATTATTGTATATATATGTATATTCCTATTAGAATATATATATATATATATATATATATATATATATATATATATATATATATATATTGCTGCATGTTTCATTAAATAATATAGACGAGTTTTGTTTATTTATTTAAGTAAATTCATTTCATATTGTTTGATAAGCTTAATAACATTATCACTGAAAGATGAAAGAAAATCACCATATTGATACATGTTTTTTTAATCCTATCTAAGCTTTCGGCTTACATATACCATTATCAAAGATGGCAATTATATTTCAATATATTAGACAATACATGGACAAAATAATAATGATAGACTGTTTTTGTTGTTTTTTTAAAGCAACGACAAACTCGTGTATAAGAAACGCGGAAGCGAAAACTGCACCGCAGCTCGTTAAGTCACTCATGCCCCCGTCAGAGTGAAAACGAGATGTATTAAGAATGGTAAGCCGTTGTTATAAACCAATGGCTTCTGTTATCAATTATAGACATTCAAGAATATTTGTGGAGATTTCATAATATATATATATATATATATATATATATATATATATATATATATATATATATATAGTATTACCCAACAAAATCCCAAATTACCTCATATGGGGTGGATAGATCTATTTCAACCGACGAAAACTACGTCAGTTCTATTCAACCCCGGTGTCCAGACGGTCGGCTCGAGTCGGCTCGAGTCGGCTCGTGTCGGCTCGGGTCGGCTCGGGTCGGGTCGGTTTCGTTACATTTACTTACGTGCAAATGGCCATGCAATTATTTACATGCTCTGTTATAATAAATGCATTGAACTTTTCTGTGAATCAGGTTTAATATTTAATATATGCTGAGCGGGCCGAGCTATGTAAAGGACATTAAACAAGTCGTCGCTATATCTTGCCGTACAGTCTGGATTGGCTAGTAAATGCTGACCAATGGCGTTGACGTGAAGAGATTGTATATAACAAGTAGTTCAATTAAAAATACCTTGACTTATATTTACATGAACATGTTGTCCGATCCGGGTTTCGAATAGCTGCTTTATATATATAGTTTATGGAAAAACAGTAGGGCAATGGATAGCGACACGGCTCGGCTCGCGTCTTCTCGGCTCGGCTCGGCTCGGCTCGGCTCGGGTCGGCTCGGGTCGGCTCGGGTCGGCTCGGGTCGGCTCGGGTCGGTTTCGTTACTTTCACTTACGTGCAAAATGTATGAATCAATCTATTCTCCCTACCCCAAGCTATTACTGGTTGGCAACTGATCTAGGATAAGAACAACTCTGAATACAAAACACGAAGAGGGTCATTTGGAGACCTCGTGGTATATGCACCACTTCTCTTCCGAAAAACACATGTGGTTGGTTCTACACAAGACTTCACTATTATGATCAAATGATATGGGCCAATGGTCTGGCTGTTCCGATCTAAGAACTGAATTGTTTCTAACTCATACGTCCAAAACGACAGGAAAGTCAAATGTAGCACAAATATCTTATATAATAAATGCCCATTAAGGAACTGTATTCCTGATCAATCAAAATTCGTAAATAATTATATAGGCCACACTACAACATGTTCGACACGCAGA
>OZ010585.1:106418111-106438111 GCA_963932145.1 Acanthosepion lycidas
TAACATGCAAGTATGCTGTTTTAATGTTGTTTCAATGTCGACGTCGGACGTTTCGGTCTAGTAGACCTTCATCAGGACATAGTTATTAAAGCATAATTAAAATTAGACGATTAGTCAACATGAAAAGACGATAGACATAGGACTAATCAAAACAGAATAACTGAAATTTTTAAGATCAGCGTTCCGTTTCGCAATACGATCACGTTGACGTCACGTGGGCGATGTTGTGAAAATGCATTCCTAAAATAGAGGTATATTTTAAATGAAAAAGAATTTTATTTTAATCTAAAATTTATAAGTACGTTTGTCCAGCATTAATCTTGCTAGAAAAGGGGAAATATTAGGTTGGTGCAAAACTAATGACGTAATAATGTCGTTTTTTGACGTTAAAAAATACGTCAAAAAACGACATTATTACGTCATTATTTTTGCACCAACCTAATATTAAAGAAGCCGGGTCTAGTATTCACCGTGCGGGAGATAGATATTATGCCTGCCTGATAAATCCGTCTAAGATATAATATATATATAAATATCTTTATTGCTCGAGTTGCGGTAAGGAGTAGAGGGAAGGAGAATCATAGAGGTTAGAACGCACACTGGAATTGACGGGAAGAAAAATCTTCAGTGAGACACTTACCAGCCTCTCTGTCGGCCAATAATAAGATGTGTTCGCGCAACTTCATGTGATCATGCCTCTTTCGGCATGCGCCCAAGCAATCACCTATTCCTTCAGCTCGGAATACCTTTGCCTTCTGTTTATTTTATCCACCGGACAACATTTCCTGTTTAGGCTATCACCGACTCCGATATTCGCTCACTCTCTAATGTAGCGGAAGTAAAGTCAAAGGTCTTCCCCAACCAATATCCAACAGTACGTGAAACGTGCAAGACACCTTTTTACTCCATGACAGAAAGTTAAAAGGTTACAGAGGACGAAGATCCTATTGAAGAAGTTGGAAAATAATCCTGGGATAATGTATATCTCTATCTATAAAAGGCACGATGAGTGTGTGTGTGTGTGTGTGTGTATGTGTGTGTGTGTAATGAATGCACGGCCGCAATTTTCGACGGATTTGCACCAAAATTTACATGAACATGCTCCAAGTTAGCGGTAAGGCCAACACCGACTTTGCATTTCCCATCTCCCATCGATAGTGGAAATAATCGATTTTTTCATGCTTCTACGTTATTTTTCATGTAGTTTGCGGCCATTTTCTACTGACCAGAGTGAGAGCCTATAGTTGGCTGCCACGAATAAGCAAGAAGATACTATTGGCCAGCGTGAGAGCCAACAGCTGACTGAAACGAATGTTAACTAGCATGCAAAAAAAAATCGATAGCTGCATTCGTAACAAGTGGGAAAAATTTAAATCTGCATGCACTTTACTCCAATTGGCTCATTCGCTTGCTTAAACTCAACGTTGATTCTTTTTCCGCAGAACTGGGTTGGTTGTGAAAAAGTATTTGTTATTAACATTCTTTTTTCATTCACTTTTTCCAGTTACGAATCCTTTTTTAAAGCTGATCGTTTTTTGTTCATTTTGTTTAGTTCTTTTTTCGTAATAGATTTAATGCTTAGTATAGAGCTTAAAAAATTCTCAGTATGAGATATGCAAGAAGTAAGGCATGTAGCAACATCAGCACGGCAAAGGGCACTCCTTTAAAGTCAAGAAAGGGCAAAAATATTTTAAGTTAAGTGATAGCGATTGCTGTATGTGTCGTACGATTTTTGAATCAAGCACGGGCAACGCCGGGCCATGCTGCTAATATATATATATATATATATATATATATATATATATATATATATATATTAGAATAAATGAGGAGCCAGGCAAACCTACCTATCGCTCAACTTAGCGTATTGAGCAATACGTTTTAGTCTTTCTACTGGTTTGGGTTTTTTTCTTTGGTCTAAGGACTTAAAGTTCTTGGCGATTTGTTTCGTCTTGTTCTGAAGTTTTTGATTCTTTTTTATTTCCAATTTTTTTCCTCGGGTACCGATTTGTCTTGACATCTGCAAGTTGAGCTATCTGAGCTTTTCCAAACGAGTACTACTACTATATATATATATATATATATATATATATATATATATATATATATATATAATGTATTTCAATCCTTCATGAGCTTCAGATGTTTAGCTATGATTAATTCATGATGAACATGCCATTTTCTTTTATGATCGATTTCCTCACGATTTTTCTGTTAAGCATGGAGAGTAATTATACATCCTTTTTGCTCCAAGTAGTGTCCAATAGTATAATAAAAACCTCGAAGAATTCATTTCTAAGATACAATGGTCCGTACCTGAATCTAACGATTTGGACAATTTTGCTTTTATACAATTTGGACAATTTTTCTGTTACACACTGTATATAACTATAGAAATAAGCTCACAGACAATCTCTCTCACTCCAATTGCTCCTTCATGAGTCTACGCTTTTTACCGTGCACTGAATATCGTTTCTACTTCTGGTTTGCTGGTTCTGCTATGGGATTCTTGACTAAACAAAGATCAAAACCAAACAAGAACCGAGCATTTTGTTTTCAATCAATTCCTCACCGCTGTGACGTATATTCCGTGATTGTTTTCCTGGCAATTCTTCGTTGATCTTTCCTTTTTGATACAACACCTACAATAAATTGAAGTGTAATACTAGATAGGTATTGAGGTCTCACACTTTCACTGTTAAAAGGCGAGTTATAAACGTAAACTCTATTCTACTAGTTTCTTCTCTCGCACTTCTCGCCCATGAAACTATCTTCCGGTTTCTTTTCTTGCGGATTTGAATCCACAACAAAGAAAAAGGTCGAGAAAAATTTTTAAATATAAAATATTATTTATTTTCGTGTTTTTACAACTAATTCTTTTCAGCGTTTTATCAATGATAAAGTCCTCATGTTAAAGTTCCTTGTTTGTAGTTGTTTGTTAAGATGAAAAATGAATATTTCTTCGCGTGTATCTGTGAAAAAGAGAGGTAAATGAGTAAGTGGGGAGGAATGTGTAAGTGTCACGTAGTTTCATGACCAAGACGGGTGAATGTCACGTAGCTTGGTGAGGAAGAGTATTAGTGTCACGTAGCTTGGTTAGGAAGATGTGTGAATGTCACGTAGCTTGGTGAAGAAGAGTGTAAATGTCACGTAGCTTTGGTAAGGAAAACGTGAGAATGAATACGGGAACCTCTTTGAAGGCGTGCGCGTCGTATGCTGCCGCTCCATCTCCACACAGACGTCTCTACTATAGAAGCTTTGCTTAATACTCTTCTAAGTGATCCCGAAGCATTTTTTTTTATTGTCGGTGGGAACGCGATCCATAGGTTGAAAAATGTTAAATATTTATTTTCAAAAGATTAATTTATTAAACGGAAGGATGCGCAAAGCTTTCGAGTCAGAAAGCTTTTTATCCATTTCATGATTGAGTGTCTTGCTGTTTATTTTGCCCCTCGCTCTACACTATTCTTTCTAGTCAATTCCATTGTACAAAAAATTAAATCGAAATTCAATCGTTATTTACTCACTCGTTGAAACCTATTTATAGTCCTTTCTCATCAATAGCATTTTCTCGGTTTCTTTCAATCGCAATAAACTTTTTTGCGTCTTCGTGGCTTTATTGCCTTAGATGGTATTTATCAATCCACCTACGGGGATCGAATGTGGCACAAGGCCTTTTTAATGCGGGTATCTCTGAGCCCGTAGGCCCAGCCAAAAATAAATAACCATCCAAAGCCGCCGAGACGAGCCAGTTCCGTCAACCTGCCCCAACGAAACCTTCGGCGCAGCTTCGTCCGGGTTCCTCTCTGCAAGCAGAGAGTTTGACAGACACCCGACCCGGCAGCTCATAAAGCGCAGATACTACACTTTGATCCTAGCCACGGGGCCGAGCGGGTATTCTTTTTATCGATTTTTATCGATTTTATCGATTGCCTTAGATGGGGGTGAAATGATTAAGGAAGAAAAGCGTCGAATTTTATTATTGTTTGATTTCGGAAGAGAGTTTTTTTTTTCTTCTGATTTCAACATTTCCAGTTGCATAAAGATATTTATGTCAACAGTCTTGTATTAAACGCAAATTATTCCTTCAGTTTCTATAGAAATTTATTCTTGAAATGTGCACATCTCCTTTCCGCAAATGTATGCTTTGGTGCACGTGGCATACAGCAATGAGGCTTACGAAGTAAGCCGACTCCTTGACATATAAATTCGTATCGTCGATATGTCAAAGATTGCTCTAAAAAATAATGTTGCGGCGTCGAACGGACAGAATTTTACATGCATAATACCAACTCAACGTAATGTGAATGATGTCCCCAAAGTTTTATGTTGTCGTGTGTCGGGAAACTAAAGGTAGAACGCGACTCAGCTGACACTGCAGTGGTTGGAGAAATGATGGAAGTGTTTTGTAAGGCGAAGTGATGCATAAGAAGGGAAACTGTTATAGTGGAACACTCCTATTCTATAGTTAATAGACTCTTCCACCTATAATAAGCAGGAGTAGTAAGAGTAACGAGTCAGGCAGTGAGTCAGTCGGTGTCGGACGACAGTTAGTCTAATACTAAAGTATCAGCGACCACAACTACATTACTCTGCGTCATAACCTATTATATCAAGTTCCTAACGTTTTGTACGTCGAACCTATTTTAGGGCCGACTTAGTACAAATACAAGCCTCCACTGTGAAATCACTCCACAACAGAAACAAACAAAGGCGGTTCTGGATGAAAAAAGAAAAGAAACAAGGAGAGAGAAAAAGGTTATATGAAATCAAGAATATCAGAAATAGTTATCTGGGAAGAATTTTAACAGTGGATGCTAAGTGCGACACTGAAATTAATAGGCATATTGGAATGAGAAAAGAAGCCTTCAAGAAGTTAAGTAGGAGAAATTTTTATCAGAAACAAAGAAAAGAGTGCTGAACTGTTAAGTAGTATAAGTCCTCTTATATGGCAGTGAATGCTGGAAAATCTCCTCAGAGATGAAGAAAAAGATTGAAGCAAATGTTGTTCTACAGAAGGATTCTGAGAATACCATGGACCAAATATGTGAGCAACGAAGAAGTTTTAGAGAAAATGGAAACAAAGACGATACGTGTGCTTAACATCAGAAGGAGGTAGTTGCAATTTTTAGGGCATATAATGTGGAAAGAGGACTTGGGAAATTTGATACTCACAGGAGAGTCTGAAGACAAGAGGGCCAGCGGAAAACAACGCATAAACTACCTGGCGAGCTTGAGTAAATGTTTGACAGAACAGGGTTTAGGAGACAAAATTAATTAAGAGTTACAAAGGCAGGAACTTGGTGGAAGTGATTATCTTCAACGTTCTGAAGAGACACGGCGCATAGAAGAAGAAGAAGAAGAAGATGGTCGCCATAATGATGAATTCACTGCTTGTGTATCAGGAAAGTGAAGACATAGAACAAAGGAGACGCGCTGAATGATTCTAGGGTCGACGAAGAACGGACTACAACCTTATTTAATCTAATATCAGATGATATATTTTAATTACCACCTGATATTATTAATGCAACCTCCTTACATTCCATGTTCCCATTTTTATTTTCAGTTTGTGTCAGCGAGTTACTAGATAACCGTCCCGTGGCATCCATCACTCATGTTTACACATACTAAGCGAAGGATCCTTTCCAAGAAGCTTGAACGCCCCTCGCCTTTACGTTGTTTTTTAAACAGTCACTAGATGAATTCTTCCTTTACAGGGCGGGGATTTAACTCCACTGGGCCTAACCGCCTTCAGGCTATAATTTTTGATACTTGAATTACATAAGCAACGAATTTTGTTTTTTTTTAAAAGGAAAATGGAAACGAAAAGGAAACTTAAATTCACAATCCGAACTAGACAGCTGAAATGAGAGACATATGTTGTGGAAGGATGAGCTAGAGATTTTGACACGGGATATATCAAAGACGAAATAAAGCAGGTGAAGGTAACGAGCTACCTACCTGACGAGCTTATCTGAATTGATGGCCGAACGAGTAGTGGGATATAGATGTTAAAAAGTAAACATTACTAAAATATAAAAAAAAGGATAGGAATTTATGGAAAGATCCGTGATCTGAAAATAGACTGGCTAATGATTACCTTTTGTCAAACCACAGAAAAAGAAAAATGAAAATTTAGTGACAATAACGATAACAGAAACTGTAGATATACCTACTAACAAATTTACTGTAAAACCACGATTCCTGGAAAACAAAGTAAAACACAAAATCACAATTGTTTCACGGAGAAAAAAAACATTGTTGGAAGTAACTCTGGCTAAATGAACGCAGAAGAAAGTATGTCTATATTAAAATAAACAAATATTTGTAGTTATATTAACTGGCTGTTATCGCAAATCCAGGATCGATATTTTGTGATCTGTAGGGGAGCCATAATGATACTATATCGATTAGCATGTTCGATTGTAAAAAAATAGAGAAATCGTTTGTTGGAATAATTTTTATAGATTTACGTTCTTCTGCAAATGGTATCTGTCAATATTGAATTTTTATCTAAGAATTTAAAGAATTTATGAGAGTCGTTAAAATCACAGAAGATGCCCAAATCAACGTCCTTGGTAAAACGTAAACGATACAATATCAGGTTAAGTAAAATATCTGTACTTTCGTCATAACATATTTTTAGGATTGTCAAACTGTATTTTGTTCATGCGTGCTAAATAGTTTCTACAGTTGGGGTCGCGTAATTGATGTTAACCGCGCCAGTTTTCTTGCTGCTGTTACTGTGTAAACATTTCCGCTCCGTTAGCCGTGTGCACCAAGGAAGAACAAAGAACAGTGATCCGAATCTGCAGAGAACATGCTACCTCATTGATAGTAACTCGCCGAGCTTGCTAAAGCTTTTCGTCAGTGGTGGATAATTGACGGTCGTCTTGCTTCTTCATCCTGCTTCATGCTTGTTCGGTCACATTTAAACTTCTCGATTCACTCAAACTTACTTCTGTGCGGCAATGCACTGTCGCTGGGTTATGTTGAAAGCCTCCGATTAATTTCAACCCCCTTACACGCCTTCCGACAAGAGAAATAGCATCCATTCTTTTGGTTACTCATTGGAGAACACTGCAAGCGCAGCGGCCATGGTTATACTCATAATGTTAGGTTTCTAGCCGTTGATCTTTCGGATCAAACTTTTCCTTCATTGTAAACTTTTTTAACTGTAACTTTCTAACTTGAGGGTTTCTCGCACTTTGTATTACACAGAATTGTGTATTAAAAAATAAACAAAGGAAAAAGCTTTAGCATTTGAACCTATATTACGAAATAAAATAAAAAAACGAAAAAAATTACGAAAACGAATTCTTGTTTAACTAAATTTGTTTCCACAGATATTTATTTTGAATGTATATATGTAATTTTTTGTTATTGTCTTCTTTTTTTTTTAATTTTTTTATCGGTCGTCTTAGCTCAGTGTACTACGGCAACCATCACGGTCGTGCATCAAGTTCAGAAGCTCATTAGGGAGGCATCATGTGTGATAACATAGCTGGTCATTGTAGGGGATTTGTAGGCGAACAATTCCTCCTGTTTGAAGGCTAGTTGTCCAGAACGGTAGACCACTATGTGAGTTCTTGCTTTGCTCTCCGGCACTGTCCTGCTAAGCGCATTTTGTGTTCTGGTATGATTATAGAAATATCGGGGATGGGCTCGAATAGCTGT
This sequence comes from Acanthosepion lycidas, assembly GCA_963932145.1. NCBI lineage: Eukaryota > Metazoa > Mollusca > Cephalopoda > Sepiida > Sepiidae > Acanthosepion > Acanthosepion lycidas. Next base: position 106,425,792 of record OZ010585.1, read on the forward strand.
AATTTAGTTAGGTGTTCTCGTCAGGAGAGGTTAAATAAAGCTGTCAGCATCCGAGTGTAGGTTCCATCAAGCTTAGACTTTAGGGTTTTATGTAATGTCCAAGAAATAACACCATACATTAACCCCACCTCTACAGTTGCTCGAAAGTATCTTCGCTTGAGGCTGTATAGTAGATCCGAGTTCTAGATTACATTCATTTTATTCACGATGGCCCAGGATTTTGCTTTGCGAATTTTCATATCCTCTTCAACAGAAATTATCTCGCTTCCGATCAGAGAAGACAACATGCAGGCCACATGGGAATATGTAAGTGAAAGTTTTTACCAAATAATTTTGGAACTATTTCCCTTCTTGTGGCAACATAGAAAGGTATATATATATATATATATATATATATATATATATATATATATATATATATATATATATATATATATATATATAACTGTATATATGTGCGTTAGCGTGCATATACAGATAAGCGAATAAATATTTTTCTTACAATAGCTCCTTACACACCATTAATATATTAAGTTTATATTAAATTTGAGCTTTGATGCTGTGTTTAATTTAGCGTTCCTTCCATGAGACGTAGTATTTAAAAAATTACAATAATTGTAATAATTCGTACCTGATGAGTTGGTAGACCACGAAAGCACTTTGGACGTAGGTATATCTATCTATCTATCTATCTATCTATCTATCTATCTATCTATCTATCTATCTGTTTGTGTTTGTGTGTATGTAAATATTCTCAGATGGAGTGTTTCTGTAGAAGAGACAAAATAAATAAAATAGACAAGAGAAAATCTATACTTAGCCGACACGTTTCGTCCTCTGAAGGACTTTATCATAATGCCTTGTTAAAGACCCTCGGAGGACGAAACGCGTTGATAAGTATAGTTTTTTTCTGCTGTGCCTTTTTATTCACACACACATACACACACACGCACATACATACACACACACACATATATATTGTGTGTATTTAGGCAGCATTTTTTCATTCATACATGTTTCATTAAATAATATAGACCAGTGTCACAATATCGATCCATATTTTTTAATCCAATCTAAGCTTTCGGCTTACATAAGCCATTATCAAAGATGTCAATTACTGTACAACATATTAAGCAATATACGGATAACAGAGTGATGATAGTCTGTGATTGTTTACATGGATGATTTCCTAGCAACGATAAACACGTGCATATAAGACGCTACAAAATAGCAATTACAAAAACTCTAATATATCGTACAGAAACCAACGAAGGCGATAAAACCACTGAGACACAAGGGATTATTGGGTGTGAAGAGAAACATTGCTAAGGAGAGAACAAAAAATGAGTATTCAGGAGTAGTTAGCGATTAATATAGCATTTAAATTTTTGCAGGTTAAAGTTAGCTGTAAAGCATCCCGGAAGAATGTTCTACTAGTTCGAAAAAAGAAACTGTTAGTATAGAATTTACGGTTTCATCTAGCCAAATCAATTTTAAATTGATGAGACCTTGTCTCGTACTGCGCTGAAATTCAAAGAGTCTAGGCATCATAGCGAAGAGGTCATTGGAATGATTACCATGAATGTATTTATAGGAAAGGAAAACAGAGGCAACCTTATGGCGATAGGAAAGAGACTGAAGCTGAGGGGCCAGAACAGGGCTTATAATATTGATTATTCTTCTTAGGATTTTATCAAGGATCTCGAGATAAATAGCACCCGACCATATATGGCATCAATATTCTCAGCATGGACAAATAGTAGAATATTAGATATGTAAGATAGATTCTAGAGAGTGAACCAACTTTCATAGCAGCGGACTGAAGCAACTTTCATCTGCTTGTGAAAATTAGGAAAACTTATTTTTGGTGGGTGGGGTTTTGTAGATTCGCTTTCAGTAGATTTTCTTCAAACGACGATATTTGTCAAAATAAAAAAAACAAACAATATTGATTTTTTATCATTTTAGGAAGGGGTCCTGTTTGCAATATAAATAAGGTATTAAATCGATCTCCGACTTCTTACAGATTTATCTATACCTTTTTTTTTTTTTTTTTTTTACAAATGCTAAATTGTAATGCGTGCTTACGTCTTTGGTAAAACTAGTCTACATCTTGAAAGCTTCAAAAACAAAAATAGCTAATCTTTGTTAATTCTGCGGCACTGGAAATAAAAGCAATATCCCAAACTGTTGATTAGCTCTAGATTTTAAGATAAGATCCTAGTGTTATATGAATATTTCGTTAAAAATGTTGTCGTTACCGGATTATTCTCCTAATAACTTTATTATATATAATTATTCTCCTAATAAAATAATTATTACTCTCCTTTCCTCTCAGGTTTTCACACATTTAACTGTTCTGTGAGAAATTCCTTGTGAATGTCTGAACATGACTGATATTTTCTGCTCTGTGTATGGTGAAGCGAGATATATCACCTGTTGTTAGGAAAGCTTGCCAACTATATTTTGAAAGCAAAACTGGAGTCTAAGACAAGAAGTGGTCTACACATATAAGCTATAATATCTATGCAACAAATCTCGGTCAATGACTAACTAACCAGGAAGAAAATGTCTATGCCTTTTGCAAGGAGATTTGGAGAGACCCAACTGATCATGACTGTTATTTACATACGTCCAGTTGCTCAGGGATTTATCATCAAAACTGTTTCGATTTAAGGTCATGAATTAACATGTTCTCTTATCTTCAATGACATTGTATATTGATTCGACAATATTTTGCCAGTCTTATCTGTCCTCTGCGAGTTTCCGGATTCGTTGCAGATCTTCTTTGATTGTAAACTTCTACTAAGGAAACGTGAGATCTGTCAGCCTTGTTCTTTGAATGTCTCGGTCCAGCGTTGTGACTATGGTGGTTCTTGGATGACCTCTGAACTTTTTTAAAGTCAGTCTTTTCAAAGTAAAACTCCATGGCTTTGTTAGCTGGACATTCTGGATCCATTTTGATTGTTGACATTTGTATTTTTTTTTTACAATGTGCTGTATTACAAACACACGCTCTGATACTTTCCAACATCGATATACAATTTACATTATTCGACAAATATCCATTTCCATAATGTTTGCATTCAGTCTCTAGACATATAAGCTGGTGTTTTTTTGTTTTTTTTTCTTATGTTACTTTTCAGACCAGACCCATTTTTCATCTTCCGAATATTGTCTTTCCCAGTATGCAACCTCTTTGATAAGCAGTTAGTCCATAGCAGTAACTGGAGCAGCCATTACCTACTCCGCCATTACATACCCTGGCGCTAAGGGATTGTCAAAGAAAAATAAATGGATGGGGCAATATCTATACATTCCATCAGATTCGTTCGCCCCCACCCAATCAAAATATATCAGTCCCAGAAGCACCAGAATCATATAAAATTGAGTCAGATGATAAGGAAACAATGAAACCCCAGAGCCTGAAAAATCAACTTCATATGACCAAGATTATTGTCTAACCCCCTTCTGTGAACCACACCTCATAACTCAAAGTGAACTAAAAGAATTAGAGATTTCAAACTCCCTAAGAATAAAGAAGAACTATTAGGTTCCAGGCTACTTCAGTGGGATCTTTTAACTGGCAATATATGGATTTGCCATTTCCGTGATCGTCACAAAGATTTAGTCCCATTCTTCCTTAGGGAGCGTTTTTTGTTGTAGTGCAATGATATCCGTGTAACGTAATCATTTAACATTGGTTGCTATCCACAGAAAAATCGAGTTTGTTCATCCGTTCATCAAAGAGGAATCTCAAATATGTCTGATGTTTTACCTTCAAACCTAATTTGGTCGTGCAGTACAATTACTGAGATGTATCAAATAGGATTAATATATCAAACAACTTTGCCTGGATTTAAAGATCGTTTCTATCCTGCTTTGGTGGATATACCAAGTACTGTAGTTTTCTTTGTGAGAAAGAGGGCCCCTTTAGAGCCTGATAAACTGATCACTACGGCAAGTAATGGAACCTTGGGGGAAAAAATCTTCGGCATCAATCATTTGTTGAAACAAAGAAAATTTTATTACGACCTGTTCACATCAAGCTGACTCTGACGAAAACTTTCGTGAAGGCTATGGACAAAACAAAGGCGACATTCAACAAATGTTCAGAATAAATTCCCTGTGATAGGTGAAGCAAAGATAAAGTAAGACATCTTTGTTGGTATCCAGATTTGTAAATTTCTTTTGGTTGAAACTTTTGCCAGAGTACCTGGTGAATGGAAAAATAAAATGCATGGGAAGCTTTCAAGAAAATGATAACCAACTTTCTGGTTAATGAAAGCAGAAAATTACAAAAAAATGGTAGATGACCTCCTGGAAGTATACAAATATCTTGTCTGTAAGATGTCGTTGAAGATCCACTTCTTAGACTCGCGTTTTGATTTTCACCCAAAACTGTGAAACTGCGAGTGACGAGCAGGTTAAGCGATTTCATCAATCCATTGCAACAGTGGAGAAAAGATATCAGGTTAGATGAAGTTCATCTATGCCGACTGATTATTTTTGGACTGTGACCAACCCAGATACTTCTTCAGTTTACAAACGATAATATAAGAAGCGTTGTGGTGTTGCTAAATAATTACTTATGTATATACTCCTGAAGATAGATATATTTTATTCAGTAAGCACATATATTCCCATCTTGATGTCTTTGTGCATGTCTCTGGTAGCGTGCATAGAACAAAATAGAACAGAATATCAAAATAGATTTTGAAAATCAAAATTTTCTTTTCTAGGTCACGTACATTTAACTCACGTGTCTGATATAATAGACTAAATATATTTTTAAATCTAGAGCCAATCAACTAATTTGAAGGCCATTTTAGAATTCATCATGTCGAAATACATAAGAGTTTGCGCATTTCATTTCTGAAGTTGTCAACTTTCGAAAAAATGTAGACTAGTGTAATAGCATACTGAGATTCTTGTCCATAACCCCGCCCCCGTTTTCGGGTACTCTGTCCTTTCAAGAGGTGAACTTGTTCTCCACAACTTCCTGTCTTTGTCGCTGTGCATTTACGATCTCATGTATTAGGTTAGTGCAAAAATAATGACGTTTTCTCACATAGTAACATATGTGAGAAAACGTCATTATTTTTGCACCAACCTAATTGTAAATTTTTAACTATGCGTTTAAACAATTTAGTTATGTAGGTCATTCAACTTTTCTCACTTATTCCGCTGCATTCAACAAGTCACGTGAGAATCGAATTCTCCATCTCCAAGCACTCGGTCCTTTAATGTAACTAACAAGACTTGTCTAATTTCTTTCCATTATCTTTAAAATTTCCTCTTTGCTCGCATGAACCAGCCATGAGATGCTTAACATCTTTCGGTAAAACCACTTCTCTGGAGGCTCAAGTAATTTTTCTTCATCTGAGAGGAAATTGTCCAGTATTCATTGCCATATATATATTTTTCCGCTCCCCCACGCAGCAAGATGTGGCACAAGGCCGAGTTTAAAGTGGGGTATCCGAGCCCGTAGCCTCGGGCAAAAATTCCCTGGAGTCCACGTAAAAACGGAGTCAGTTCCCGGGACGAGACTCTGTTCTTCGGCAGAGCCTCGTCTGGGGGAAATCCTATTACATTGCAATTCAGTATTCTTTTCTTGATTTGTAATGAAACTCTGAATGTTCAGGTGAATATCGAAGAACCAAGTTCGTATTCCATTCGGGTTCATTAAGCTCACTCACGAGTAAATAACCTTTGGGGAATTATATATTCTTTTCCTCCCCCAGTTATGGGTTAAATAGTAGGATGTATCTGGAAAAAATATTAAAAGATTTTTAATGCAAACTTCACTAGCAAAAATGTAGTATTGTATTCTTAGAAGCCAAAAATATATTTTGGTTTTAAATAAACTACAAAATGTTGAAAACCGTAATAAATCAACCAGATCTAATTTTTTGCCATTTCTTTTTTAAAATATTTTGTTTAATTTTTAGAATTCATCTTTCGTCATTCCAATGCATCTTTGAATTTCTGTGTCACATTTTCCGTCATTTTTTTTTTCTTTTTAAACTCTTCATCTAGTTAAAACCTGATTGATTTTAAATGGCTCCAATTTGTAGCTGGCATCTTGGGCTCTCCTCTTCGCTAACAACTATGAATGAACACATATCAGGCCGGATGTAGCCAAGTAAATATGAATACGTTAATTTTTAAGACAATTCTCTTGAGATATGAGCAAAGTTCTCTTTTGTTACTCCATTCTTTTTGCCCTGTGCCCTACATATGAGGCTTCACAAATATGTACAATTTTATAGGGAAAATAGAGAACGAAAATGAAAAAAAAAACGTGCAGACATTCGTGCAATAGTGAAATATTAAACATCTTGAAAAATATCCAATTTAAGGCTCGAAAGCCATTCACTCTAGTTAAAACCTGATTGATTTTAAATGGCTCCAATTTGTAGCTGGCATCTTGGGATCTCCTCTTCGCTAACAACTAAATAATTACTTATGTATATAATCCTGGAGATAGTTATATTTTATTCAGTAAGCACATATATTCCCATCTTGATGTCTTTGTGCATTGCTCTGGAGGCTCAAGTAATCGTTGCAGTTCTAATATGTTTTATTAATAATTTCACCCTAATCAAGGTGATAAAGTAACTAAGACGCATGGGGGATTATTGAGTGTGAAAGAATATAAGAATAAAGATAATGATCATTACAGAACGGGAACAATAATAAAAAAAAAATACGATTGAAACTGCATTTGAATTTTTGGAGATCAAACATCACTGGAAAGCATGAACCCGGAAGAGAGTTACACAAGTGGGATGTGTGAGAAAAGAAACAGCTAGCATAGAATTTACGGTTGCACCTAGCAATTTTAATCTCAACCCTTGCTGACAATACAGTACAACACTTAAATTCATAGAATCTAGGTACCATACAGCAAAATTTTTCCGAAAACTTGTCATAAATTTTATTTATAGAAAAAGCAGAGTAATCTACATTACGGTGGTGAGAATCTAACTAAAACCGAAATGCCAGATCAGGACCAATTCCATTGCAGATTCATCTTTGGATTTTATTGAAGTATCTCTAAATAAATAGCCAGACAAGATCAGATGTGGCAGCAATATTCAAATCATGGTCGAATGATAGACTTAGAAATAATGAAAATGGATTCTCTTTCCTATTCGGAAATCGTTAGCTCGAGAAAGCTCAACGATTAACTCACCTGGTGGTTAGCATCAGCCGTACAGATTTATGAATTTATGGTGTATGGAATGTCAACTATGAATGAAAACAGAGATCAATCTTATAAGGAGATATAACAATTGACTCTTCATTTGAAGAGGCTATTTGTGTAGAATAAAGGGGAGCCTCCACGCAGGAGTCAGTTCCACAAAGTGGTAGTTCTTAAGAAAAAAAACTACCGGGATTGAAAATACATTTGGAATACGGAGGAAATGGGTGTGATTCCACGTGTAGGGATTATAGACGTGTCGTGTTTGCAAAAACTGGTGGAACTAAAGAATGGCGCCTCACATGATCATAGGCTTGCAACTTTGCGTATTTCGGAAAGACATTGTAGACTGGAATATAAACCATATCTCGCAATAGAGAGCGAAGATTGAGTAGCTCCAGCTCAGATATGGCAGCGATATTCAAAATTTTTTTCTAAGCTGACTCTTATAAAAGCATGTTGGAAGGTGTCAGGTACTGAAGCGATTTTTCTAGTATCTTTCACAATGGATTGTTTTGTGTGTGTGTTATTTTTTAATCAATTCACTCCAACCAAGGCAATAATGTCACTAAGACGCAATGGGTTACTGCGATTGAAAGAAAATGAGAAAACTTTAGAAAGAAGCTGAAAAATAATACTAAACAGGAAAAAAAAAACGGGTAAACATCTACTCCTGTTCAAAAGATTTGGAAGGACCATAAACCGTACGATAAGTGAACCTATCTACTACTATTCTGAAAAAATAAATTATAGATAAAATTTCAGAGTTTAGGCGGGGACTTTAGAAATATAAAGTTGTAAACTTTAAAAGAACCCGGAATTCGAATCCTAAATAGGAAGCAAGGGATAAACCTCTACTTCTGTTCAAAAAAAACCGGGGAGAAGTTTAAACTGGACGGAAGACAAAACTATCTACTCCTATTGAGGAAAAAGATAAAAAAATGAATAGTAAATAAATTTTCAGGGATTAAGCAGAGACTTTAGAAGTATAGAAGTGTAGTAGACTTCAGAAGGAAACAAGGGATAAGCCGCTACTCTTTTCCAAAAGACGCTTCGTTGGGTGCTGGTGGGGATATTGTGAAAGGGACGATAGGTTGATACTTCTTGAAAATGTAAAACTCTATGTTCATAATTTAAACGGAACTTTACCATCTAACAAAAAATGACTTGACAATGTTTCTGCAAATTTACAGAGAGGTTCTAAATCTTTTTTTTTTTTTTTTCTCAACTTCCCTTAACGCCGCCAAAATCTTCTCCTTGTAATATTATATATGAGTTCCACTTGAGATCAGGAGTGAGCATGGGGACTCATTGAGAGTCGAAGGGTTCTTCGTGATTGGAAGAAATCTGAGAAAAAGGGGAGTAAAATAATTTAAGCGAAGAAGGACGTTTAGCTCAGGTTTATTTTGGAAGAAAAATCCTTGCTTTATGTCGGAGTCCGAATAACAACCATCTATCATTGGGAAGCGGATATGACTGTAGTAGTTGTCGGCGTGAAAAGTGGGTTCGACTTCTAATTCCGGCAGTTAGGTTTATTTTTATACAAATGATCTTGGCAAAGTATGATTCTTTCTCATCCACATTGCAAGCTATACATTAAATAGTTACCATTGTAGGAGTGGACAACCATGAATTCAAACCTGGTTAGGGATGGGGCGAGAGACACCATACCAAAAAATTTACTAGCAACTGAAAACCCACCAACCCGCGTGGTTAGGCTACGACCCTTCTCTCTAAAGGTCAAAGAAGATTTATTTAAATAGTGCGCGGTGTAATGGCTAACGAGCATATCTCGATGATCATTACTACTCGACAGGGGCATTTATATTTTTTTCTGACCGAAACTTATTTGGGGCCTTGTGTCAAACTAATTTTAACTTAGTCAAATAAGATCTTTTACTTTGTGTTGACTCCTTTTTTCCATTTTTTATTTTTTATTTTCGCTCCTTTCATTTTTATTTTTATTCATTTCTTTGTTTTTTCCTTTCTCTCTCTCTCTTTCTAGTTCATTTCTAATTTTCTTTCGTTTCATTTTACTTCTTTGTTCCTTTATTTTATTCACATTTTCCCTTTTCCTTTCTTTCTTAAGATTTTTCTTTCTTACCTCCTACCTTGTTCATTTTCAATTTTTATTCGTTTCACTCTTCTTCTTTTTCGTTTCTTTTTTTCTTTCATTCTTTTTTGCTTTCTTTCTTTCGTGTTCATTCACATTATTCCCTCTCTTCAGTTTCTTACAATTCTTCTTATGAGGTTGGTGCAAAAATAATCGTTTTCTAAGATATGTTAATATGTGAGAAAACAACATTATTATTGCAACAACCTAATATTTAACTTTTCTTTCGTTTTCCTTCGTTTCATTTTCATTTTTGTTCGTTTCGTTCATTCTTTCGTAAAGTCTTTCTTGTTTATTTCAGATTAACTCCAGTGTAACTTCTTTCTTTCTTTCTTTCGTTCTTTTGTTCTTTCTTTCTTTCTTGTTTATTATAATTTCCTTCATTTCAAATTCTTTCTTGTTCGTTTTTCTTTCTTTCTTTTTCCCTCCTTCCTTGTTTTCTCAGTTCCAATTTTCATTCGTTTCACTTTCATTTTTTGATCTGTCTTTCTTTCTTTCTTTCTTTCTGTAAGTCTTGTTCATTTTAAATTTGCAGTTTCTACTTTTTTTTCTTGTTTATTTCCCCTATTCCTTCCTTTTTATTTTCTTTTTTCATTCAGTTTCCTTCGCTTCATTTCCATTCTTATTCGTTTCTGTTAATCTTTCTTAATTTTTATTTATTTTTCTGTTTTTAATTCTTTTCTTTATTGATATGATGAGTCCTTTCTTTTTTTCGTTCTTGCTTCCTTGCTTGCTTGTTTATATTAATTTTCCTTGGATTCAGTTTCATTCTTAGTTTTAATTCCTTCCTTCCTTCCTTCCTTCCTTCCTTCCTTCCTTCTTTCTTTATGGCTTCTTTATTTTAATTTTCCTTCCTTTCAATTTCTTTCTTGTTCGTAGATATTTCCTTCCTTCCTTCCCTCCTTCCACCCTTCTTTCCTTCCCTCCTTTCTTATTTACTTACTTACTTCCTTTCTCAGTTCCAATTTTCCTTCGTTTCAGTTTCATTTTTTTCCATTCTTTCTTTCTTTCTTTCTTTCTTTCTTTCTTTCTTTCTTTCTTTCTTTCTTTCTTTCTTTCGTGTTCATTCACATAATAAACCAATAACACTAATAAGACGCATGGCGCCTCTTAGATCGACCAACAGCCTCGCAATATTTACTATTATTACTCGTACTGCTACTATCATCCTTTCTGCTCTTGCTGTTCCTCTTGCAAGCAGCAGTGCCACTGCTACGGTCTTTCACATTTGCGCCTGTTGAAGCGCTTATTTAGGAAAATGGTAATTTAGTAGGACGAAAATATTCACAAGAAAAATGTAAATTTGAAATTAAAATCTGAAGAAAGCTGAAATGCAACTAAAAAGCATTTGGAACTAATAGACTTCTATTGGTAGCTGTCACCTGCTAGCTTAATCCGGAATCTGTACAAGAGAAGCCTGTGTGTGACCTTTTGCTTAAAGAGGATGAGAAAATATTAGCAAAAAGAGATGAAAATAAAGAGATGTAGAGCAAATAATATAAAAATAGATAGATAGATAGATAGATAGATAGATAGAAAGATATATATATATATATATATATATATATATATATATATATATATATATAGAGAGAGAGAGAGAGAGAGAGAGAGAGAGAGGGAGAGAGAGAGAGAGAAATGGAAATAGAGTTAAAAGATAGTATTAGAAAGACAAGAAAGACATAATGTGAGAGAAAAAAAAGTGATTTTGATTTTGAAATAATATGAGATGATGCCGACTTCATTTATTTTGGTTTGAACATTATTGCCTCTTTTTTATTCTGGTTTTCAAGGATAGCTTATTTCTTTCTTTCTTCCTTTTTTCATTCTTTCTTTTTTTCCTTCTTCAATTGTAATTCTTTCTCTTATTCCTAATGACTCCCTCTCTTCTTTCTTTCCTTCCTTTTACTTTTCATACGTTCTTCCTTCCTTCCTTCCTTTCTTTCTTTCTTTCGCTTATTTTTTTACTTACTTTTTTCTATTTATATTTCTATGTCACTTTTTTTCCATTTTTTCTGTGTCTTTTCTTTCTGTCTTTCTTTGTTGGTTTCTCTTTTCTTTTTCTTTTTTGCACATATTTTTCTTTCTTACCTTTTTTGCATTCCTTCCTTCCTTGCTTTTACTTTTCATGATTTCTTTCTTTCTTTCTTTCATTTATTTTTACTTACTTTTTTTCTAATTCTATGATCTTTTCCTTTAAATTTTTCCGTGTTCTTTCTTTCTTTCTTTCTTTCTTTCTTTCTTTCTTTCTTTGTCTTTCTTTTTCTTGTCTATATATTTTTCTTTCTTTCTTTCTTTTTTTCTTGCCTATATTTTTCTTTCTTATTTTTTGGTATTTCTTTTTTCTTCCTTTTCTTTTCTTTTTTTCTTTCTTTCTTTTGCTTTCTTTCTTTCAAATTTATGTATTTCTAGATTACACGTCTCTTTCTGCCTTTATGTCTTGTTCCAGTATAATATATTATTAGGTTGGTGCAAAAATAATGTCGTTTTCTCACATAGTAACATATGTGTGAAAATGTGACATTATTTTTGCATCAATCTAATAACTAAACCGAAAAGAAAGAAAGAGAATAAAAAAAATAATTCATAGATGAGGAGCTTAATGCCATATAACATTAGTTCATACGATATAAATGAGTTAAGAAAGAAAGAAAGAAAGAACCAAAGAAAAAATAAAATAAATTCAAGATGAAAGAAATAACAATAAAGTGAGATGATGTCAAAGTAAGAACAAGGAAAACAAAAGTGAATCAACTATAAAAATACATTAATAAAGAAAGAAAGAGGAAATCAAAAGAGATACGAAAATATGATTAATAAAAAAGTAAAACATAAAGTAAAAGAAAGAAAGAAGGAAAAATTGAAAGAAAGAAAGAAAGAAAGAAAGAAAAAGTTATATCTGAGGAAGCGGGAAAAACCGATGTAAATAGAGAAATGAAAAGTTGGGAATAAATAAATGACAGACAAGCAAGTAAAAGAATAAATAAATAAATAAATAAA
>OZ010585.1:106448111-106478111 GCA_963932145.1 Acanthosepion lycidas
ATCCCGATAAAAACAAATAAAGATAATCAACCCAAATAAACACGAATTGAAAAAAACTGTTTCTGCCAAAATAATAGTTAGAATAAACTACAACAACCAACCCCAAAACCGAACAAATAGCTTTAATTAAATTCTCCCCCCCCACAAAAAAAAATAAAATAAAAACAAGCAAAATAATTTGACCCAAATAAATAAATAAACGACTTCCGGTAAAATAAACGCCATAATAGACTACCCACAATGCACCACTGACCCGTAGATGTATAAATAGCCGAGAAAAATAACAGCATACGTGGCCTGACGATTGCATATAGCATGAAACTGACTGTCGCCTCTAAGTGTTGACTTCTATGTTCACTTTTATATATATATATATATATATATATATATATATATATATATATATATATATATATGAATATATATGTTAGTATCTATACTCAGGTGAATTTTATTTTCTTTAATTTCCGAATACGGGCAACACGTTGTAGCCATGTTCATAAAAAATATTCCCGTCCTTTTAGATGCATATATATATATATATATATATATATATATATATATATATATAAACCTACATATTTTGTTGAAAAAGCATCATTGATAATGACTAACAGACTTTTTTTGCATCCTTTATGTTTAAACAAAATTACTTATACGTACTGAAGGAAAATTGAATAAAAATCTTAATCGAAACACCTTGTCATTTGTCTTCAATTAAACTTGTATAAAACAGGCACTGATGCCCAAATATGCAATTATATACATACATACATACATACATATATGTGTGTGTGTGTGTGTGTGTGTGCGTGTGTGTGTGTGTGTGTGTGTATTGGGACATTTGAACTGATTGTTTATTCTTTCATGTACCGTGTTCCTTCAGAACGTAGCCGATCATGGCTCTCCACCTCGCCCTATCCCTTGTATTTCTCAATGTTTTGTCCTTTTGATTCTTCTCCCAAACCGTTCTGTCATCCACTTGCTTAAGCGAGCCAGTTACGTGACGCGATGCTTTCCCTTGTCTCTCTGTGAGTATCAGATTCTCTAAGCGTTTTTTTCTCATTACGTGTCCCAGAAGTTTCAGCTTCTTCGAGTCTCTTCATCTTTGAGGAAACCGTCCAACATTCGCTGCCGTAAAGGAGGACAGATGTCACGTAACAGTTCAGTAGTGATTTCTTTGTTACCAAAGAAATCCTCCTGTCTCATAATACTCTGCCTAGATTTTTGTTATGCTTCTTTGGCCATCCCGATACGTCTTCGGATCTCAGCGTCGCACTTGCCATCCTCTGTTAGAACACTTCCCAGATATTTAAATTTCCGAAACTGTTTGGTTTTAATATCCCCGACCTGTAAATCGCGTTTTGGGCTCATCTTTCCACTGATGACCATGCGTTCTGTCTTCTTGTAGTTAGTTTTTTCATCTCGCTCTCCTTCGCTACCTTGTGTAGGAGGTTTTGTAATTTACTTTCCGTGTCGGAAATTCTGTCATCTGCTTATCTTACGTTATTAAGATTGTGACCGTCAATGATAAATCTTGATAGGATTTCTAATTCTCTTAGAATTGTCTCGCTGTATAAGTTGAATAAGTTCACTGAGAATACACATTCTTGCCTTACGCCCCTTTATATTTTTGTATGTATGATGAACTCATTCTTTATCCGTATGCAAACCGTTTGTTGCCAGTATAGCTTCTCGATTATTCTGATATCTTTCCCAAATATATTGGTGCTCGTCAGTTCTATTAGATCTTTGAGACATACTTTGACGAAGGCCTTTGCATAGTCTATAAAACTCGTCCACCTGCATTTGTATTGCTCTTTCTGATAACATTCTGAGCATAAATATCGTGTTCCTTATTCCGGTGTCTTTAAGATACCTGCATTGTTCTGGTCCTATCTCTGGCCTGATTCTGCTGCAAGCTCTGTACATCTGAATACGGATAATGAGTTTTGTTATGTATATTATTAGGCTGATTGTTCGGTGGAGTTCACATTCATTTGCGCCTGGTTTCTTAGGAAGTGCTATGAAAATAGATCTGTTGAGATCTTCCGGTATATCACCACTGTTGTATATTTCATTTATTATTTCTGTAATCCTGTCTATGCCAAAATCATCTAAGGCTGTCAGTTTATTTGTTACAATTCCGTCTGGCCCTGTCGCTTTGTTTCTGTTTAGTGTTGCCAGTAAAAGTTTACTTCGGTTTTTAGAATGTCAGGTCCGTCGGTAGTTCTGTGTATTGCTGGTTGTACTCTTTCGATGTTTAAGAGTTTCCCAATATATTTGCTCTAGCGCTGAAGAATTTTTTTTTCCTTTTCTAATATGAGCGTTCCATCCTTGGATTTTATGCAGCCTGTTGACGAGTATGTCTTTTGTCCTGTTAGTTACTTTATTTGTGTATGTATATCTCTTTGGTGGTGGTACTCAATCTCTCTATTTCTGCATATGTTGGTTTAGCCACTCTTTAGCTTGCTTGCATTTGGTCCTTATTTCATTGTGTAGTTTTCTGTATTCCGTTCCGTATCTTGACAGAGATTCCTGTCTCCTTTGCATCATATTGAGAATGTCATCAGTGATCCATTCGTTTTTTTCTTCTTCGTCCATTCTCCTTTGGGATGATATCGTTTTCTGACGTCAATAAAGTTTCTATTATTGCGTCCCAGTTCGAGTTTCCATTTCTATTGTGTCTCTTGTATCTTCTTTTCACAGTGTCTAGATATTTTTCTTTTAGATACGAATCGTTCAGGTTTTTGTTGTCTTGCAATTTAGGTGTTGCATTAGGCTTCTTCAGTTTCCGTAGTTTCACTCTTAGTTTACTGCTCACAGGGCGATGATCGTTTCCGCAGTCGGCACTTGGGTAGGTTTTGCAGTGAACCATTGCATTCCTGTAGCTTTTGTTGATAGTTATGTAGTGAATTTGGTCTTTAGTTTCTCCTCCTGGGCATCTCCATGTCCTTAATCATCTCGGATGTTCTCGGAATCACGTGTTGGCTATTACCTGATCATTGGCCATGCACCATTGGACCATTTTCTCGACCTGCGTCGCGGGTTCCTAGTCCGAATTTGCCAGCTATCTTCCCTCAACCTCTCCCTGCCTATTTTGCGTTCAGGTCTCCCATGATAAAGGGTTCAGTTCGACATTCCAACGGCTGAAACGTTGTAATAAATATGGCAACAAAGATGCGGACAATAGTCTGAATAATGTAAATAGTGCACATTTTTTTCTTTATCCACTCTTTAGTCCTTATTTTGTTGTGTAGTTTTCTGCATTCCTTTATATGTGCAAAAATAATGTCGTTTTCTCACATATGTTACTATGTGAGAAAACGACATTATTTTTGCACCAACCTAATATATCATGGCGGAGTTTTCTTTCACGTCAAAAAATCTTATCAGTGATCAATTCATTTTTTTTTTTTTCTTCCATGTTCATTTGGGATGATATCGTTTGCTGATGTGACTAAAGCTTCTCTTATTGCGTCCCATTTTGAGATTCTGTTTCCAATCTTGTCTCTCCAATCTACTCTTCACACTGTCCAGATATTTCTCCTTCAGGTTTGGGTCAATCAAAAGTTGTATTGCAATTTAGATGCAGTGTTAGGCATCTATAGTTTCCGTAGTTTCACTCTTAGTTTACATATGACAGGGTGATGGTTGCTTCTGCAGTCGGCACTTGGGTAGGTTTTACAGTGAACCATTGCATTCTTGAAGCTTTTGTTGATAGTTATACAGTTAATTTGGTTTTTGTTTTCTCCTTCTGGGCTTCTCCATATCCATAATCGTCTTGGAACCCTGTGTTGTCTATTAACTGGTCGTTGGACGTGCACCATTGGATTAATTTTTCTCCACGTTCGTTGTGAGTTTCTATTCCGACTTTTCTGGCTATATCCCCTGCCTAGTTAGTTCAGGTCTCCTAGGATAACTCTGACTTCTTGCGATTGTTAGTAAGCCTTGTCATTGTCTATCATGGAGTAGAAAGATTCGATTTCTTCTTCCTTACTTTGTGCTGTCGGTGCATACACTATTACGATAGCTATGTTAAAAGAGTTTCCTTTAAGTTTCACTAAGAGAATTCTTTTGGATAATTGGTACTATCCTTTCTTGTATTCTTGATCTACTATAAATCCTACTAGTTTATCGTTTATCTCTCTGTTTGCATAAATAAACCTGTGATTGTTAAATATAACAGAAAATAAATTTCTATTATGTTTGATCATGAGCCGTAATAAACATCGTAGAGTTGGTTTAATTTCGGGTGAAAATAAAGACAAACGTCGTACAAAATTTGGATATTTTTTTATTAAGCTGTTCCTTGATTGTTCCCTACTGTTTATAGCATGCTCTGCTATGGAAGACCCGAATGTATTCACCAGCTAACTACCACTAGCGGCCGGATTCAAAATTATCGAGGGTAAATGCTGTTTAATTCTGAAATCCAAACGTTGAGATGTTGTACCTATCCACAGCTACACTCAAATTTATACACAACGGAATTAATATGGTGTGGAGGTAAAACATCTTTACGAATGGAAGACAAAATGACAAAATCGGACAAGTAAAAGTCATCTTAGTAGTTACCATGAAAAGTGGACATTATAAAAGAAGATATATTTTTATCATATATATGCATGCGACCACCTTCTCACTCAACTCCCAAGCTGCATATTCTATCACACTTACATATTTTCCTCTTGCAAGGCAGAACCGCTTAAAAACATTTATAACAGACTAATAACTCTTTCATTTCCTTTTCAGAGAACTTTGATAGATTTTGATAGTCAAAGAGAGACAACTCTCGTCTTACTCATTGCATGCTTTTTCGTACACATTCTTTATTGTATGCATTATTGAATACAATTTATATATATATATTGATAACTTTTTCGCATGAGCTTGGGTTCCTAAACAAAATTAAATAAATGTGGTAAAAGGCCGACACATTTCATTGGTGACCCCGACGTTCGTTTGGGGAAACGCCACATGCATGCATATATATATATATATATATATATATATATATATATATATATATATATATATATATATATATATATATGATTACAACAAAAGGAGCTTATGCAGTAACCACATTAGACACAACAATTCGTTCATTGTCTCAGTCACTAAATCTACTTTCAAAATCTACCACGACTGTAGAAGTCATAATATAATTTACCTCCTAGAATGCACGCTATGCCAGATAAAATATGTGGGAAAATCTGAATGGCCCTTTAACTACAGAATTATCGTAATCGAATTAAGTCGGCTACCCATGGTAGATTATTACCTGTAGAATAAAATTTCCACCTACAAAAACACGATTTTAAAAGCCATGCCAAATTCATTATAATTGAGAAAATGGAAAAGTTCCTAGCAGATAGAATTAGAAAAATTTTAGACCATGAAGATAAATGAATCCTGCGTTTCAAAATACTCCATCCAGACGGGTTTAATCATAAATTTAACAACATAGATAGAATTAATATATAACCTCAGAAATCAGGCCCTACCAACATTTCTCACCCACACAAGCCAGACATGTTTGCGGAGGTGTTGACGCCTCACACTTATACACACACGCATTCTAATGTACACATTTAAACTCATCATACTCACTCACTCGCTAAGAACTAAAAGACACACACTTAACACAGACACATTACCTTCCCAGGAACGAATAAAACTGTCAAAATGACCAAGGGAATTCAGAGCAGCATGAATCTATTCTGCCTTTATCTTAAATACCAACTTAAAAGGGACTGTTTCACCAACATAAGGACTGATCATAATTTATGATAAAAACAATTTAAGAAAAAAAAAAAAAAAATGAAAACTACAAATTAAGTTAATTTTCTCCATCAAGTCATTCATTCCTGTCGTTCACTGCTACTAACAAGCAAAAAATATTAATATACAACTCAGTGTGGCAGAAAATTTTAATTTTTTAATATTTTTTATTGTTCAAAACATATATATATATATATATATATATATATATATATATATATATATATATATATATATATATATATATATATATAAGGAATATAGTCTTAAGGTGTGCTATATTTATGGAATAAAGTGCTCAATATCTTAGATAGAGCGTGTGTACATATAAAAGTGAACATAGAAGTCAACACTTAGAGGCGACAGTCTGTTTCATGCTATATGCAATCGTCAGGCCACCTATACATATATATATATATGTATATATATATATATATATAGATAGATAGATAGATAGATAGATAGATAGATAATAAATGCATACTAATTACAAACATAATGAAACAACACTCAAAAACATAGGTGGAAATGTTAAACCCACTAATAATAATAAACAATCTAAGCTCATCATATATTATAAACAAATTTAAAATAATTGACCTGATAATCTCTAATAACACTACAATCACACAACTAAATCTTCTAAAAAAAATAGCAATGTAATGTATCAATTTACATGCCCGTTCAGAGATTGTATCTCTGATGCTAATAATAAATACACTAAATATATTGGTTTTATTACAATAACGCTCTCCCGTTACCTTTCTGATCTTAGTTCTATTAAACAACATTTCTTAGAAAACCATAGCCATGTACATAATATTAGACATATGACGTCATAAAAACGCATCATGAATTTACGACCTACGTCTGTTATTCCGCGACTGTTATGATTGTATAGCAAACATCTATGTCAACATAAAAGAATATCATCTTTGATGGTGAATATCTTTATTTAAATGTCCGTATAACCACTCTGAAGATGGCTCATGTGACCGGTTTCGACCCAGATTTTATCATGTTTATTTTCTGGGTATATCTTAGAGGACTAAAATGATGAAATGAGAGAATGATGAAAAAAAAAAAAACACTATAGTCCAATCACATTCAAACCCAACAAGCAATCTATCTGTTTGCAGAGAGAAGGATTACGAGATCTAATGTAAATGGACTCCAATGCTTTAAGATAAAATATTGAGTGCGACTTAGACAGAATGGTAAAACGGACGACACTCAAACCATACACACATTCCCTACTGTTTATAGCACGCTGTGCTATGGAAGACCCGGATGTATTCACCAGCTGACTACCACTAACGGCCTGATTCAAAATTCTGGGTGCGGGAGGGTAAATGTTGTTTAATTCTGAAATCCAAATGTTGTGATGTTCTGCCTATGTAGTCATATCCACAACTACACTCAAATTTATACACAGCGGAATTAATATGGTGTGGAGGTAAAACATCTTTACGAGTGGATGACAAAATCAGCCGAGTAAAAAATATTACTATTGGATTGAGGAATTGGAAAGCCGAGTTCGAATTCCAGTCGATCCCATTACATTCACCTACGTGCTAATACCCTTGGGAAATGTATGAATCCTCTTCTTCTGCCTTCCTCCAGCAATGGGTGAATAGCCTTGTATGTCAATTGGTCTAGGAAAATGACAGCTCTAAGTTCACAACCTGCGGAGGGACCTTTGGGAACATTGTGGAATGTAGTCCACCAGGTCCCTGTATTCGGCCCTTAAAAAAGTGTGGATAGTTCTGCACAAAACCTTCATCACTATAACGGAATCTCATGTGCTTTGAAAAAGAAAAGAAATCCATATTTTTCTACTTTCACTTTCAGCTGTTTCGTGTTGATGGCGATAAGTGGGCGATAGTTTTAATTTGTTACGTATTGGTTGACTCCATGCAAATGAGCTTTATGACTTTTGCAATGACGGAGAATATCTGATAAACTGCAGTTTCTTTGGAAACTACCCGAATCACATCGTTTATAACTACATGTCCTGCACTGGTATTCGTTTTACATTCCTTGAGATGTATTTGGGTTGTGTTTTTGCACGTGTGAATGCACAGGTCTTTTTAATCATTTATCTCCTTTTCAACCCTTTTCAATATCGTGCAGAGGAATACAGAAAAAAATAGTGATCTAATGGAGATGCAGCACGAAGCAATATCATTCGACATATTCGATTTGGAATGGTTTACGGAAATCGCTTCTGCGCCTGACCTGTTCGGGCCCCATCTTTTGGAGTTGGATGATCTGGATGTAAATTTTCGTGAGCAAGGGATCTCTTTCAAGATCATCAGGTAGTTTGATATGCTTACCGTAAGAAATGCATTTGTGAGGTCGACAAAAGTGAATTACAAATCGTTTTGTATTTTGTCTTGATAATTTTCCTCTTTTTACTCTAAGGAGAAAGATTCTACCGTTGGGTTTAAATCTCCTGCATCAGGCTTTCGTCATAACATTAAGAGGAGGGGATGAATTTTTAAAAATCTTCACAGCCCCGGACCGTGTTCAATGATGGTAATTAGACGCAAGAGTGTTGTGTTGGTAAACTAATATTACAATTGTTTGATCCGTTTTGTATGGTTTATCAACACTTTATAGGTTATTTAAAGCCAGAAAATATTTTTAGATCGTAAGAATTTTTTTTATTATGGCGATAACAATAGCTTAGTGATACAGTTCTTACTAATTAACCCTATAGTTGGTAGGAAAAGCGGTGGACCCATACCCTTCCAAAGGTATTTGCGCGAAAGTAAATATAACGAACACAATGGGAAATGAAACTCGGCTCTCCAATTAACAATTTCGAGCCATTATCTATGAAACCACAAGCACATCTAAGCTTACAGCACTTGGTATTTCAAAATGGTTACCCCTATAGATACTGACCAACTTGCTTAACTTCGCTGACCGTAGGGGAACCGTTGACTGATATTATGGTTTGATCAACAGATCAAACTTATTTCCGTTTACGACTGTGGATCTTCGAAACGGCAGTTTCTCAGTAGGCTTTGAGTAAGGTCGGTGCTGAAACTTCTCTTTTTTTTCCGTTCTTTTGTTCTTGGTACTTTTCTGCTGTGAACCAAATTCCATATCAGTTGTGTTCCTGTTTTAGCTTTCAAGGAATCGATTCGTAGTAATATAATATTATATTATATAAATAATAATAATCCATTTAGCTGTATTTTTCTTGCAATCGATAAAAGAATGGTAAAGTCCGATTTGGCCCTCTCGTTTATGTCAAAGGGTTATAATGACCGCATCCTTGAAGCGTAATTTGTTCTGATACCAGCATTTAAAAATGCGTTCTTGTGGAATTTCGGACAGAGCAGAGCTGTCATGTTTTCACATCTCTGGAGCGATGCTGCTTAATGTTACTTGTGTTGCTCGTCGCATTTCGTTCATTTTGATCACAGACAAGAAAGGAAAACAGAAATTGAGGAACTTATATTAAAATGTGTGGCATTATGAAAGATATTCCGATGTAATCCTAAACAGAAAAAAAAGTCTTCAAGACCATATTCCTATTCCATATCCGTCTAAGAGGATATCGAAATCCCGTACACCTAAGTTTGGCTGAGCTTATAGACATTACCTGGATTGTAAAGCCAAATTCTTACCACGTGGCCGGGGTTCCATTTTCAGTTTGGAGCTTCTAACCGGTTTTTAATTAAGAGTTATTCTCCTACAATGGTTGCTAACCAAGACTATAGGGTCAAATCTACACTGCTATTAATTCATAGTCGTGTCTGCACGTATCATGGTTCGACGTTGCTGTCCGATTATACCTGTCTACCAGGGAGGTAAGCCATTCAGTATCGTAGACGCCTGTGGTTTATAGTGCAGCCATACTGAGCGAACCTTAGTTGCCTTTGCTAGACGAGAGCGTATTATCTTGCGTGACCAACAGTCAGTACGATGAAACCCGTGGCTACAATGAATTGTGAATTCGTGAGCGCACCACTATCGACGACTAGATCCATCTACCCAATTTCACTCAAAAGCTTGGGTCAACCGGTGGCATGGTTGTCAGGCATTTTCCAAATGTACCACGCATCGTCTATCATCAAGAAATCATCTTCCTAAATCGACCATGGTGAAACTTGAACCCGGGTCTTATGGTTGGGTCTTAAACTGCATTTCGGCATTAAATACTGGGATATATGTCACCAGCAGCAGAGATCACATGATTTGCTGTGGGTGAATGGACTGGATGTGAAGTGAACTCAAGCAACATTATCTGGAATTTGAAACTGACTTGATGATCATATTTACATAAATAAATCAATCAAAATATATATATAAATAAGTCAAAATGACCGTTTTTAAACAACAAATTTCCCATGATTTCTCACGAACGCTCATATCTTCTTGAAGCGTATCTTAACGTAAACAAATCACCTCATAAATTATGAAATGGATTAAGTCCAACAAGTACTTTAATATATTTGTAATTTTTATTTAATATATATTTGTTTGTTTAAAAACAGTAATTTGACTTTGCTAATCAGACACTTTCATGAAAGTGTATAGATGTATATTCAACAAGAATACTTGTAAATTGCGAATGTGGACAGGCATGCTATTATAAATATTATATATATATATATATATATATATATAAAAGTGAACATTGAAGTCAACACTCAGAAGCGACAGGCTGTTTCATGCTGGGTGCGATCGTCAGGCCTGCCGATTTTGTCCAGGTATTTTGGGTATTGACTTCAGTATTAACTTTTATATATATGTTAACATACGCTCTACCTATGATATTGAACACTTTTATCCCATAAATATAGAACAGCTTAAAACTATATTTCTTCATCTTGGGCATGAATTGGCTTGTTAACTTTAACGCCTCAAAACAAAACTGCTCTCCATTAACCACCACAGCGATACTTCCCTGCCGCCCCCATTAGAATGTCTGACGCTCAACTTCTCAAGAGCACCTCTCTGCGGGTGCTCCGTCTCACATTGTCTGCTGACCTAAGATGGAACAAATACATTGAATCAATTGCTTCGTCCACCGCAAGGAAAGTTGGCTCCCTTTGCCGCGCCAGGAATTTTTTCTCCCTGGAATCGATCCTTCAAATCTACAAATCAACCAATCGCCCTTGCATGGAGTATTGCTGCGATATATGGTCTGGAGCCCCTTCTGTTTGCCTCAGTGTTCTTGATATCCAGACACGGATATGAAATGTAATTGGCCCTGATCTAGCATCTCGTCTGCAGTCGCTCTCTCACAGACGGGCTGTCGCCTCTCTCTGTCTTTTTTACAAATACTTTCATGGTAATTGCTCTGATGAGCTGCTTTCACTGACTCTCAGACTGCATGAATTCAAGCGTCCTACGAGGCTGGCATCCCGTTCTCACCCTCTCACTGTTGAAACTGTTAAATTTAGCCGTCTCTTTTACTCCAATATATACGATATATATATATATATATATATATATATATATATATATATATATATATATATATGTGTGTGTGTGTGTGTGTGAAGAAATATAGTCTTATGGTGTGGTATATTTATGGGATCAAGTGCTCAATATCAGAGAAAGAGCGTGCGTAAATATAAAGTGAACACAGAAGTCAACATTTAGAGGTTACAGTCTGTTTCATGCTAGACGCAATCGTCAGGCCTCTCGATTGTGTCTAGCATGAAACAGACTATCGCCTCTAAGTGCTGGCTTCTATGTTCCCTTATATATATATATATATATATATATATATATATTATTTCCTTTCAATTACTTTTGAGTTATATACTCATTTCTTTCTGGGTTCCAACCAGAGACCTAAGGTCAGACATGACATCATAACATTTTCCACTGAGGGGAAAAAGCTAAGATGATATATTTTACATACATAAAGACCTTCGTAAAGTGTAGGCAGGTACTTTTTGATGTCCTCATCCGCCGCATTTTGTAGATTTTGTTTTCAAGTTCCATGCGATTTGATTGTTTTGTTTTTTTGAAGATCTTCATTATAATTTGTGTGATTATTATCTATTATTGTTATTATTTTATATTCTCTCATAAATGCTTAATTTATATATATATATATATATATATGTGTGTGTGTGTGTGTGTCCATCGTTATGGATATATTCTATTTATTAATCATCTGAGAGCCTCTTTTCTGCCTTCCATCAGCATGGCTCATGCTAACCTCCAGCAAAGTGACACGTTGCGCCTTCTTGGACTAACGTTCTCAGCTGACAGGAGGTGGAAAGACGATACTGAATCTATTGCCATGTCATCTACAATGAAAGTCGGTTCTCTGTGCCGGGCGAGACAATTTTTCTCTCTAGAATCTACCTTACATATCTATAGGCTTAGAATATTGCTGCCACATATAGTCTGGTGCCCCTGCTATTTACCTCGAGCTCTTTGATAAAATTCAAAGAAGAATCAGCAATATTATTGGTCCTCATCTAACGGATCGGCTTCACTGACGTAAAGATACCGCTCTGTAACTTTTCTATAAATAATGGTGAATTTTCGGATGATCTCCTCGCCATGCTACCGAAGCTTCATGAGGTGCACTATTATACCATTTCAAGTTCAGTTTGGGACTAATCAAAGTCATTTTGGGACTAAGCAATTTCATAATGAAATAACCAAGTTCAAAATGGAATAGTCAAATTCAAAACGGGACATAGCAATTTCAAAATGGGACATAGCAATTTCAAAATGGGATAGTCAAATTCAAAATGCGACTAAGCAAAGTCAAAATGAAATAGTCAAATGTACAATGGAATAAGCAAATTCAATTTGGGACTGAGCATTTATAACTATGTTTTTTGGATACAACTTTCAACGCTTAAAATATTTCACTATACTAATCTTTTTTAAACGATTGATATATGTATTCAGAATTTCCTTGCTGCTTTTTCTTAGGACTTTCGAAATTTGCCCTGTTATCCCCCAAATATTTCATTTTTAATAACTCTCTGTTATTCTCTCTTTTTTTAAACTACTTACAGTCTATCCACCTCATTTTTCTTCTCTTCTCCCTAATTGTCTTACCAATGAAAGTGCCAGAAACTTTAACTTTGACACAATTTTATCCGTTCAAGTATAGCCTATTGTAAGGAATTGGAAGTACAATCTACGAAACGATGTGCTCCGATTTTTGATTATCTGATTTACAACGCAGCTGATTTGCAAGATCCCATTGTGATCTTGGGTATTTCATTTTGAATTTGCTATGTCCCATTCTGATCTTGGTTATTTCATTTTGAATTTGCTGAGCCCCATTCTGAATTTGGCTATTTCAGTTTGAATTTGCTTCAGTACATTTTCATCTTGGCTATTTCATTTGGAATTTGTTACTTACCAATTTGAACATGACTATTTCATTTTGAATTTACTACGTCCCATTCTGAACTTGGCTATTTAAGTTTGAACTAACTATAAAAATGTATTTTTATACTTTTATAGTATTTTGTTTAGTGATTCACTTTTTGCCCACAACTGAGACCCTAACAGGTGCTACCATCTTGGTAAAGTTGGACACCGGAAGAACAGCAGTTAAGAGATGGCTGCACCCTCTTCAAAAACTTTCAATTTCCCGATTAGAGGCCCTTGCTCCCGGATGTAGATTATCCTCATACCCAGGACTATTCATTGCGTTTTAAGAAAACTAAATGAATAATATCCTAATGACTACTTCACACACGCGCGCGCACACACACACACACACACACATAAATACAGACACACATACACAGACGGACACAGATACACACAAAGGCGCACACACACATACAGACACACGCAGACACACACACACAGACACAGACGCACAGAGAAAGATACACACACACATACAGACCCACACA
Organism: Acanthosepion lycidas; assembly: GCA_963932145.1. Classification (NCBI taxonomy): domain Eukaryota; kingdom Metazoa; phylum Mollusca; class Cephalopoda; order Sepiida; family Sepiidae; genus Acanthosepion; species Acanthosepion lycidas. Next base: position 106,461,767 of record OZ010585.1, read on the forward strand.
GACACACACAATAACGCACCCACATACAGACACACACAAACACACAAAGAGTGAAACAAACACAGACACACACAGAGACACGCACAGACTCACACACACGCATTTACACAGACAGACACACAGAGACATGCACACACAAACAGACACACATACAGACACGCACACACAGCATTACCTTTCTTCCATGACATTAAGCTTTTGGGTTAGTTGTAGAGATTAATCCTTTTCAATTCACTGACTTTTGCCTTGAACATTTTTCGTAGGAAACTGATTATTCCTTATCCGTTTCGATATATTTAAAGAATGGTTTATTACTTTGTGGAGGAGATGGGTCGCTATGGACAAATGCTCCGGTTTGGCCTTTTTCGATATAGAACACAGATTTCGGACTTCCCCTATATTTTCTAAGTGCACGAATATGGTAGATTGTGATTTGTTCCATAAGATAATTTCCAAGTGCTTTGCTGTGGATTGCTTCCCATTAATGTGCTTTCAGCTTCATCTTCAAAAGCCGATGAATTCCTAACACTCCCCAACTCCACTAGTCTGGGTCCATCGTCCAACGAGTTTCCTCCAGAACGAAATTTTGCAAACCAATTCCGTAACTTGCCAGCCAGTTATGATTCCTTGTCAAAATACACTAATTTCTTGATCTGTCATAATATTACTTGATGGGAAATCCTCTTGAAATCACTCTGCTATTGGTCTAAAGGTATTTATTTTTAATCCACAGTGTACACTGCTATTTCCGTACCAAAACTAAGATATATTGTTCTACCCCAAATTTATTATTAACTGCCACCTATGATAAGTTTGTCATTACAATTGATCCCCCAAAACAGAATCACTTATGACACAAGTTAATATTACAATTGAGATTTCTATAGTTTCACATATTTGCATTAAGTAAAGCCATCCGTTACACTTATAACGGAATATCTCATGACTAATAAGGGTCAGGTGGCCCTGCCGATAAATACTTACATGGAAACTAGCATGGATGTTTTTATGGAATAGAATATTAAGGAATATCACACATAGGTTTGAATAAAATAATGGATTAAAACATGTAGAATAAAATGGAATAACAGAATATAACAAATGCAATAAAGGAATCGAACATATAGATTAGAATAATGGAATAACGCAATCGAACATACAGAATAGAATAATGGAATAGAACAAATACAAAAGAAAATTATTGATTAAATTGTATATGAATAAAATTCTCAGGAGAAAATGAAAATATTTTTTAATTCGATTTCCTCGAATAAATCCTCGAATCCCAAACAGAACAATAATTTAGGATTTATTATACATTTACTGGAAAGGAAATACTTTGATGTCTAAATAAAGTTATCATCAAAGATTTCGCCCCTAAACAGACGAAACCTCTTTTTAAGAAATTCATATATAAATATAGGTTCCCATTATAGACTCATGGGACGTTAATATTTGTTTGAAGAAATGATCAAAAGCAATTTTATTCAAAGAAACTGCATTATATGCAGTTATTAATTCCATCTATCGAAAATCACATAAAATGCTTTGTGTTCACATTAATATCTATATAAATAAATAATTGATTAGTGGTTTCATTCCTACATTCGTTATCGTCGTTGTCGTCGCTGGCGGAGCTTGTTGCCGAATACTGAGTTGCAGATCGACAGTTCCTTCGGTGTGAAATGAGTCCTATATTGGATCTGAAGAGACGACTGCAGTCACCGCATGGTAGGATATGAGGGTTCAGGGGGGGGATGGTGATCCCTGGCTTTTACTTGAGCTCTCGTCATCTCTTCTATTTGCCTTTTAGTGTTACCGAAGGATGTTGTTTTTTTTCTTGGACTGCTCTTCTTCAGTTCCTTCCGTCTCCCAATTGACTGGATCGATTTCTGTCGTCAGCAAAGGGTTTTTAAGCCGATCCTTGTATCGACGACGTCGAGTTCCCTTGCAAAATGTGAGCTCCGAGAAGAGGATTTGTTTGTGTAGACGAATGTCTCGCATTCGGCTAATGTGTCCGGTTCATCGAAATCAGTGGTGAGGTCTAAAGGTTTTCTAGGCTCTCCATCTTTGCGAGGAGAAAAACTTCGTTGTTTCTTGATCCGGCCATACCACGTGTTCCGCAGGATTTGAGAAGATTTCATCTTGATTTAATCTTTCAAGTTTACAGGTGTCTCTTCGGCAAAGTACCCAGGCATCACAGGCGTACAGAGGAGTCGAGATTACAGCAGCTCGGCAGACCATGAGATTGGTGGTTTGTGTTTGCCCAGGATTGCGGAATACTAGTTTGACTAGCTTCCCGTATGCCGCGTGGGTGGCTTTGATTCCGTTATTGACGTCTTTTTCAGCAGATGCATTTGATGATAGTACGCTTATCAGGGTAGGGAAATTGATCAACATTCTCCAGGTCCAGTTCAGCACATATATATATATAACGAATGAAACTATATATTAATTTTATTTGTCGTTGGTTTTCTGCTAATATACATACACATACCCCCCCCACACATATATATATATATATATATATATATATATATATATATATATATATATATATATATATATATATATTAAAGACATTTTTATGTTTAACGTTCTTTTTATAGATACAAGTATTTAAGTAAATGCTCTGTTTATAATAAACAGTATTAAATAACATTTACCGGCCTGAATGTCCGAGAAATTTTCATAGAAACAGGATTCGAACCTGCATCATTTACCTTGACGTGCCTAACCGCTCGGCCACAAATGATCGTTCGGTAGGCAAGGTCGAATTTACTGCTTATAAACTTCAATCTTCCATGAATCTCGTACATTCATAACTGCTCATGTCGTATCAAATGTAAACAAATGACGTCATTCATTAAGAAATGGACAAAGTCCGACAATTTATCTATTAAAGACATTTTTATGTTTAACGTTCATTTTATAGATACAAATCTATATTTATTTTATTTATTTCTTCGTAGACCCAATGTATATCATATTAGTAGTAATATGATATACATTGGGTCTACGAAGAATGTATTTAAAACCAGATGGAGGCAGTATAAGTGCTCCTTCAACAATATAAATAAAAGAAATCAGATATCTCTATCTAAATATTTTTGGCATTTGAAGGAAATAAATAAAACACCAAAAGTAAAATGGAAAATTATAAACAAAACTAGAACTTGTAAAACTTGGGATGACCCATGCCCTTTATGCCTACATGAAAAACTACACATTATTAAGTTTCTAAATAATAAAAATCTATTAAACAATAGACAGGAGTTAACGGTTTTTTGCCGACATCATCAAATTTTTGCATTAAATAATTAGCATAAAACAAACAAACAATAAAATAATTTTTGAATTCCATAGTCTAAATAAATAGTTTAAATGCCTTATAAAAAAAAAGATAACCCTTTATGAAGTTATCAAAAAAACAAATGTTAGCGACTTACGACAGTTTTTTTTTTTTTTTCAGAAAAATAAAAAATAAAATAAAAAAATAAATAAATCTCCATAGACACTTAACCAGACTAGACGATGTCATCTTCCGCTTTAAATTTAGACACCCCAACCTTACCCTGACTTGACGTCTGTGAATGTAACTGAGATATTGATACAAATGATTAACCCTTACGCCCCTTTTCTTTAAACAATTGCTCTAGCTGTTCCCATTGTAATCTTAATTTCAATAATGAATATGCTTATAAAACGCGTAAATTTCAGGAATAAGTTATTCCTGTAAAGATTTCGCTTGAAGATGGAGCAGAGCTTAGTACTTTAATTCAATTTAATTCAAATAATTATATTGAAGTTTTCGGCTCTTGTTTTGAAACATGAGAACCCTTATGTCGCGTTGGAATCATATTTTTAAATAAATAATTATATATATATATATATATATATATATATATATATATACCGATCAAAAGTTTGGGACCACGATGAATTGTTTTATAATTTCATGAAAAGGTTAATTTTGCCTATTTCGATAAATAAATTTATTGCATATATAAGTAAACGTTTTTACAAAATTCAAACAAATCTTTCTACAAAGATTACAAAATTATTTGCATAACTTTTGGAAATTTTGTTACATGCTGATACCTTCTTAAATAACAGAACAGAAATTTAGAAATATTTCATTTCCAATGCTTAGATTAATGTGTGACTGGAATTCATTTTCAGAAAGTGTTAAAATGCCAAGAACTAAACAGATTAATTTTGATAAAATCAGCGGGAATTCTTTGTATGGAAGATTATTCCGTACGTTTGATTGCTAGAAAATTACAGATATCAAAAAATGGGGTTCATTTTTGCCTGCATCGACATGCAGAAACCGGCACAAATGTTGACAGAAAAACAAAAACATCTGGGAGGCCCAGAATAACATTTATTGCAGAAGAGAGACACTGCGTGGTGCCTAGCATAAGGAACAGAAGACAAACAGCTCCCCAACTAACAGTGAATATAATTTTACACGCCAGCATTCAGTAACTTTTATCACTTTTAAGAGAAGTATCCTTTCTAAAGAAGGCTAAAATGGGCCCAACAGCACATAGATTGAACATTAGAAGATTGGATAAAGGTACTATGTACTGATCAGTTCAAATTTGTGCTTTTTGGAAGTAAACGAACAGTGTTTGACAGACGAAATCCTTCCAATCAAAAGAGTTAAAATTATTAATCATGGTGTTAGTGATGTAATGGTTTGCGGTTGAGATTGCTGGAGATTTTGTTCAAATTAAAGACATTATGCGAATGGAAGAGTATCATTCTATATTACAGAGGCAAGCAATTCTTTCTGGTGGCCGCATTATTGGTCAAATCTTTGTTTTACAACAAGATAATGATACAGAACACAGCTCAAAACTGTGTACAAATATCAAAGGAAGATAAAGGAATTTTGAAAGTCATGACTTGGCGCTTCAGTGGCCATATCTTTCACCAACTGAACTAGTCTGTGACGAAATTGATAGTAAAAATCGAAGTGAACTGCCTAAGAATAAGCAAGACTTGTGTACACATTAACACACTGCTTGGGAATCAATTCAACCAACATATTTTTATAAGTCATAAGAAAGGATGCCAAGAATTTGCTTTGAATTCTTCGATGAAGAGAAAATCTAAATTTGAATTAGAATTATTTTATATTCATTTTGGTTTAAATTATTGCATAATTGAATGCAAACAGAATATATATATATATATATATATATATATATATATATATATATATATATATATATATATATATATATATATGTGTGTGTGTGTGTGTGTGTGTGTGTGTGTGTGTGTATTTCTGTAGTTCACTGCAAGCAAGCAGAATTTTTTTTTCTGATGATGATTGCCATGTTGGCCGAAACTAGTCGAGGAATCTAAATGAAATAATAATGAAAACGAAAGAATATACAACCCAGTGTGCCCGAAGATTTTAATTTTTTAAATTATTTCTATATTTTTTCTTTTTCAATATATATATATATATATATATATATATATATATATATATATATATATATATATATATATATATATATGTGTGTGTGTGTGTGTGTATGTATATATTGCTAGCAATATATATATATATATATATATATATATATATATATATAAATATATGTGTGTGTGTGTGTGTAATTATAACAAATGTAGCACTATATATATATATGTGTCTGTCTGTCTGTGTGTGCGTGTAATTATAGCGGATGTAGCAATATATATATGTGTTTTGTGTGTATGTGTAATTATAGCAAATGTAGCACTATATATATATATATGTGTGTGTGTGTGTGTGTGTAATTATAGCAGATGTAGCTATATATATATATATATATATATATATATATATATATATATATTCATAACCACACGGGCAATTATATAGGAAGAAGTTGAAAATTGAAACGGAAGTTTTTACAAATATTTATTTAGAGTGACTTTACAGGTTTCATATTTCTACGCTTTTCACAATTCTATTAGGTTGGTGCAAAATAATGACGTAATAATGTCGTTTTTTGACGTATTTTTAACGTCAAAAAACGACATTATTAGGTCATTATTTTTGCACCAACCTAATATATCTCGAATCTAACGGGATTTGGACAATTCATTTGGAATTTTTTTTGTTTTTTTTCTGAAAAATTTGTCTCAGATTGTTATCTTTTTAAACCACAATGTGATTAGCTTATTATGATTACTTTCAATATATATATACATATATATATATGTATGTATATATATATTCATTAATATATATATATATATATATATATATATATATATATATATATATATATATATATATATATATATATATATATATCCGTTTTGTATAGTAAACATTATCCTTCCAAATATTACATTTAGTTGTCAAAAGAGAAAGGTGATCCTGGAAAATCTGATACTCACTCGGCAGATAGAGGGAAAGAGAGAAAAGGGAAAGCAATGCGCGACATACATAGCGAGCTTAAGCAAGTGAATTGCAGAACAGGGTCTGGAGAATTTACAGATTTTAGGAGGCAGTAGAGAGCCATGACTGAAGAAAAGATTTATTGGTCGTGTTTTTATCTTAAATGTTAAATACCTCTGTACTTTAGATTTTTGAACTGTGGTTTGGGCACTTTTTTCATATAACCATTTCCCAGACAAGATATATTATGTTGTTGCAAAAATAATGTCGTTTTCTCACATAGTAACATAGGGGAGAAAACGACATTATTTTTGCACCAACCTAATACTTTCTTGTTTGTAAAAAACGTTTTATTGTACTACACACACACATATATATATATATATATATATATATATATATATACAGGTGGTATGAAATAATAAACTTTATAGATACGTTGTGATTGTGAGAGAAAAGTGCTTAATATACGGGATAGTGCGTATGTAAATCCAGTAGTCTGGCGATACATATCAACATTCAGTTGCTACATGCTTGAACACATATGTTGGGCGTGAGGATATATATATTTTTCGAGGGTGACATGGTAGTTTCTATGAGATAGATAGATAGATAGATAGATAGATAGATAGATAGATAGATATGAACAAACTGAGATAGACAGATTGAGAAAGAGAGAAGAGAAAGAGATAGATATGGACACACTGAGATCAATATATAGATAATCACCTTGTATCCTCCCTCTAATGAGTCTATTGTGGACTCTTCCACTTACTATCAAATTAGTAGGAAAGTAAGCCTCGCTCGTCAACAGAGACGCACTACCATTTTCTGATGTATTTACTGTTCAATACACGATTTATCTGCGACTTCTTGTTTTGCTATTTCTTAACCATTTACTTGGTCACAACCGATAAATAAATAGATAACAAGAGACTAGGAAATATATAAGGTCATAATGAAATCGACATGAAGAGGTTATGAGAAACGGAAATAGATATTGACAAACTATATATATCTATCTAGCTAGCTATATATATATATCTAGCTAGCTAGCTAGCTAGATAGATAGATAGATATGAACAATTTCAGATAGATATTTAGATTTAGTTTTCGGAAGCAAATTCTTATACATCAGATACAGATTTGATTGAAATCTGATATTAAAGATACGTGGATTATATAAAATACTCTCTTACGCATAAATATAATCTTTTCCTCTTGAAATTATCATTTAATTTTGTCAAATACCTGCTGGGCAGTTAATTAGTAACACTAACAAAGTTCTAAAATGGACCTATCAGATCTTGTGAAAGCTCTTGTCTTTCTTCGTCTTCGATTTCGATAAATATTATCATATATAAATATTATATTATCAGTAAATATTATCAGGGAAATCACTGTTATTCTCAAAAAAGTGTTAATGTAAATAAAAAAATATCTTAGAATCCAAAACATAATTCAATTTTAAATAACCAACGTAGAACTAAGCCGTGAAAAAAAAAATCAGCTGGAATCAATCAATCCGCTGTTAGCAGCATCTAGAAAAGGCATGTTTAAAGTCCCACCCGGGGACAATTACGGCCTGCGGTTAAATATAATATGGACCCCATTCTCTGTCAGAATGTATCACTTACTGCCCACCAGTGTTGTCAGTCAAAGTATGTAAAGTACACACATAAGAAATACAATTTCATGTTTTACCAAAATATGGCAGCATCATTGTGTGACCACCCTCTGGTAGTGTGACCCTTACCTTGGATTTTTCTAGCCAATTTCTAAAATAACTGCCTTTGAACCAGATCTGGCCTACATATTGCAATCCAGATCTCAATATCAACCTTCAAATTAATGCAGGGAATTTATTCGTTTTGGCCATCTGAGATGAATAAATTCTAAAATCTTAGTGAATTAAATTATAATTATATTTGGCAACTTGGACCTGGATCCCTTTATGTTTTCTACTTCTTAACAAGATGAATGTTGGTGTTATGTTGCTTTTCATATATTTTTAACTTAAGAGTTGACAGACAACATTAATTAGCAGTAATGTCATGTTTATGAATAACCTGAGATATATTATAGCTTACCGAAAGTTCTTTTTTTCTCAGACATATTTAACTTTATCTCAGATGGCCTTCAGACATGACAGTCTGATTTTGGTAAGACTTCTTTAAATTTATTTGTCATCCATGTAACGAAATGAAAATATGCGATTTACAAAAAGATCATAAGATAGTTCATTTTCATTTAATTTTAATAGTTCAAAGAATGCCAAGCTGAATGGTTGTCTCTTACGGAAATTCACCTCATCAAATCTGGCCCTTCTTAAAAAATTTTTGAAACCTCTGGTTTAGAATTTCTCCCAAAAGTGTCGAAAAAGATGAGAATGACAAACCAGACTGATTTTCCGAATTAAAAAGTCCCAAAAGTCTGTGAACAACTTCTCAAAGAAAAGAGTATTGAACATTTACGTGATATATGTCCCCCTAGATGTCAGTGAGTGCTGGACAATCTCATCGAAGAAGAGATTTAAAAAAAACAAAAATGTGGTTCTCCTGAAGAATTCTAAAGGATACCATGGGCCGAACATATGAGCAACGACGAGGTTCTAGAAAAAATGGAAACAAAAAGGGAACTTATAGTTAACATCAGGAAGAGACAGATGAGATTACCAGTGTACGTAATGAGGAAGAAGGGTTTTGAAGACCTGATACTCACAGGGACCGATTGAAGGAAAGAGCATCAGAGGAAACCATCACGTAACATATTTGATGAGCTTGAATAAATGAATTGTAGGTCAGGTTTGGAGAGAAATAGCAAAAGGACAACATTTATTACGTGATACAAAGAATAGGGAGATGTGGAAGGACATGATCACCCACGTCGTAAAGGGACACGGCAGATAAAGAGATCGCACAATGAATAAAAAAAAAAAAAAAAAAAAAAACTCGCCATATATTAGGTTGGTGCAAAAACAATGTCGTTTTCTCACATAGTAACATATGTGAGAAAACGACATTGTTTTTGCACCAACCGAATAACAAACTGAATAATCGCTATATAAATAACTTAATACCGAAATATAAAATTTCAATAATGTACCAAAGATGATGTTGGGAATTTCTGCATCAAATCAGTACTTTGTTGAGCAGCGTTATCTCATTTGCTTAGAAGATAGAAAAAAAAAAAAAAAAAAAAAAAAAAAAAACAAACAAACAAGTAAACAAAACAATATTTGTCTGCGATAACCCGCAGAGAATCAGCCTTGCTATTTAACAATTCGGGATTTGCTCCGAGGAAGATTATTTAGATTGCAATTTAGATTAACCAACTCTGAATTGAAAATGCCAATATTAAGCCAGAATAGAAATCTATCCGTGAAGTATTATAACAAACAATGAAACACGTGATACAAGGATAGAGAAAGAGGTATTGCCAAAGATAAACAAAGAAACATGGAAATTTAGTTAAATCCAAAGATTGTTTTTATTTTATTTTTTTCTTTAGAGATTTATCAATCGCTATCGATTGTTTAATGTCGAAATCTAAATATTTCGTACGTAATTTTGTGGCTTCAACTACAGATATTTTTGTTGATAATTTTATACTTTTTAAGGCAAACATAGATCTATTAGATATATAGTTAGTAGATGATAAGATATATTGCTGGTAATTATACTATAAACATGTATTTGTATACTTTAGTTTTGTATTGGTTGTCATTTATATTATATATTAAAACATATTAAATTGTATTAAGTCATTTGTTTATAGATATACTGCAGGTATGTTAACCATAATGTATTTCCATACTTTCTTAGAGAACCACCAAACGGAAGTTAAACCACTATTTTCGCATAGTTGGGACCCTAACAGGAGCTACCCACTCAAGTGAGGGTGCACCTTGGAACAACAGCAACTAAGAGGTGGTTCCACGCCACTCAAAATCTACAATCTCCCTTGCTGCCGGATGTAGTTCATCCTCGTGCCCAGGAGTATAGAAACAAAGAAAAGAGTATTGAACTGCTATATAATAATATCATTCCTTCTCCTTGGCAGTGGATGCCGGACAATTTCTTCATAAAAGAAGTGGAGGTGGCGGAGATGTGGTTCTACAGAATGATGCTGAGAATACAAATGATTGAAAATGTGAGCAACGATAAATTTTTAAGGGAAATGCGAACAGAAAATACATTTTTACTTAGTATTAGAAAGAAGCTGTTGAAATTTCTGTGACACAGGAGGCAAGAAGTCTTGGAGAATCAGACATACACAGGTATATAACCTGCCGAAGGAGTTTGTGTAAAGCGAAAGCAGAACAAGTATTAGGAAGTATAAAAAGAATACAAAATATTACACAGGATAGGAAGTTGTGGAGGATCATGATCGCCAACGTTCTGTAGGAACGCGGCATGTAAAATAAATGAGATGAAACTATATTTTGTGTTAATATTTATCAGATGAAACCATTTTTTGTGTAAAAGAATAAGTTTCGTATGATAATTAATTCTGATTATTATAACACCGTACGATTGCAAAATTGAGCAACGTTGAGCCCGGTCAGTACGTAAATGGGTGACCGCGAGGGAATACCAGGAGGCAACAGTGGTATGGTTCAACGCTCAGTTATATATATATATAAATCCATAAATTGTAGTTTAAAAGCAGAAAAATCGACCTTGGTAAGCGAATGATCGTCTGTGGCCCAATCGGTTAAGACACGCCAGGCTATATGACAGGTCTGTATAGAATACAGGTTCGATTCCTGTCGGAGGACGAAAATTTTCAATGAAAATTTCTCGGACATTCAGGCCGGTAAATGTTATTAATACTGTTTATTATAAACAGAACATTTACTTAAATATTTGTATCTATAAAAAGAATGTATAAACATAAAAATATCTTAAAATAATTGTCGAACTTTGTCCATTTCATCATATATATATATATATATATATATATACACACGCACAAGTAAATGCTCTGTTTGTAATAAACAATTGTAACAGCATTTACCAGCCTGAATGTCCGGGAAATTTCATAGAAAATATGTGTCCTACGACAGGAATCGAACCTGTATCCTACGAGAAACCGTCTATATGACGTCCTATAAACTTTAGCTACAGTGGAACCGTCTTGCTAGTAAAGTCGATTCTGTTTATTAGAAACAAAGCATTTACTTAAATATTTGTATATATATATAAAAAAAATATAAACAGAAAATATATTTATACAGGGTGGTTTAAAAAAAAACAGCGGAACCCACTGCTATTAATCATTACTCTTCAAGTAAATTGAATTGTGTTCTCTGAGCCGCTGGCGTATTTCGTATAGAGAAAAACGTTAAAATTCCCTTCCTTGATGCGCCAAATATCAAATCAGCCGGGTTTCGATGCCGCCTTGAAGCAATCTGTCGTCTAGCCACAATGTGGAGCTGCGATACAGCGAAGCAGTCTGTGGATGACTATATATATATATATATATATATATATATATATATATATATGTGTGTGTGTGTGTGTATGTATGTGTGCGTTTGTGTAAAGACTTGAGATAGTCTGTATCTGTAAAATACGAATAAAGACAAAAGGAAGACTTTCGTCGTCGTAATTCATCATACGCACACACACACAGACACACACACACACACATATATATATTGTCTGTTGATTAGAAAACCTTGATTCAATTGAGTAATTTTCAAATAATTGGCGACGTTAAAATCGAGCTGATTCTAAAATTCAAATGTCTGACGAATATAGTCAACGATGATAGAAAATGTCAGCCAAAAATGTTAATATACATGGGGATAGCGAAAGCTGATTTTTTTATAATCTTTGCGAGGTATAAACCGTCCCAAAAATTCTGTTTTAAATTAAAAGTGCTAATCTGTTATGTAATATCTAATTTCTTATCCGGCCATCTCCTTTCAGATGAAACAGAAGCGATATTGATGTCCTTCGACAGACGGATGATAAAAATACCATAGACATAACATATGCTCAACGGGGAAGTTTAATGAATTAAACATACACTTAAAATAAGAAACAACGTTGAAATTTCTGCAACGCATAATAAGAAAAGAAAGCTTGAAGAATTTATGTTTGAAGGAAAGTGAGGCTTAGGAAGACGGTAATTAAGCTACCTAATGAATCTGTGCTAATAGATGGCACGCCAGCGACAAAGAGAAAGAGTAAAGTGTAAAATATTCCTTAAAGGTACAAAGGAGATCCATGATCCTCTCAGCCCAGAAAGAGTAGAGCACATGACGATGTGTAAATAATTAAAGATTCCAATGCGCATATAAATAAAGGATTAAGGAATTATTCCAAATCTACATAACTGACCAAAAAATGACATACCAAACTAAGAAAAAAATTCGTTTTCTATTTTAGCCCAATTAACTTTCTTAACCTTTAACTTCACTCTCTGTACACGTTCTACCACATTTTCATATTAGACTTATTAAGCAGCTTAATCGATGTATCTCTTACTTTCAAGATGTCCTGTGATGTCTTTACACTCAATAGGCCCTATTTCCTCATTATGTCCCAGAAATTTCAGATGTATTTTAGAAATATCAGCGAGTACCTGTGTAATATTTTTAGTTACATTGTCGTCGCGTGAGATATCATCATCAATGTGCATACGAATAGAAATAAACCATTCACAACGAGCACATATTAACCTGTGAGAAAGTGTGGTGTTTGTGTAACCAATATATCAAAATTTCATGTAAGCTTTTTAATATTGGGTTTAATGAAACCTTGCTTCTGATAAACATTTTCTAAGTCATTTCACCTGAATTATTATTTCTATCATATTTATTATAATTGTATATGTGATATTTGCGCGCATTTTTCTATTTGCGCTTTTTCATCGCCACGCATACATATATGAACATGAAAATATATGTACATATCTAAAATGATCTATATTTGTTCGAGCTTACAAGGCCATCACATACACATTGACAATCACCTCAAATACATATGTATATAAAGAATGAAATTTCATTTGCGTATATTATTGTCTATGTAAAGATTAAACAGAGATAATGTTGTAATGTCTTATACTAAAGTTAGATGCATACTCGTTGACGCATGCAAATTATGAGACATGTTCTAAGGGCTCCTTTATCTTAGCGAGTGTTTTCTATTTAAACACGAATACGTGAATATTATCAACGTAAACACGTCAAGCAATCGTTATTTTACAAAGATTACATTATTTAACAGATGTAGTTACACCATAGTTTTCCTGTCGTTTACAAATCGGATGCTACTGATTAAGGTAAAAAAACAATTCATTCCATTAACGTATATCTTTCTCACCTTCCTTTCTCTCATGATATATATATATATATATATATATATATATATATATATATATATATATATATATTATGAAATGGACAAAGTCCGACAATTATTTTTAAGACATTCTAATGTTTATACGTTCTTTTTATAGATACAAATATTTAAGTAAATGCTCTGTTTACACTAAACAGTATTAAATAACATTTACCGGCCGGAATGTTCGAGAAATTTTCATAGGAAATATTTGTTCTCCGACAGGATTCGAAACTGGATCATATACGGAACTGTCATTTAGCCTGACTTGCTCTTAACCGATCGATCCACAGAGAATCGTTCGATTAGCAAGGTCGAATTTACTGCCTTTAAACTTCAATCATCCATGATTCTCTCACGCACATTCATATCTGCTCAATGCGTATCCAAATGTAAACAATGACGTCACACATTTTGAACTGAACAAAAAAATGTATAAACATAAAATTGTCTTAAAAATAATTGTCGGATTTTACTTAAATATTTGGATCTATAAAAAGAATGTATAAACATAAAAATGTCTTATATATATATATATATATATATATATATATATATATATATATATATATATATATGTAGGAATAAAGTGTCTCTGCCCACACTTGAGTTTGAACATAGATCACCATTGAGATAACACAGGCGATCTCATTATTGAATTAAGTAGACCACGTGACCATCGAGCAAACGCATATATGGGAAGTCACGTGACGTCTAGATGATCGCTATTTCTAGTCTATTCTCTATAGTATACGGACCTCTGTTTCTAGCCTATCCTCTATTACTATACGGATCGTCATTTCTACTTTATCCTCTATTATTATACGGACTGCTATTCTATACTCTAGTTGCAATACTATTTCTCTATTCGGATCACTACACGGTCTACTGTTCGAGTGAGTATTATCGAGTAAGTACTATTAGTGCGATTGTTATTCGAAGGCGTCCGACACCAGCATTGTTCAACGGAATTACTATAGTTGTATCTGCGATTACAAAGTCTCTACTACAACGAACATTACGAAAGTGACAACGATTATTACTTGGCATTACAAAAGTGTCAAACGAGTTTTTATTGACATCACAATATATATATATATATATATATATATATATATATATATATATATATATATATATATATAATATTGAAATGGACAAAATCCGACAATAATTTTAAGAAATATTTTTATGTTTATAAATTCTTTTTATAGATATAAATATTTAAGTAATTGCTCTGTTTTTATAATAAACAGTATTTATAACATTTATCGGCCTGAATGTCCGAGAAATTTTCATAGAAAATATTCGTCCTCCGAACCTGTATCCTATACGGAACCGTGATTAAGCCTGACGATCGAGCCACAGAGGATCGTTCGATTAGCAAGGTCGAATTTACTGCCTTTAAACTTCAATCTTCAACGAATCTCTCGCGTACATTTATATATATTATATATATTATTTTAGATGTTGTTTAAAAAAATAATAATTTTTTAACTATATCTAAAAAATGTTTGACTTTTTAAATATTTATAAAGATTTAAAATACTCAAGTCTTTATTTAACCCTAGTTCATGTATTTAATTTTAAAATCCAGTATTTTTCTTATTTCTGCGTGTGTATGTGGAACTGAAATCAGAATCTATCAATAAACATTTACAGTTTTCTAATGAGTGTCCTGATTGATTAAAGTGTTCAGTTATGGGGTAATAAGGATTGTTTTGACGTATGGTTTGTTTATGATTGTTGAAGCGAAATCTAAAATTATTCCCAGATTCACCAATATATCCACTATTAGGACATAAGGTGCAGAATAAATAGTAGATTATGTTATGGCTATCACAGGTGAGGTGAAGTGGGTGTATCTTGATATTGGTGTTGTGTAGAGAAAATACATTATCTATTATTAAGTGTTTGCAAACTAAGCAACGAGGTTTGTTACATTTGTAATTTCCTGATTGGTTTGTATTGTTTAGATATTTGGTAGAGGTGAGGATAGCTGATAGGTTAGGTGATTGTTTCTTTGTATTTATGGGTGGTTTATCGAAAATGTCTTTGATCTTTTTGTCTAACTGGAGGTTCTTGTAATCCTTTTTTAAATTGTGAATAAGTGTGTGGGAATACTGATTGTGGTTAAAAAAAACCCATGGGAATCCGATTGTTGCTTTTACTTTTCTTGTATGTGAGAAGTGTGTTACGATTTATGTGGGTAGTTATATTTAATGTTTCTTTTATTATTTTTTATTGGGTATTTACATTTTAGGAATTGTTTTGTTAAGTTATTAATGTTGTATAGAAAATCTAGATGGTCTGAGCATATGCGTTTGATTCTTAGAAATAAGCTGCATACAATAGATTCTTTTAATTTAAGGGGATGACAGCTGTTAAAGTGCAGGAATTTATGTTGGTTTGTGGGTTTGATGTTTAGACTGGTAGAAAGTGTATGTTTGTTTAATTTTATCATAACGTCTAAGAAAGGGATGGATGTGTATGAGTGCTCCATGGTAAATTTAATTGTATTGTGGAAGTTGTTGCAGAAAGTGAAAAAGTCTTTTTTAATTTTTCTGATCCATGATTCCAT
>OZ010585.1:106483111-106615611 GCA_963932145.1 Acanthosepion lycidas
TTCAGCCCGAAGTCGGGCGACCGACTGATCGGCTGATCGGTTGAACTCTCTGCCTACGGGCGGGGAGGAACCCGAAAGAAGCTACGCCGAAGGGCTGAGTCTCTTTCGGGGAGGTAAACCGACCCTGAACCCGTTTATACGGGTTCAAAGGGCATATTTTTGGCCGAGCCAACGGGATCGGAGATCCCACGTTAAACCGGCCTTGTGCCACATGAAGCCCTCGTGGGGGGTGTCTAAATACCTTTTAGTCTGAAGTTGGGCGACAGGCTGATCGGCTAAACTCTCTGCCTTCGGGCGGGGAGGAACCCGAACGAGGCTACGCCGAAGGGCGGAGTCTCTTTCGGGGAGGTAAACCGACCCTGAATGGGCATATTTTTGGCCGAGCCCACGGGCTCGAAGATCCCTCGTTAAACCGGCCTTGTGCCACATGATGCCCTCGTGGTGGGGGGTGACTAAATAGTGTTCAGTCTGAAGTCTGAAGTCCGTCAGGAGTCTGGCAGTCAGTCAGAGCGAGCGAGTCAGTCAGTCGAGTCAGAGACAATCCGAAACAGAGTCGCGTTTCATACAATTACTACTAAACCTGATTGTTCGTACTAACATTTTCTTCTTCTCTGTATATATTCCTGTTTGTAATATCTGTGTTACTCCATATCCGTATCTGAGTTCTTCTTTATTGGTTCTACCTTGGACTATCACCATGGTACAAGGAGCCGGACCATAACACACACACACATATATATATATATATATATATATATATATATATATATATATATACTACTGAGTGGTTAGTAAATTCGCTATCTTCGGCCTGGAGACGCGATCCGAACTACAGCAAAGTAGTCTAAGAAAAATTCCACTGGTTAACCTATGCGAATAAAAATCAAAATAACGAAGCTCATATCAAGTTTCGACCCATTATTTTTGTTGATGACAGTGTTTGAATAAATGCCTTACTTTTGCTTATGTTAAAATGTTTGAATTCCGTCCACCGGCCGCTGCGCTCGATATATTTAACAACGGCCCTTAAAACACATTTTTAAGTCTAATGAATGCGCAGACCCTGTAGATACTCTAAAATAAATAAGTAAAAAATTGTATAAACTCAAAAAGGGTGGTCTTCGATACAGGGTTCATTTTCTATTTAAGAACGTGACTGAAGGTTTCCTGTTTATGTCTTGCTTTCGTAATAATTGGAAGTTTAGGGTGAAACTACCTGTTTATTCTATGTTGAATTTCTTATTCTCCTATATTTGTTGACACTCATCCATACAACGCTGTATCTGAAGTTTTTAGTGCGTTCTGTAATTACATAGTCCAGTTTTATCATGGTTTTAGAGTAGATGGCATCACTAAATTCATTCTAGTTCAACGTTTCCGTTTTGGAAAGATTTATCATTAGTCATAATTCTTGGAACACTTACTAGATGTACAAATAGCCGTATATGTGTGTTTGGAATTTTCGTTTTTTATATATTAGATGGTGTTTTTTTTATACGTATATATCTATTTTAATGTCCTTTCTTTACCTATTGTTTGTTTCTCTGTTCTATTAGACAATTCTTATCTATGTATATTGGCCCGTATAAGTTATATTTTTATATGAGGTTAGAATTCATTTAATAACACCTTCAATCTTGAATATTTCTTGAGTGTTATATCAGAGTGTCTATGTCAATGCATGTGGGTATATGTACGTATCTTTTTCGGTGTCTGTGTATAGTAAATTGCATGTATATGTTTTTTTTGTAAAAGGTCGTGCAAATATTTCCTGTCTCTGCAGTTTTTTGTGTGTGTATATATTTAAATATGTCTGCGTGCTTGTGTATTATAATCTGATTGTGTTTCTATTGTCTTTCGCAAGATGACATAATCCCATGTCTACACTTGTATCCATGTTGTCATTAAGTTAAGGCCAGTCGATCTTAACGTTTATTCCAACGTAATTTCAATAGAAACAAAATGAATAGAATAACATATGTATTTTTTCTTTTTTCCTCAATAATTTTAAAATTTTAAACTTAACAAGTTAAGTTTTTAAGTTTAATTTCAAATGTTATCGTACAATTTAATACTTATTAGTTAGAATAAATTCCATTTTAGTATAAACCCAACTTCAAAGCATTTAATAGTTATTATAACCTTATTTCGTTGTCAAGCTTTTTTGAATTCTCGTATTTTGATTGGTCATTTCAGCTCATGTGACAGCATTTCCCCTTACGAGGGGTGGTTAATTAATTTAAACCTTTTAAAACGTTTATTCTACAATTTACATTCAACATCATCACTTAATGAGACACCAAAATGGCTATTTTTGTAGTGATTTTATGTTATAATTTTTTAATAAATAATTATATTCGCTCTATTCTGTATTGAGGACTCTTTTAAGAATAGTAATTGTTGGCTATTGGAATTTATTCCGTATACACCATTCATATACTTATATATATATATATATATATATATATATATATATATATATATATATATATATATATAACTACCGATCATATATATATATGTATATATATATATGATCGGTAGCTATATATATATATATATATATATATATATATATATAACTACCGATCATGTATATATATATATATATATATATATATATATATATATATATATATATATATATATATATATATATATATATATTAGGTTGGTGCAGAAATAATATCGTTTTCTCACATGTTATTAGGTTGGTGTAAAAATCATGTCATTTTCTCACATAGTAACATATGTGAGAAAACAACATTATTTTTGCACCAACCTAATATATATATATTATGTATTCGTGCATTAATCCCTCATTCGTACAAGGTTCACTGAAGATGACCGATTAAGATATTTATTATATTTTCATTGCATATGTACAAGATATTTCGTTTTGGACATGATTTGGAGTGTGTAAAAAATGTCAGAAATACACACACATATATATATATATATATATATATATATATATATATTATTCAAGATCATTCTTATCCCAACTATGAAAACCTAGTTGTTAAATTTCTGTTTCTCTCTCATTTGTATTTTGATGACAGTAATAGAAACAATGCGGAAGTCAGAGAGACGTTTTCAATACATGCTCTGAAACAGTGTAAATGTGTTTCTAAGGTTGCAGTATCAAATGCAAAAAAAAAAATGAAAGTTAATGCTGAGATACGCTGATATGAAGGCAGTTGATGGATTGCGTAGGATGACGGACAAAGAACCAAAGCCAGATAAGTTAATTAATTGTGTAAAGAAAAACAAATAATATCGAGGCGATTATATAAAAGGAGCAGACAGATATCTAATTCAAAATTAGTTTGTAAAAGGGAGATGGTTAATAAGCCCGTTATGAGACAGAATAATAGATTTGACTCTCATAGACGACTTAGTAGTGTGAACCTATGCTACACGAGAGTAATATCCGTATAGTTTGATGCCTCTGCTATGCATTTAGAGATTACTGATAAAATATAAAAATAATCTGCAATGTTACTGGTTATGAGCTGGCATCTCAGATTCATTCACTTTTTCACTGTCAGGACGTAGTTTACCTATAGCCTTTCTAGAATTACTATCTATGGTAGCTAGACATTCAGAATTTAATTGGCGGCAATGTCTCATCATTTTACAAATGAAATAGCTAGATGTAACTGTAAGTTGTATGCGAACAATTTCTTTTTTCTAACAAAATAAAAAGAACGAAAACTGCTCTAGAGTTGATTTCTGAATTGAATTCCTCTCGATAGTTAGCAGTGTCGCCCTCAATTGTGAAAATCGACTTAGATCAACGGGACTCAGGGGGTTGCATAACGATCAAGAAAATCCTGTTCCAGAAGGTGAATAAGCAGTAAAGACTGTTATGGGGAAAAACACATAAAAAACTGGACTTTAAAACAGTGGCAAAATATATTATGGACCGACGTGTCTATATTTGATCTTTCTAGTAGTAAAAGAGGAGCGTAAGTAGGAATAAAGCCAGTAGAAAGAGTAAATGATCAAGGTTTGTTTCCAGCGGTTAAACATGGTGATTGGCCTGTTATGGTGTAAGAGAATTTAGGGAAGAGAAAGCTAGAGAATTGAATCAGGTCCTGATAATCATGAAAAAAGGTCAATATTATTCGAATTTGCAAAGACATTTGGTTTATGCATAATTGAAATCATATTTCAATAAGTCAGCAATCCAAAACACTCTTCTAAATTATGTCCATTTACCTCAAATCAAAGACAAGGACCAACAATCCCATGATCTATTTCCCATTGAATTCGCATCGGACGATTTGGATAGAAGAATTAGAAGAGAATACACAAAGCGCGAGCGTGATCTTCTTCAGAGCTTGAAGAACGCTTGTGAAAGTTTAGCAGTCTACTTAAAAAAAAAACTTGTTGCAAAGAAAATCAAGCATTTGTAAAGCAGTAATTAAAGAAAAAATATACAATGGTGTTTTGCGATAATATGTTATAGTTAAGTGGTTATTTTTGTCAAAATAAAAGCAAATACTCTGTTACTCATATGTTATCTTTTACTTTAGAAATAAAAATATCGTATCATTTTAATTTTTTTTTTTAAAAGAAATGCAGAGTGGGTATCCCTATCTGTACCCCCCCATATATATATATATATATATATATATATATATATATATATATATATATATATATATATATATATATCAATTTTAAGCATTTCACCTCACTAGCATGCAAGGTGTTGCAGAGAGTGAAAGTAAGAGTAAAGAGAAGTGTTTGAGGAAAGGATAAAGAGAAAGACGGGAATCAGGATCAAGGCATCAGAAGATGTTGATTGATATTACATTTGAATATTTGAAGATTACAGCTATCAGTGAAGCAAGTAAGAGGAAGGGAATTCCACTGTTGGGAAGTGTGAGAGAAGAAGCTGTTGGAGTTGAAGAGGCAGTTACATTTAACTGTTTCAACAGTAAAAGGGTGGGACCGAGATGTCAACCTAGTAGCATGCTTAAATTCACGCAGTTTGGATACTAGTGAAAGTAGCTCATCGGAGCAGTTGCCATGAAAATAGTTGTAGAAAAGAGAGAGGGAAACCATATCACGTCTGTGAGACTAACTCGAGTCGACATGCCAGGTCAGGATTTATCACATTGCATATCCATCTTTGGATTTTGTCGAACACCTCCAGATGAACAGATGTGTATATATATGTTGGTGATAAAATATAGTCTTAAGGTATGCTATATTTATGGGTAAAGGCTCTCACTATCCGGGATGGACCGTATTTAATTATAAAAATGGACACCGAATTGTGACAATCTGATTTACCCTTAAACGCAATCTATTGGTTTTAAGTTATTACTCATCCATTGCTCTTTGTTTCATTTCGACTTCAGAATTCCATGCAGTATTTTTATTTTCTTGACAGATATCTTGTTTTCTTGAAGACTACTTTCCATTTTCATCTCATCCCATCTCTCATCTTTCTCTCTCGCTCCACGTTCTGTCGAACCTTTATCCACCTCCGTGGAACAAAGGGTCAGAGTCACTCCTCCTTGTTGCAGCCTCAGCAGTGTAAGTAGATGGCATCCATAACCAGTTTTGAATTTGGTGCAGTATTTTCCCTAAAGATCGCATTCTGCACTAATATATAAAATAGTCATTGAAGAGAAAGAAAAAATGGACCCGGAACCATTTTCCAGAATTTACAACTGACTGCAAGTCAACCCTCTAATACATCCAGCTTCCTTGACTTGTGAACTTCACTCTACAACTATTACAGCACGATATCACATTACTTTCTACAAATTATAATTTTTGACACCGATTTTTAATTACACCATCTTATGGGTTCCCCCCTTTTTTCATATAAGTGGACTCTACCAAGTGTACCTGGATTGCTGCTGTTAAATACCCAGAGTTACAGCCAGTGGTAGTAGTCGTATGACAGTAGTGGTAGTAGTCGGAGAGTGTGAGAATATCCTAACGGAGGTAGTGCGAGGTAACCTCTTGTAGAAGTCAGTTATAAGCACTTAGACTCTAAGGAAGTCCTACTTCGAGACTGTATATATCTATCTGTATTTGCTACTAACCACGTTCCTGGACTTACTAACAGTATTACTATTTGTATGATTGTGTAAATTCATTTTATTTCTTATATTTAATTATTGCGTTTGTCATTCCTTGGAGACCGAATTCATCTCGGAATCCACAACAACTTGGCGAACGAGGATTCGAAACTCACGCGGAATCCACAACACACCATTAATGCCGATCCGGCAACCTTATTCTTTATCATTCCCTGCAAGAAAGGCGATAATGCAACTAAGACAAAAAGAGTTACTGGTAAAGAACGAGAAATAAAAATCTTTGGGGAGAACAGATCCCAGAAGATAGAAGATAGCGATGGACGTTACATTTAAATTTTTGAAGATTATAGATGGAAGCAGACAATCGGAAGAGAGTTCCACAAGCTAGAAGTACGAGAAAGAAACTATTAGAACATAACTTAAGTTTACAATACCCTGTCCGGTGGCAAAAGCTGCTGGTGGCTCCAGGGGAGGCAATACCGCCTTAGCCACTAAAACTGTACTACGTCCCCTGGTTGGCGGCTGACGAGGGCTGGATACAGCTTTCACACGTTAGATGTAGAGAATAGCTATTTCAACAATGGAGCGACGAAGCCTAGTTTTCAATCTACACTATAAATTATAGGCTTATAAGAATACTATATTAAATTATAGGTTTCAATTAACAGCACATTAAATAAGTTCCAAAAGTGAGACGGTGGTCAATAACTTGTTATAGGTGGTAGATTTGTTGCTTTCATATCTTTAACCAAAGTTCTTACTCAAATATACCACCGTAACATTGAAATAAATTGTTATATATATATATATATATATATATATATATATATATATATATATATATATGTATATATGCCATACAGAAAAGTAATATTTGGAATGATGCAAAAATGTGGCACAAGGTCAAAAGGGGAATGATGGGAAGGTTGGCCTTTAATCTGTTATCTTAAAATTAGCTATCCATGATTACAGACCCAAACAAACCACTGTTCTCCTTACACCAAAACGACACTGCTTACTTACCGTTTTTACTAGTTCCCATAAATACAATTTGTCTGCGGGCATGGGGAATAAAAATGACAACCGATTTTGGCAAATTTTAAAGGTGTCATTTTCCACTAAACAAAATAGAAGCAAGTTCATCCGAACAGTTACCATGGAATTATTTATAGAAAAACAAATATGTACAGAGAAGCTACATTACGACGATGGGAATGTGACTGAAGCCGAGATGTCATGTCAGGACAAATAACATTGCGGATTTTTCTTTTGCTTTTATCAAGAATCTCGAAATATATAGCATACCATATGTTGCAGCAATATTTTTTTTAAATATAATTTTTATATGTAATTCTTGTCTCTCATGAACAAAGATTAAAAGTTTTACATTTTCTGAATATCACACGAGTTTATTTCCTGTGATTGAAGAAAGTATATCTTTTTTTTTTTTTAAATATTTCAGTATTTTTATTGCGAATTTATCTGTCGACACATTTTTCTCTTGTGATGTATGAAATAACGAGATCACAGTGCAAAATAAAATTTTAAAAAAATGTTAACCAGACGGCTAATATCAAGATCTACTTCTGCTTAGCTCGTCGAAATATTAATTTCCGGAAAAAAATTATAAAGGTTCCGTTTGTGTTGTGATTTAAACGAGCAATTTAAGTTCAGATTAACTATACAATTGGTTCTCTTCTTCAATTCATTTCGTTTCGATGCTTTGAGAATATCAGATCATTGCGAAAGTTCCTGGCCGATTCTTATTGTTAATATAAAATGGACACAGCTTGACACTGGCGTCTGTTTTAGTGGCGATTTCTTCTCTATTGTATATTAAAAACCTTGTATCGTTCAGTGAGACAGACTTTGTAAGATATTCAAGTTTTGGTTACAAATGAATGTCTTAAGACTGAGGATGAAATCACGTACTTTCGCCAGATTCTCTATGAATTTCAAAAAGGAATAAGCGTCGGACCTGCAAGAAAAAAAAAATCATATAATATTTGATTGTGCTCCAGATCTTCGGACTGTCAAAAGTGGCTTGGCGGATTTTGTCAGGCTGATTTTAACCTAGAGGATTGACCACGCAACGGGCGACCTTACGATGAAGAAAACGTTCGGCTTGCCATCACGTAGAATAAACTGAAGACTTCGACGGAAGAGATTGCTAAGAGTTTGAAAATCTATATCTCAAGTGCCTTTCACCATTTGAAGAGAGTTGGGATCAAGAAAAAACGTCGGATTTAGGCAAATCGAAAAGGTGTCATTTTCGAATACGCCAACACAACTCAGTATGTTGCAAAACAGGCTTTTCAGAAATTTAAAGAATTTAAATGGGGCCTCACCCTCCAGCCCCCACCTTACTCTCCTATCTTGGTTCGTTGGTTGTTTTGTTTTATGGCATATCAACCTCGGTGGGTCATTTAACGCCAACAAAATTTTTGCGATAGTTTGGTAAAAAAGGAGTGTATATATAAATATATATTTGAACCATTTTTCAATAACTCATATTTTTGAGTACCATCACATGAATTGCTGGTGATTTTTTTTCAGAAACGTATTGCTGTTAATACTCCTTTCAAAAACATATTTCTGGTAATAGATTTTTTCTTCAAAAACTTATTTCTGGTAAGAATTTTTTACAATGGATTTCTAGTATTAAAACCTGTTTTTACACTTTTATAAAGATTTTTACCTCAGTTTCGGAGTTAACTATTTGCCCATTGCTGCGACCCTAACAGGTGCTACCACCCCGAGTCACGGTATACCTGGGAACATCAGCAATTAAGAGGTGGTTCCACGCTCCTCAAAACCTCCTTATCAGAGGCGTTGCTGTTGGACGTATTTTATCGTCTTAACCATGCGGAGGTAGTTTATCCTCATACCTAGGACGCCCGATTGGTGGTGGGGGGGGGGTCTTACCCCTCTGCAGTGGTGTAGTCGGCGTAATCTACAGCCCCCAGCCGACAGGACGATCTTCTGACTTGGTTCCTTTGGATTTTCATTCAGTTTAGACTCCACAGAACAATTCAAATGACACACAATTTAACTTACATTCATTCTAAAACAACATCACAACCTTCCCATACAACACCAAAAAGTTAGTTTCTACGGAAGTGGCATCACCAATAGAACGACGAGAGAAAATTATTAAAACCAATGGAATCTATGTAATGACGAATAAATTTTCTTGTATGTAAAATTTTGTTTTTAATTTTCGAATTTTCGGTACGTACTTTTGCAATATATATAGATGAACGCATAAACACGGTAGCATTAGCTTGTATGAATCACAGGCTTTATCAGGGTCGCTCCACAATTTCATAATGTAATCATTTCACCTCAAGCAAGGCAATAGTCCACTAAAGCGCAAGAGGTTACTGAGTGTGAAATAATATGAGAAAAAGAAAGAAACATTAAAGGGAGAGAATAAAAGAACAGTAATTAAGAAAACAAAAGATCAACGATTGACATACCATTTAGATTAAATAAGAACCAAGTTGAATATAAAGCAAGAGGCTGGTAGAGAATTCCACAAGCAAGAAGTATAAGAGAAGAAAATGTTGGCATAGAACTTACGGTTAGATCTAATCATTTTAACTGACGAATGAGGAGACCTAGCTGCCAATCTAGTAATGCGCCTAAATTTTGAATGTCTAGGTAGCAAAGAGGAAAGAATCAGAAGAATTACCTCGAAAACATTTGTAGAAAAGGCAGTATGGAGCTACATTACGTCGGTGGAAGCCGAGATGCCAGGTTAGGGCCGAAAAAATACAGATTATTTTTGGATTTTATCAAGGATCTCCAAATACACGGCAGAAGGACCAGTCCAGATATGGCGTCAATATCCAATGGATGAATGGTAGACCTTTACATGCGTGAGATAGAAAAAATTGTCTAGCCCGATGCAGTTTATTAAATGTAGTATGATTGACTATTTCTGGCCTAATTGATAATAGTGTACTTCTTCTTTTGAAGTTATCCCTTCAGGACGCGAATAACAACAGTTCTCTACAACTTCCTTGCCTCTGTAGCTTTTACTAATGTTTATCTTTTATCTTTCCTACTCTGTCATCCGTTTATTCGAGTTTATTAGATGCGTTATTCGCCGATTTCTATCTCACGTTCTTGCTTTCAGTATGTACCATGAGTGTCAAAATTTCCAAGCCTCTCTTTCTCATTATCTGTCCCTAAACAGTTGAACTGTCTCTTTTTGATTTTATGTATATTTGTCGTTTTTGTTTCCATTTTCCTTAAAACTTATTCGTTGCTTACATACTCCGTCTATGCTATTCACATCATCTTTGTATAGAACAACATATCTGCTGCCTCAAGTCTTCTCTTCATCTATGAGGAAACTATACAACATCCATTCCTGTAAAGGAGGATTGACATTACATAGAATTTCATCACACTTTGCTTTATTTCTAGCGAAAATTTCCTATTTCCTAATACTTTGTTTAGCTTTTAGAAGGCATCTTTTCTGCTACGATACGCCTTCCGATTTTGGTGTCAGATTTTCGCCATTGATAAAAAATATCCAGATATCTTCTGAGCATCTTATATTTGGTATCTCCAATTCGGGGCTTGCATCTTGAACATTTTCCCCTGCTGACAGCCTCCCATTGTCTTCTTACAATGGAAGGTTAGTCCTTTCTTCTCGCTCTCCTTTACTTGGGCTCTTGTTCTTGCTGACAATCATCCATTTTATCTCCTTACAACGGAACGTGACTCCTTTCTTCGCACCTTCCTTTTAAAACTTGTCTATGATATCTTGTAGTTTTCCTCCACTGTCTGCTATCACCACTGTGTCATTTGCCAATCTCATTTTGTTAAGATTGTGCCGAACAATAGCAAATCTTGCTAGGTTCTCTAGCTACTTAGCACCCCGTTCTTTTTTTATGTGCCCTGTCCCTTCAGAACGTAGGCGATCATGGCTCTCCACATATACCTGTTCTTTGTAGCTCTGAAGAAGTTTTGTTTTTTATTTCTTCCAAAACCTGTTCTAACATCCATTTGTTCAAGGCTATCAAGTACGTTTCACACTGCTTTCCTCTGTTCCACTTTACCTCACTCTGTCCCAAGACCATCTTCCTCATTTCTTAAATCAATTTCAAGTGCCTCTTCCTGATGTTAAGTAGAAGTTTCATTTGTTTCCATTTTCTGTTACGGTTTTTGTGTATATTGTATGACTAGTGAGCCAATCCAGATGACTCAACTTCCTTTATAGTCTACCAATAGAAGGTTGACCAACCAAAAGCCGCAGAACATTGTATTCGTCGTGTATAAAGGCGGCCATCTTTGTTCAGCCTACCGAAAGGATCAGTGCGAACAGGCGAAGATGATAGAAGGAAGAACTACGCTCTGCTACCATCAGTGAGAACAGGCGAAGATGATACAAGGAAGAACTACGCTCTGCTAAGATATCCACTGCGAACCTGAACTACGCTTTCCTACTATATCCGAATTATTCACTGCCAACCTCTGGATTCTATACTCGAAGACGACCGTCATGAAAATGTCTAACATTTTTTCCAAAAGCCTTGTTGTTGCTCAGATGTTTGGTCCATGGCATCTTCAGCATTTTCTGCAGAACTACATTTTTGATGCTTCAAGTCTCTTCTTCGTCTTTAATGTGATTGTCCAGCATTCGCTGCCAAATAAAGGTAACAGTTCAATAATCTTTTCTTTGTTTCTGAGGAATTTTTATGTCTTTTAATACTCTGCTTAGCATTTGGAATGCATCTTTGGCTATTGAAATACGTCTTTAGATCTTAGTGTCGCACTTTCCGGCCTCTTTTAGCACACTTCTGATTCATTTAAATTCGTGTACAGGTTTGATTTTAGCATCCTCGCTTTTCATTTTCCATTTTGGGTTCATCATTTTCCTAATAACCATGCTATCTCTATTCTTATAGTTTATACTTAGTCTTTTCTTCTTGCTTTCCTTCACTACCTTCTATAGGACTTTTTGTAGTTTCCTTTCTCTGTCTGCTGTCAGCACAATGTCATTTACATATCTTATATTGCTTAGATTGTAGCCACCAATAATGAATCCTGGTAGAAATTCTAAGGTAAATTGAAACAAAAAATACCAATAATTGTTTTTATACTTGAAATCTTCTCTTTGTTGCGGCTCTTCGGGATAACTTTCTTTCATTTGAAGTTCTTAGTTTTTATATTCCCCTTGCTCCCCCCAGTTGCGACATCCACATAGATGGCCAGCTTCGACACCCTGTCTCTTTTGCCTTCGATATACTTGTGAGTGTCAAATTTTGCAAGCCCTTCTTCCTTACTACGTGTCCAAGAAATTTAAACTACCTGGTTCTGAGGATAAGCGTCCTTTTGATCCTCATTATACTTAAAACTTACTCGTTATTCACATGTTCTCCCAATGTTATTCTCACCATCCAAATTATTGTTGCTTTCAATAACTTCTTCATCTGTAAGGAGATTGTCCACGATAGAAGAATTGATATTTCGCGGGCTCTACATCTGCTGGAGTCCGAAGTTGACGGAAGTGTCAAATGACAAAACGGGTCTTTGAGTTGGTGGCTCCACGTATACACTTCCTTTTTTTTTTTTCTTCAAATAAATTAAATCTTTATCAACCAATCAGGCGAGTTCCAGCTCGGGACCAAAATTTCATTTCCTGATTCACTCCAACCGTATCTAAAAAGCAAAAACCTTTGGAAGTACAGACACCCAGACTGGATACAAACGACGGACAAAAGCACACATTGGACAGTCGGAGAACAAAAAACATTTTGCCGTCACGTTGTTTATTCGTATTCTTTGTAAATGCAAACTATATTGATATACATTTTACGGAAGATACATGTTGAGTTACTAACTTCAGCAGAAAACGTTTATAAAATTCCTTATTCAGTCCGAAATTACTATCACCTAACAACAAGGACACAGTGAGTAGAGGCATTGGTTAGATCCATTGACCAGACCTAAGGAGTTGTGAGTTCAATATCAAGCTACAGCAGCGGTGAACCAAAACTTGGAGAGTTAAGTTAAAGAGAAATAACTGAAACAGTTAAACCCTGATATTCACATTTATATATATATATATATATATATATATATATATATATATATATATATATATATTAGGTTGGTGTAAAAATAATTTCGTTTTTTGACGATTTTTTTGATTATCGTTCACCCATTTATCCAACTTGTTTGACTTCCCTATTTGCTTTAAATGGCGAACGACTGTTGTGTGGTCGACCTCGAGTTCAACAGCAACTTCTCGTGTGGTTTTTCGAGGACCGGCTTCAATTAAGGCTTTCAAATGTTCGTTATCATCCGCAGTCGGCTGGCTGCAACCGTCTTCATCTTCGAGGCTCTCGTCACCATTGCGAAATTTCTTGAACCACCGTTGTGCCACACGTTCGTTAGTGGTTCCTGGGCCAAACGCATCATTGATATCACGAGCTGTCTCGGCAGCTTTTCGGCCTAGTTTGAACTGGAAAAAGAAAATCGTGCGGATTTGAATTTTGTCCATGCTGTCAAAAAGCCTGCAAAAAAATGAATGAAGAGATTGAGAACGGTAACGAATAACACGATTCGATAGAGCGAAAAACGCGCTTCAAAATGGCTGCGCAAGTAATATATTTTTTTAGTACTCCATATATGTCATCTCCTTTTTCGTTTTCAATACTTCATGGCTTTCGACCCAGAATACTTTAAAATATTCTTCTGAGATGCAACAAGCATTAAACTTATGTTTCCAACATGTAAATGGTCAGAACTTCTCCAAATGGAAGAGATCCAATATCTTATTTTGGTTGTTAAAGAGAGATAGCTGAAACATCCGGTAGAGGAATGACACTTGCAACTAGAACAATCTGCCACATTGTAAGAAA
This sequence comes from Acanthosepion lycidas, assembly GCA_963932145.1. Classification (NCBI taxonomy): domain Eukaryota; kingdom Metazoa; phylum Mollusca; class Cephalopoda; order Sepiida; family Sepiidae; genus Acanthosepion; species Acanthosepion lycidas. Next base: position 106,497,060 of record OZ010585.1, read on the forward strand.
TAAAGGGTTTTGTTTTAAATTCTAATCACCTGAAGAAGGCCGAAGCGTACAAAGGTCGAAGCGTTTTGAAGTTAAAATAATGTAAACAATAATACCTTATTTCAGAGATATAGAGAGTGACTCGTGAAACCTAAAGAAATTTATAAACCCGTAGCAGTTGTTTAAATGTCCAATTAGATGAAGTCCACTTTCCAAGCCGTCACGCGACAAATATTATAGTCATTCAAAATTCATGCTACTTTTTTAATTTTTAATTAAATAAGAACGGCTTCATGGATTTGTACAAAAATTAGTCGTCACCTTGCTATGGACTGCTAGAATTTATCCTATAACGACAAAAAATCACCTGTTTTCATAGGCTCCGTGGACTTCATCGTGAATGCCCTCTTTTTCGAATATATAACGCAGCTCCTTAAGCCTTGCTCTCCGACTCTGGTCGGTATCTCCCTCTGTAACAAGATTACAAGTATTCTTTATACGTTCCTCTAACTTTTCAACACTCCTGGGCCTTGATGTATAGATTTTGCTTTTCAGCAAGCACCACAGAAAAAAAGAATTCAGTTTCTGTTGGAGATTGGTAAAGTTCCTGTCAGGTAGCTATTTTACACTTCAGTTCTAAACTCATCTGATTACTCATTTTGACACTACGAAGGGTTCAACTACTCCACCAACAAATTCTAATATAGTGAACTATATTATATAACGAAATTGAAGTCTTAGGTAGAAAATCTGAAAAAAAAAATGTAGAGGGAATTTTGAAAGAGCCTTTATATCAATTCATTACGGTTTTCTCTTCGTTTCTAAAGAAATTGTTTCTTTGTATTTTACTTAGTTTTCGGAAACTTTGTTGCTATTCTAATGCGCCATTTTATGTCGATGTCACATTCTGCATCCACTGTAATTGCTTAATTTTGGTCGAGACCAATTTCTATTTCCCTGTACAAGGCCCAAGAGCCACTCGAGTTAGAGGGTCACAGATTATCAAGGTGATAATGCCACCGGGAAGACAAAGAAAATAATTTAAAGTGAACGGGAAAACTAACCCTAAATAGGAAACAAATGATAAACCTCTATGCCGGTTCAAAAGTCCAAGGAGACATCTGAACCGGACGATAAAAAAACATGGCTACTTTTATAGAAGAAAAATGCAAATAAATTGTAAATAACAGATCACAGTTTTAGGCGGAGCCGTTAGAAGTATAGGGTTGAAGGAGACTTAAGAATAGGTGACTACTAATTCATGAATAATTCACCTAAGGTTCAAAATGAACAGTATTTACATTATTCGGACTATTGTCCTCATCTTTGTCGCCATATTTATCACAACGTTTCGGCCGTTGTACGCTCCAGCCTTCTTCAGGTGGTTGGAATTTCGAACTGAACCCTTTATTTCGATCACTGGGGTAGACTGTTCTAGTTCCACGTGCCATGTTTTGATGGATGTCAGTTATCAGTTATCTCCTGCTAATTTTCCCTCTGAAAGTTCACCACTGCCTCACACTCTTTGGGTCTGTTACTGGATCTAACCAACCCCTTTATCCACTTTGCCATGTGTCCTTGAGGACATCTGGGTATGAATTTCTGGGTATTATAAAACTAATGTCTTCAGCAACCATTTTTACCAGTGCTCATATTGCATTTTTTGCTGTTATCATTCCATATTTTTACTAGAGCTCATATTACAACTTTGTTATCATTGCTTTTCTCTGGCACTCCTTATTACTGGTTCCCATATTGTATTTATTTCTATGCTTGGTCGGCTCAGGAGATTTTTGTGGCCTAGCATATGTGCTGATTCCTTAAGTTTACGAATTTTCCAATGGTGTTCCATGTCTATGATCTCAACATGATCCCACAGGGGACGGTGATCTCCCTTCTCTCTCCATATGTGGTCAACCACGCCTGATTTTTCTACTTCCCCTCGCGTTACAGCTTTCTGGTGTTCTTGAAGACTTACCTTGAAGGGGCGGCCTATCTCTCCTTTATATTCCTTTCCGCAGCTGCACGGGATAGCGTACACACAGTCTTTAGTCATGTTCTCCTCTATGGGGGGTTTCACTCGAGAGAGATATCTGTGAAGTGTTGTCAAGCTTTTGAAGGTTGTCCTGATGTTATATAGACCGCAGATCCTTTGTATTTTCTCTGATAACCCCTTCACATAAGGCAGGCGGACTGTTTTCTGAGTGTTGTTGTCCTTTCTTGAAGCCTTCATTTTAGGCTCAAATGAAAGATAAAGGATTGAATTTACTATTTCCAGGAAGCAAAATACTCTGTAGTGTATTTCAAACAGAAATTATATTGATTGGGACCCGATACAATTTTTGGCTAAAAATACCTGATTAGAGTCCGTTTTTAGTAATATGTCATTGCAATGTAATTTTCTTCATCAATATCATCTTTCAAAAACTAAATATACTTTTCTAAAAGTTGATTTAAGGAATATGATCTAATTTAAAGTATAATTATTCTGATTCGAAACAAATATTATTTACTTTAAGTTAAAAGAAACGCATTTTTAAAGCAAATAGTAGCGATGATCGCATACATGCCAAAGCTTGTAAGTCACTTAACAAGTCCTTCTGAAGGTGCTGACAGTTTTATTATTGTTCTCCGGAGACTTTATCTGTTAAAACATAATTTAAAAAAATGACGAGTGAACGCTTTTTTATATACAATTTTTAATTACTCAGTAATCTTTAAAAAGTTTGAAATATTCTCCGTAATTTATTTTGAGAAATGTTAACTTTAAATTTACCACAGTCATCGAACGTGTCTTCTGATAATGTCCTGTATAAACACGTATATTTTCAAAAATTACACAAAAAAAAAAATTAAATATTTAAAAATTTTGATGATTTGTATTAAACTTTTTAAATTATCGCTTAGTAAATGCAATTTTCACTTAAAAACTTAATAATATAACGAGGTCAAAGCCTTGAATATCTAAATTATTATAATTAAAAAATGAAAACAATTCTTGTAAAAATTCATTATTCATCAAAAAGAAATTTCTTCAGACTATAACCTTCTCAATATATATTATTTCTAAAAGCAATTAAAAGTTTATCTAATTAAATAATGTGAAAGATTTATAGTGGTTTTATTTTACAATCTGGAGAACTGAGTAATTGTTTGGAACAATAATACATGTTTTACATTCTCCAAGGAATCCTTCGTTTAACTTATAAAACAATTTTAGAGACCAGAATCTAGAACTTTCATGAAATTAATAAGTGCGGGAAAACAGATGTTATAAAAAAAAATTACCAAGATTTTCTAAAAATATTAATTTCAAAAATAAATTCATTCCTTTGTGAATAAGCACTGAATGTTTCATCAACCGACAATTATTTGATTTTTGTAAGAATTTGTGAATCAGTGTATTATTTTACCGGATAAAAAGGAGCTAAAATTTCCATAGTCAACTCTGTTACACTGTTGACGCACACAAAAAAAAAAAAGCAACAACAAAAAAACAAGATTTTTAACCAAAATTTTGAAAGGAGTAAAAAATTAAAAACAATTGTTAAAAATACTTTGCTCCTTCCTATTGATAATAACATAAACATTTTGATGATAAAACGTTTTTTTACTAAGCTTTTTTTAATTTTTTTTTTTAATTTATTTATTTAGCGGAAAAGTGGCGGTATCTACTTTAGAAGAAACCGTCGACCCGATCCTAAGCGGGAAACAAAGAGTAAATCCGTTCAAAAGATTTGATGTAGTGTGAACGGAAGATTTTAATCTAAAATGATCACATATATAATTCTTGGTAGAACCTAAGGGCATAGACATTGCTGCGCGAAGTCTTCTAGTATTTTATGGTCTACAGTCATATCATATAGAAATAGTTGTTCTCGTACTATCACTGAAGTTAAGCAACACCGAACTTGGTCAGTACCTAGTTGGGTGACAGCTTGGAAATATCAGGTCCTGTAAGCTTGTATGTGCGGGTGGTGCGCCCTTGAAAATCCTGTTCTCGTACGAACACTGAAGTTAAGAGACGCCGAGCATGGTTAGTACCTAAATAGATGACCTCTTTGGAATACCTGGTGCTATAAATTTGCATGTGTGGTTGTTATAAAGGGCTTACTGCTAGATCATGTTTCAAAACTGGTTCTTGTAAGATCCCTGGCGTTAAAAATAATTTAGCTTGATCAGTACCTAAATGAGTGACATTTTGGGAGGATCAAGTGTTGTAAGCTGTTGGTGTAATGGATAACGGCCCGTAATTGGAAACGGAGCCCCGGGTTCAGATTACAGTCGGGCGCGTTATATTTATTTGCAGATAAATACCCTTTGGGAAAGGCAAGTATCAGCCCTTTCCACCCGCTTTGAGTTAATTAGTAGAACTTGTAAAAGTCATTATCTTAAAAATTTCTTACTATCTAAAAAATATTTTCTGGCTTTAAATAACATAAAAAGTGTTGATAAACCGTAAAAAAACAGATTAATCTCATTTTTCTTCATATGTTCAACTCGAGATGTGCATATAATAGAAGCTTTGAATGAACCTAAACATTTTGAACATTATCGAAGTGAAGGAACGAGTCATATCTTTGGAGTTTTTGTGTCCGCAACAAGATAAGAAAAATATCTTGGTTCAATACGAAACGATGGACTCGATCCAGTCAAGTGACTCGGTGGTAAAACACGAAAGAGGACATTGGAAACAGCCTTTTGGACATAGTTAAAGAAATATTAGCATTCTCGATATAATTTGGCGCAGTTGTGGATGAAAAAGAATAGCTGATAAAAAAAAATCATTTTGCAAGTGCTTCTTTTAGGGAATCGATTAAAATCTATGGATAAGATATCGATTTGGTGCTGTTTACAGATTAAAAAAAAAGTCAGTTTCAGAATTAGAAGCACTTTACCAACGCGTATCTATTTTTAATACGTTTATTCCGTACTTCAATTTATGAAGCGAATAACAAAAATGCCCCGAATATATTGAGCACTTCGATCGGAAGAAAAGATATTGTTACACGAACACAAACAGTTTAAAATATAGACTTTAGATCGTTAAGATTACTGGTGGTGATATAAATAGCTTCCATTATGCCTAAATCTGATGAATTTGAATGCCGAATATATTTAAAGTTATTCAGTATGAAATATGTATGAGAATTTTATTGTTATCTCTCAGAAGATACCATAATGTCTAACAATTAATACGGCATTGTCTATGAGCTCTTCTTTTGAACTTGAGCGAGTTGGAATAGAGCCATACTCTTCGCAGCGATCAAGAAAATGTGAGTTGGCATAAAAGTTGTTAGACTGGAAAACAGAATCCAGTTATGGTTGCTTGTATCAAGTCAGTATTAATACTTTGGGAAACGACTTGATTACACATAAATGGCAGCTTGTCCTCTCATCAACTATTCTTACTCTAATCTTTATATTGGCATTGCACGATGAATTATATTTTCTAAAGAATTAATGGGTTTATTCATAATTAGACAGTATCTCTTATTACTTTAAATGTTATATTTGGTGGAGATACGTGTTTGATCACTTTTCAAAATTAAGTCGCACTTTCTTTATCATTTCACACCAAGTAAGGCAATAAGGACACAAGGGTTTACTGAGTGCTAGAGAAAATATACTATTACGCAGAGAAGGCAATAGAAGAACAATGATTAAAAAGACAGATTTACATTGCTTTTTTGAAGATCAAACTTGACTGGAAAGCAAAAAACCGGAAGAAAGTTCCAGAATCGAGAAAAAGTAACTTTTAGCAGAGAACGTACAGTTACATGTAGCCATTTATACTGTAAAATGATGAGACCTTTTTTTTTCAATCTAGTGGCGCGCTAAAAATGTAGGGGAAACCACTGTTTAATCCGGCGTTGTTTAAAACTGCTCGGCCACGTAAGGTATTCAGCGGCTGCTACCCTGTTTCAGAAATGCACTTGTCTTGTTTTGATCTTTGGAAGCCCATATCTACTAAATTTGATTTTAAAACAAAATAATTTCCCAAGAATTCCTGGATTTTATTCATAATCCGACATTATTTCCTGTTACTCTGAACAAGATAACAGTAGATATTAGGTTGGTGCAAAAATAATGACGTAATAATGTCGTTTTTTGACGTATTTTTAACGTCAAAAAACGACATTATTACGTCAAAGAACTATGATAAATAACAGCAACGAAGAGCAATTGAGGACTTTCAACAGCAGCAACAAAAGAAATGGTTAACAGGTTTCATTCGAAGAGAAAAATAATGAAGTAATCAAGATGTTGACGTTCCATTCTAGGCCGAACAAAAAGGTAAGGAAGGATGCTCCCATCAGAACTGAAAAGATAAATGACACTGAGAAAGAGAAACCTATTTTGGGGGGAAAATTATTCTAATGCAAAGATTTTAGTATTTCAACCAACAATAAAGATTAATGCTCGGTCAGTGAATAGCGAAAAATTGCTATTATCATGAATGTCTAACTTGGGCGACTTACGTTCTATGCTCTTCGTAAGTTTATCCGAGATTGTCACGATCTACCCCAATGTCAACACGTGTACAGCATTTTTATTATATATTTATATGCCAGCCAAAATAAGATATTGGATCGCTTCCATTTGGATAAGTTCTGCCCAGTTACATGTTGGAAACATCAGTTTAATGCTTGTTGCATCTCAGAAGAATATTTTGAAGTGTTCTGGGTTGAAAGCCAAGAAATATTGTAAACGAAACATGAGATAACATATTAGGCACACCGAAAAATATATTACTTGCGCGGCCATTTAGTTATATATACATACATACACACACACACACACACACACACATACACATATATATATATATATATATATATATATATATATATATATATATATATATATATATATACTAGCAATAGAGCCCGGCGTTGCCCGGGGATGTAACAGTAAGAGATAGATCAAGTATCGACCATCATAAAGACTGAAAAATAAAATTGACAAAGATTATTGTTTAAGGTTGACGGACACGCATGTCTTAATTAGTTTATTTTTTTTACGAATTGGTCAAACCCAAACTCAAACAAAAACATTGTTTTCAATCGTTATGAGTCTACCGATTGAATAGAATTTTTTTATGAACAATTGTCTTGTAAATGGAATTTTTAAAGCATTCTGAATGTAAAAATAAAGAAAAAAGTGTGCAAGAATATAAGAAACACTACCTTCCCCCCCAAAAGTGAAGTTTTGTTGAAATCGGTTGGAAAATGTAGGAAATCTGATCGCATATATAAACTAACACACACACACACACACACACACACACACACACACACACACACACACACAACCTGGGTTTTATAATAAGTATAACTGGATATGAGTTGTCTCCCTTTCATTCTCGTGATGCCTCTTAATTATGTTTTCAAATTGATTTCGTGCAAAAACAATTGTATTTTTCCAATTTTTGGCGCTGTTAGAACCACCGCAAGGTAATTTTACGTAGTCCTGTGTAGTTTTGTTGAAATCGGTTGAAAAATGTAGGAAATCCGATCCAATATATAAACGTACAGACACACACACACACAATCTGCGTTTCATAGTAAGTAATATATATATATATATATATATATATATATATAAAAGTGAATATTGAAGTCAACACTCAGAGGCGACAAGCTGTTTCCTGCTCGACGGAATCGTCAGGCCGCCTGACGATTGCGTCCACCATGAAACAGCCTGCCGCCTCTGAGATTTGACTTCAATGTTCACTTTTATATTTATATTTACATACGCTCTATCTCTGATATTAAGCACTTTATCTCATAAATATAGCCCACCTTAAAACTATATTTCTTCATCTTTATCTATCTATATAACTATCTACTGTATTATATATATATATATATATATATATATATATATATATATATATATATAATAAATGAGAATGTCAGGGTTTCACTGTGTTACACTTTTTCAAATTTACTCCTAGAGGCCGTAGCCCAACATATCATAACATTTTGGAATCAGACCGACTCTGTGAGCAAATTAAAAGCCTTCTAGTTGGGTCCAGACCCTCAATCTTGGAATTTTCGATTTTCAATTTTCATTATTGCTATTGTTTTCGGTGAATACTGTAAGTGATTTTTTGCCAGAGAATTTTTTATACGATAATTTTTATAACTTGGAAATAAATTTAGGAATAATCGAAATTAACTGCGAAATGCAGCGAACGTCACCCATGAAATAAATATAATAGTTTGTACAGAAAGTAAGGACTTACGTTCATAAAATTGTCTTTAAATTATGTAGCGACCGAAGAAATATCCTTGACATTTTAAAAGGTAAGCTTAAATATTAAAACAATATAAATGCAGCGTTGAATTCTGAGTTCTTTTGTAGTTTATCATTGCCTGTCGCATCTACTCCTCCCTACCTATTGCGATGAAGGTCTAATGAAGAACCCTCCACAAGAGCTAGCTTAAATTCCGCACGATAAGTAATATTGGTAACTTTGGTTGCCTTAACACCAAATCTTCAGACGAAAACGAAAGAATTCACCTCGACAGATACCGTTCAAAGGACACAATCTGACTCATTTTAGACAGGATCCGGGTATCCACTTTCGGGACAATAAAGAAAAATTTAAAAGCTCTAAATGCGTACTCTGGCCATCATTTACAAGCGGTAGAATCTCCCCATTTTTGTCTTTATTTTCATAACCTTTCGAGCCCTGTGCATTCCAGCTTTCTTCAGGTCCAGATAACTGTTATGGGACCTTACCCATAATAACATAATGGACTATTCCATACGTAATAAATACTGCGCCTCAAGAGGAAGCAGGGAGTTCAGTCCGAAGTCGGGCGACCGGCTGATCGGTTGAACTCTCTGCGTACGGGCGGGGTGGAACCCGAACGAGGCTTCGCCGAAGGGCGGAGTCTCTTTCGGGGTGGTAGACCGACCCTGAACCCGTTTATAAGGGTTCAAAGGGCATATTTTTCAAAGGATTCAAAGGGCATATTTTTCAAAGGGTTCAAAGGGCATATTTTTCAAAGGGCATATTATTGCCCGAGCCCACGGACTCGGAAACCCCACTTTAAACCAGCCTTGTGCCACATGTTGCCCTCGTGGGGGTGTGACTAAATACCGTTCAGTCCGAAGTCGCGCGGCCGGCTGACGGCCTGATCGGTTGAACTCTCTGCCTTCGGGCGGGGAGGCTACGCCTAAGGGCGTAGTCTTTTTCGGGGCGGTAAACCGACCCTGAAGCCGTTCAACGGGCTCGGAGATTCCACATTAAACCGGCCTTGTGCCACATGATGCTCTCGTTGGGGGGTGACTAAATACTGTTCCGCCTGAAGTCTAGAGTTCAGTCTGAAGTCTTGAGTGAAGTCCATCAGGAGTCTGTCAGTCAGTCAGAGCGAGTCAGTCAGTCGAGTCAGAGGCAGTCCGAAACAGACTCGCGTTTCATACAATTACTACTAAACCTGATTGTTCGTAGTAACACTTTTCTACCTCTCTGTATATATTCCTGTTTGTAATATATCTGTGTTATTCCATATCCACCTTCGAGTTCTTCTTTATTGGTTCTACCTTGGACTGTCACCGTGGTAAAAGGAACCGGACCATGACAATAACCTAGAGACAATTTTGTACTGAACTGAACTTAAGGAAACCTCGTCTTGTTTTTATTTAGTATAGCTCAGTTTCTACCCTTACCCTGTTCCCACTTAATCTAAATCTAAACTCTCCCTCTCAGGGAGAAAACTAATAGTTAATATGTCAGCATATTCACGAATAAATATATTGATCCTCTCGTGGGACAATAACGAGTCTCTGAATATCAATATTATATAAATAGAAAATATTTTTATATAGCAAAAATTGGTGCTTTTGTATATATACATGTTTGTGGTGACATAATTGCTAGAGGTAGGTATGTGTGTTTTATGTTTTAGTTTTATTAAAATTATTTTGGAATACTGTTTGATTTAAGGATTTATCAGATATTCTATTGATTATGCCATGAAAGATTTCTTTCATCTTCGTTGATACGTTTTATGGTATTATGTTATTTTAAAGATTATTAGCAATAACGATTTATGGATTCAAGTTTTATTAATTAACCCATAGCTAGGGGGATAAGAGGTGGATTCATAACTCTCCCAAGTTTATTTGCGCCTAAATGAATATGACTAACCCGACTGGAATTGAAGCTTTGATGATTGTGCGAGAACATTTATTTTGACGTGATATGGCCGCAAGTCTTCAAGAACTTATATCCAAATACATAATATACATTTAGTAGAGCGTTCAAAATCATTTTGTCCCGATCATTTCAACTTAAGCAATGTAACAATGTCCACAAAGCCTGAAGGTTGTACTGGGAGTGAAAATAATTTAGTGAGGAGGAAGAACGGGTATCAAGATTTCAGAAGATGGCGACTAAATTACTATTTTAATTATAAAGATCATAAGTACCATCGCTGGTAATTTTTTAATTGGTTCCAAAAGGAGTTCTTTTGTATTTTAAATAATAAAAAAAAATTATTACACATGGTTAAAAAATGTGAGGAATTATTTTTTATTACACGTTTTATTATCAGAAAATGAAAAAGAGCATTTTATGATTAAATTTTGCTCTCGTCAAAATATCCTCCTTTAGCTTGGATAACTGCACAAATTTTGGCATTGGTTGCAAAAGTTTCTCAAAGTGTAACTGTGATAGTTGAGTCCATTCTTTTTCAATGACTCTAAAAGCTCTTTTACATTTTAGGGATGGAATTGTTTAACTCTTCTGTCAAGTTCACCCCATGGTAGTTCTGGGGGTGGCTTCAAACTTTTTAAACTGTAATGTACATGATGCGTATAAATTATAACATAGCTATTGCAGTATCTGGTCCCGTAACCATCCGATGTAGATATGAAGAACTATTCCAAATTGTATGTATTAACTATTGAACATGTCCTCTTGATTGGAAAACAGTTTCTTAAGGAGATGATGATAATAGTTTAGCAAAACAATTTTAATAATTAACTCATAGCTTGGGGAAGAAGAGGTGTATTATTACTACAGAAAAAGAGGTGTATTATTACTACAGAAGAAAACACACACACACGTATGTATATATATATATATATATATATATATATATATATATATATATATATATATATATATATATATGTATGTATGAAGTACGAGGCAAAAAATGGACGCACCCATAAAAATAATGATGATATGAAATTTATTAGATATGTATTTCCATTTATTAAGGATGCCTAAGTATTGTTATAACTTCGAGAAAGGCCAAGTCGCCGCTTTTCATGTTCTTGGACTTTCAAATAGATCGATAACTGATAAGATTAATCGAAGTGAGTCATGTGTCCGCAAGTTAATCAAAAAGAGAAATCTAACTGGAACATATAATAGACTTTGTGGATCTGCCCGTCCGCTAAAAACTACCGACAGGGAAGATTGATTCGCAACAGTACAAGATGTTTCCAAAGCAGCTAGTTTGGCGGTTTCTTCAAGAACAGTCAAATGTAAGCTTAAAGCAAAAGACATTGTTTCCAAATACAGAAGAAAAAGAATCGATGAGCACGTTTGGTTTGGTTTGGTGCAAATCTCATTTACACTTGACTAAATCTGATTGGGAAGATGTTATGTAGAGTGACGAGAACTCTTTTACTCTTACATATGAAGGACGAATACATGTTTGGTTTAGGCCTGTTGAAACGAAATCGCCAGTGACTACCAAGGGCACTGTTAAAGACGATAAAAAATCAAAGTTTGAGGTGCATTCTCAGCAGAAGGAATTGGTAATTTGTACAAAATCAAGGGAATCATGGACCAGCATTAATGCTACAACATTCTTGTTAATCAAATGTGGCTTTCTGCTAAAAGTAAAAAACCATTCACGTCCCAACACTATAAAGATCCTAAGAATTAACGTTATCTGGAGAGGAAGCGTGACTTGGGTAAATTTCAACCCTTCCAGTTCTCTAGTCAAAGTCCTGACCTTAACCCAATTGAAAACCTTTGGGCGATAATGGACAAGCGTGACTTTAACAGGAATCTTAAAGATGAGCTTTTTCGCGATTTAAAGAAATGCTGGCAAAATCTGGTGAAGAAGGCTGACTTACGAGAGGATTTAGTCTATAATATGTCGCAAAGAATTAAGGCCGTTATTAAAGCAAAAGGTTACCCAACAAAATACTAAATAATTTTGTGACTTGTATAATGTACATATATACACCTGTATTAATAACCTGTAATGATAAACAAATTCTGCTACTCACTTGTCTTGCTAACAAGGCAAACATCGACTTTCTATGGGTACATCCAATTTTTGTACTCTATATATATATATATATATATATATAGCTGGCCACACGCATTCGAGGATGGGCGTCTTCTAGGGAGGTTAGCCAATCCTCGTCGCAGAGGTTTGCTTAGGCGCATTTGTTGTCTTGTAAATGGAATTTTTAAAGCATTCTGAATGTAAAAATAAAGAAAAAAGTGTGCAAGAATATAAGAAACACTACCTTCCCCCCCAAAAGTGAAGTTTTGTTGAAATCGGTTGGAAAATGTAGGAAATCTGATCGCATATATAAACTAACACACACACACACACACACACACACACACACACACACACACACACAACCTGGGTTTTATAATAAGTATAACTGGATATGAGTTGTCTCCCTTTCATTCTCGTGATGCCTCTTAATTATGTTTTCAAATTGATTTCGTGCAAAAACAATTGTATTTTTCCAATTTTTGGCGCTGTTAGAACCACCGCAAGGTAATTTTACGTAGTCCTGTGTAGTTTTGTTGAAATCGGTTGAAAAATGTAGGAAATCCGATCCAATATATAAACGTACAGACACACACACACACAATCTGCGTTTCATAGTAAGTAATATATATATATATATATATATATATATATATAAAAGTGAATATTGAAGTCAACACTCAGAGGCGACAAGCTGTTTCCTGCTCGACGGAATCGTCAGGCCGCCTGACGATTGCGTCCACCATGAAACAGCCTGCCGCCTCTGAGATTTGACTTCAATGTTCACTTTTATATTTATATTTACATACGCTCTATCTCTGATATTAAGCACTTTATCTCATAAATATAGCCCACCTTAAAACTATATTTCTTCATCTTTATCTATCTATATAACTATCTACTGTATTATATATATATATATATATATATATATATATATATATATATATATATATATAATAAATGAGAATGTCAGGGTTTCACTGTGTTACACTTTTTCAAATTTACTCCTAGAGGCCGTAGCCCAACATATCATAACATTTTGGAATCAGACCGACTCTGTGAGCAAATTAAAAGCCTTCTAGTTGGGTCCAGACCCTCAATCTTGGAATTTTCGATTTTCAATTTTCATTATTGCTATTGTTTTCGGTGAATACTGTAAGTGATTTTTTGCCAGAGAATTTTTTATACGATAATTTTTATAACTTGGAAATAAATTTAGGAATAATCGAAATTAACTGCGAAATGCAGCGAACGTCACCCATGAAATAAATATAATAGTTTGTACAGAAAGTAAGGACTTACGTTCATAAAATTGTCTTTAAATTATGTAGCGACCGAAGAAATATCCTTGACATTTTAAAAGGTAAGCTTAAATATTAAAACAATATAAATGCAGCGTTGAATTCTGAGTTCTTTTGTAGTTTATCATTGCCTGTCGCATCTACTCCTCCCTACCTATTGCGATGAAGGTCTAATGAAGAACCCTCCACAAGAGCTAGCTTAAATTCCGCACGATAAGTAATATTGGTAACTTTGGTTGCCTTAACACCAAATCTTCAGACGAAAACGAAAGAATTCACCTCGACAGATACCGTTCAAAGGACACAATCTGACTCATTTTAGACAGGATCCGGGTATCCACTTTCGGGACAATAAAGAAAAATTTAAAAGCTCTAAATGCGTACTCTGGCCATCATTTACAAGCGGTAGAATCTCCCCATTTTTGTCTTTATTTTCATAACCTTTCGAGCCCTGTGCATTCCAGCTTTCTTCAGGTCCAGATAACTGTTATGGGACCTTACCCATAATAACATAATGGACTATTCCATACGTAATAAATACTGCGCCTCAAGAGGAAGCAGGGAGTTCAGTCCGAAGTCGGGCGACCGGCTGATCGGTTGAACTCTCTGCGTACGGGCGGGGTGGAACCCGAACGAGGCTTCGCCGAAGGGCGGAGTCTCTTTCGGGGTGGTAGACCGACCCTGAACCCGTTTATAAGGGTTCAAAGGGCATATTTTTCAAAGGATTCAAAGGGCATATTTTTCAAAGGGTTCAAAGGGCATATTTTTCAAAGGGCATATTATTGCCCGAGCCCACGGACTCGGAAACCCCACTTTAAACCAGCCTTGTGCCACATGTTGCCCTCGTGGGGGTGTGACTAAATACCGTTCAGTCCGAAGTCGCGCGGCCGGCTGACGGCCTGATCGGTTGAACTCTCTGCCTTCGGGCGGGGAGGCTACGCCTAAGGGCGTAGTCTTTTTCGGGGCGGTAAACCGACCCTGAAGCCGTTCAACGGGCTCGGAGATTCCACATTAAACCGGCCTTGTGCCACATGATGCTCTCGTTGGGGGGTGACTAAATACTGTTCCGCCTGAAGTCTAGAGTTCAGTCTGAAGTCTTGAGTGAAGTCCATCAGGAGTCTGTCAGTCAGTCAGAGCGAGTCAGTCAGTCGAGTCAGAGGCAGTCCGAAACAGACTCGCGTTTCATACAATTACTACTAAACCTGATTGTTCGTAGTAACACTTTTCTACCTCTCTGTATATATTCCTGTTTGTAATATATCTGTGTTATTCCATATCCACCTTCGAGTTCTTCTTTATTGGTTCTACCTTGGACTGTCACCGTGGTAAAAGGAACCGGACCATGACAATAACCTAGAGACAATTTTGTACTGAACTGAACTTAAGGAAACCTCGTCTTGTTTTTATTTAGTATAGCTCAGTTTCTACCCTTACCCTGTTCCCACTTAATCTAAATCTAAACTCTCCCTCTCAGGGAGAAAACTAATAGTTAATATGTCAGCATATTCACGAATAAATATATTGATCCTCTCGTGGGACAATAACGAGTCTCTGAATATCAATATTATATAAATAGAAAATATTTTTATATAGCAAAAATTGGTGCTTTTGTATATATACATGTTTGTGGTGACATAATTGCTAGAGGTAGGTATGTGTGTTTTATGTTTTAGTTTTATTAAAATTATTTTGGAATACTGTTTGATTTAAGGATTTATCAGATATTCTATTGATTATGCCATGAAAGATTTCTTTCATCTTCGTTGATACGTTTTATGGTATTATGTTATTTTAAAGATTATTAGCAATAACGATTTATGGATTCAAGTTTTATTAATTAACCCATAGCTAGGGGGATAAGAGGTGGATTCATAACTCTCCCAAGTTTATTTGCGCCTAAATGAATATGACTAACCCGACTGGAATTGAAGCTTTGATGATTGTGCGAGAACATTTATTTTGACGTGATATGGCCGCAAGTCTTCAAGAACTTATATCCAAATACATAATATACATTTAGTAGAGCGTTCAAAATCATTTTGTCCCGATCATTTCAACTTAAGCAATGTAACAATGTCCACAAAGCCTGAAGGTTGTACTGGGAGTGAAAATAATTTAGTGAGGAGGAAGAACGGGTATCAAGATTTCAGAAGATGGCGACTAAATTACTATTTTAATTATAAAGATCATAAGTACCATCGCTGGTAATTTTTTAATTGGTTCCAAAAGGAGTTCTTTTGTATTTTAAATAATAAAAAAAAATTATTACACATGGTTAAAAAATGTGAGGAATTATTTTTTATTACACGTTTTATTATCAGAAAATGAAAAAGAGCATTTTATGATTAAATTTTGCTCTCGTCAAAATATCCTCCTTTAGCTTGGATAACTGCACAAATTTTGGCATTGGTTGCAAAAGTTTCTCAAAGTGTAACTGTGATAGTTGAGTCCATTCTTTTTCAATGACTCTAAAAGCTCTTTTACATTTTAGGGATGGAATTGTTTAACTCTTCTGTCAAGTTCACCCCATGGTAGTTCTGGGGGTGGCTTCAAACTTTTTAAACTGTAATGTACATGATGCGTATAAATTATAACATAGCTATTGCAGTATCTGGTCCCGTAACCATCCGATGTAGATATGAAGAACTATTCCAAATTGTATGTATTAACTATTGAACATGTCCTCTTGATTGGAAAACAGTTTCTTAAGGAGATGATGATAATAGTTTAGCAAAACAATTTTAATAATTAACTCATAGCTTGGGGAAGAAGAGGTGTATTATTACTACAGAAAAAGAGGTGTATTATTACTACAGAAGAAAACACACACACACGTATGTATATATATATATATATATATATATATATATATATATATATATATATATATATATATATATATATATGTATGTATGAAGTACGAGGCAAAAAATGGACGCACCCATAAAAATAATGATGATATGAAATTTATTAGATATGTATTTCCATTTATTAAGGATGCCTAAGTATTGTTATAACTTCGAGAAAGGCCAAGTCGCCGCTTTTCATGTTCTTGGACTTTCAAATAGATCGATAACTGATAAGATTAATCGAAGTGAGTCATGTGTCCGCAAGTTAATCAAAAAGAGAAATCTAACTGGAACATATAATAGACTTTGTGGATCTGCCCGTCCGCTAAAAACTACCGACAGGGAAGATTGATTCGCAACAGTACAAGATGTTTCCAAAGCAGCTAGTTTGGCGGTTTCTTCAAGAACAGTCAAATGTAAGCTTAAAGCAAAAGACATTGTTTCCAAATACAGAAGAAAAAGAATCGATGAGCACGTTTGGTTTGGTTTGGTGCAAATCTCATTTACACTTGACTAAATCTGATTGGGAAGATGTTATGTAGAGTGACGAGAACTCTTTTACTCTTACATATGAAGGACGAATACATGTTTGGTTTAGGCCTGTTGAAACGAAATCGCCAGTGACTACCAAGGGCACTGTTAAAGACGATAAAAAATCAAAGTTTGAGGTGCATTCTCAGCAGAAGGAATTGGTAATTTGTACAAAATCAAGGGAATCATGGACCAGCATTAATGCTACAACATTCTTGTTAATCAAATGTGGCTTTCTGCTAAAAGTAAAAAACCATTCACGTCCCAACACTATAAAGATCCTAAGAATTAACGTTATCTGGAGAGGAAGCGTGACTTGGGTAAATTTCAACCCTTCCAGTTCTCTAGTCAAAGTCCTGACCTTAACCCAATTGAAAACCTTTGGGCGATAATGGACAAGCGTGACTTTAACAGGAATCTTAAAGATGAGCTTTTTCGCGATTTAAAGAAATGCTGGCAAAATCTGGTGAAGAAGGCTGACTTACGAGAGGATTTAGTCTATAATATGTCGCAAAGAATTAAGGCCGTTATTAAAGCAAAAGGTTACCCAACAAAATACTAAATAATTTTGTGACTTGTATAATGTACATATATACACCTGTATTAATAACCTGTAATGATAAACAAATTCTGCTACTCACTTGTCTTGCTAACAAGGCAAACATCGACTTTCTATGGGTACATCCAATTTTTGTACTCTATATATATATATATATATATATATAGCTGGCCACACGCATTCGAGGATGGGCGTCTTCTAGGGAGGTTAGCCAATCCTCGTCGCAGAGGTTTGCTTAGGCGCATTTGTGGTTTATACTGCAACTATGCTGAGCAGACATTACTTACAGTTTCTGTGAAAAAGTGTGTTATATAGTGTGATCAAAACTTTGAACAAGGCCAGCACACTCTAACTCGGCCATGATGACTTGTGACTTCGTGCTATCGACGGTCCCAAAGGTTCCAGCTACACAATTTCACTCACCCGTGGCATGGTTTTCGTGCACTTTCCAAAGGTTCTGCACGCTGGGATCAAGCCCTCCAATCCGATTTCATAGTCTCTTTCCTGACAAATCGATCATGGTGTGATTTGAACCCGAATCTCATGGTCAGAATTCGAAAGTTCTAACCACTCGGCTATATATGTGTTTCGTTTCTTAGGACTTCATCGGACTAGATTTGTTTACATAAACAATGAGGCCCTAACGGACGAAACGCGTTACACGAATACTTTTTCCACATTTACCTTTCCTCCAAATCTATTCTTGACTTATGAAAATGTATATAGTCATATATATATATATATATATATATATATATATATATATATATATATATATATATATATATATTGGGTTAGCTCTTTGGTTTGGTACCTAGAATTTTTTTGAATTTAAACGTAGTACTAGATTGGCGTCGAGATGTCATCAATTCACAATTGAACTGCCTTGATACAGCCGTATGTTCACTTCTCGATTATGGAACTCTCGTTCACTTTAATGCTTTTCGGACAAATTTAATTTGCAAAAATTTAAATGCAATGTCAATCACTATCTACTGCCCTCCTGATAACTCTTTTCTCTTCCATCTCATTATTAATGCTTCTGTTCCTAATTCTTCCATGCCCTGACATCCCTTGTGTCTTAGTGGCTTTACTGTCTTGTATGGAACGATAGCGAATAATATATATATATATATATATATATATATATATATATATATATATCAGTGTAATGGTTGGTAACCTTGCCTTCGTATATCAATTAATATATCTCTATATATAGTTTCAATATATATATATATATATATATATATATATATATATATATATATATATATATATATATATATTACAGAAGTTAAATAATATACCACGTCGATAGCAGGACGCGGAGTTTCATGCAAACATGAAATCTTCAGGTACAGGCTTTATAACACCTGAGAAAAATATTTATGTACGTGTATGTAGGTATGCGCATAGGTACGTTTTTTTATCATACCATATCTAGCTATCTAGCTATCTAGCTCCCCCTCACTCTCTTTAATTCTGTCTCTGTATATAAATATATATATATATATATATATATATATATATATATATATATATATATATGTAATGTCAGATATTGAGTGCTGCTGTTAATAAAATGAATGCTTGATATATAATAATAGAGCTATAATTTATATTATTAATAAATATGCATGTTTTTCATGACTGATAGTACAATTCTACAGCATGCAATCTTTATGTGTTGATTGTAGAGATAAGTGTTATGCTATATGTATGTTACACGCACACACACACACACACATATATATATATATATATATATATATATATATATATATATATATTCTTCCAAAGAGCTAATAGATTTATTACCCATCAGTCATTCTTATTGATTCAAATGATATTCATAGTGGTATCCGTCTTTGAAGAACACTAGGTTTAGGCGCCCTATATAAACGAGCGGTCTCAAAAACGCCGTTTTAAATTGTTTTTTTTTTGTTTTTTCGGGTCAATTGAGGTAGTGTATTTGACTCGGAAAACAAAATCAAATTAATTATCTACTACAAAAAATTAAAATGGCTAACCTTACCCACAAAAATAACAACACACCAACAAAATTGAAATTAAGACCAACAAACATTGTTTATGAGTTCAAATGCCCGTTTGTGAACTGTGTTTCTATTGTGAGACCGGTAACTACCTACACAATAGACTCTTCCAGGCCTATATTAAGTAGGCGGCATAGCACTCTAGAGAGAGTGATGGAGAGTGACAGAGAGTGACACAGAGAGTCTCGTACGACTACCAATGTTGGACACTAACTTATAGTAAGCTCTGCTTACACTATCTCTGTAACCTGTTGTTAATATATCTTTCTTACATCTAATCTGTGTTCCGTGTTTTACTTCTGTGGGCCCAACTTTGGCACCCACATCAGTGGCGACGTGGATTCTAGAAACGCACTCACGGCGAAACCTAAATACCTTACCAATCCCACATCTAGGTCGACGAAGAATTCTAGAAACGCATTCACGTCGAAAAACCGCAATAACTTGCCAGTCCCACAACAGTGGCGACAGAGAAGATTCGAGAATTTCGTTCTCACTGTATCAATAGCGACAGTACTCGAAAAATACACAGAAAATCCAAGCGTTCCAACAGCAGTGTTGAACGATAAATTAAGCTGGTATTAATACATTAGCGATTTAAAAGCTAAACACCCAGCGTCTACATATATTCCAATACCAAACGCCATTGAAAAACTAGCGATTCGACATCGACGGAATATTAAAGTCTGTCCAATACGAGAACGATTTCTACACACCCACACACACAGAAAAAAAAAACAGTTGTTCGTAAAAAAACTAACAACACAAGATCAAGTACTACCATTGTACTCAAGTTTTCGGAAAAAACTATCGACAAATTTATATGTAACTGAGTTGAACTCGGGCATAAAATTATATTCCCCTCAAATTCACCGAGGTGAGTTTTCTCTTCTTTTTGTACCTCTATAAAAAAATACATAAGTGTGGTGAAAAATTATTCAATTACGTTAAAATTAACGGAACCATGGAAAAAAAAGCTAAACAAACATAATTAGTCCATATTTTTTTTTCTGTAAAAGGAAAAAAAAAGGAACAAAAATCTATCAAGATTTTTTTGTGTATCTCCTCTTAGTACACGTGTTTCAAAGCAACCAAAAATAAGCGCTGTCATTTTTAAATATGGGAGATTTGCAAAAAGTACTTGCCCAAATGTTAAAACTAAATTTGGACCAGCAACAAAAATCAGAAGAAAGACAACAACAACTATTTTTGGATTTACATAAACAGCAAATGGAATTCCAAAAAATTACGCTTCAGAATGCTGAACTACAACAGAAACAACTTAAAGAATTACTCATAAATGCATTAAAAGGCTCAAACTCTGAAAACGATACAATATTCTCTCAGAGTATAATCTACAATTCAATGGAAACCTTTGAATACGTACCAGAGGAAGATAAAACGTTCCAGGCTTTTTACAGGCGCTACGAAGATATTTTCAACGTAGACTGTGAACAATGGCCCAGTAAAAAAAGGTACGTCTACTATTGAGAAAACTGGGAACTACAGAACATAGTAGGTTCGTAGACTTCATACTACCCAAGAAAACGACTGACTTGGATTTTTCAGAGACGATTAAGCTCCTATCGGAATTATTCGGGCCTAACACAACATTGTTCCACAAACTTTGAAAATGCCTAAACACAGTCAAAGACAACCAGCAAGATTTTCTAACGTTTGCAGCATCGGTGAACAAGGTATGTAATGATTTTAAACTAGCTGAACTGACTGCCGATGATTTTAAGTGCTTAATTTCCGCACATGGTCTAGTATCTGCAGAAAACCCCGAAGTCAGACGACGGGTACTGACTAAGCTTGAGAGCGAACAAGGATTGACTCTCCAAAAACTGGCAGAGGACTGTCAAAGAGTAATATCTGTAAAGCGTGACTCAAACACTATCGAGGAATCAGGTGTGACTCAGATTAATAAAATCAGAAGTAAGTCTACCTCCTATTCCCCTCTAAAAGACAAAAGGCAAATCTCAATATCCTAAATTCCGCAGTAACCAAAACTCAGATAGGTTAAAGAAACCGCCCGGACCATGTTAGCATTGTGGTAAATGGCATTGGATGAAATTCTGTCCAGTTAAGAACAATAAATATTGAAAAAATTGCAATAAAAGTGGGCATACTTTAACTTCGTACTGGTACGCCAACAGAACGAGAAAACCCAAAAATAAAATTAGGCAAGCTCAATCTGACAATATTGTTGATAGGAATTTAAGAAAATATGTAACTGTGGATATTTTCAATAAGTCCATTAAATTCCAGCTTGACTCAGGTTCTAATATTTCAACCATTAACTGCCGTACTTGGCGAAAATTGAACAAGTCGACCTTATTAAAAACGGATAAAACAGCAAAATCCGTAACTGGCGAAAATATTAACATTTTAGGCGAGATAATACTTACAGTAACACTAAATGGAGTTACCAAAAAGCTCAAAGCCTACGTATTAAAAACTTCAGACAACTTATTTGGAACTGATTGGATAGAAAACTTCAATCTTTGGGATTGCCCAATGAGTACATTTTGTCGCAAGATACAAAGTACAACGTTCAATTTGGTAAATCTAAAAAAGGAACTCAAACAACAATTTCCCCAGGGTTTTTCTGGAGGCCTTGGGAAATGTACTAAAATGAAAGCTAAGTTCAAGGTGAAGGACGGTGCACAACCGGTATTCAAAAAGAAACGGAATGTCCCTTTCGCTGCTCTAGAGCAAATCAATAAAGAGTTAGACAGACTCGAACAAGCAGGTATTCTGTCAAAAACAGATTTCAGCGAGTGGGCAGCACCTACGGTCTACGTAAAAAAGAAGTCCAATCAAATACGAGTATGCGCAGATTTTTCCACAGGGTTAAACGATGCCTTGCAAGATCACCACTATCCTCCCCCAAGTCCTGAAGAAATTTTCAATAAACTCAATGGTGGAAATTTTTTTTCTAAAATTGACCTCTCGGACGCATACATTCAGATAGAGGTGGAAGAAGAAAGTTCCAAATTGCTCTGCATAAACACCCATAGAGGGTTTTACAAATACAAGAGGCTGGCTTTTGGAGTAAAGGTTGCGCCTGCAATTTTCCAGTAGGTCATGGACGCCATGCTGGGCGATCTTGACTACGCAAAGGCCTATTTGGATGATATACTAGTTACTAGTAAAACTACGGCAGAGCACCGGAACCATATAATAAACGTATTCGAAAAGATGCAAGAATACGGATTTAAGGTTAAGGAGGAAAAGTGTGACTTTTCCTTACCAGAGATTACATACTTAGGTCACATTATAAATAAAGATGGTCGTCGGCCGGATCCAGAAAGAGCCAACGCGATCAGAAACATGCCGGCCCCAGATAACGTTCAAGCGTTACAAAGCTTCCTCGGCCTAGCTAACTTTTACCAAGGGTTCATTAAGAACATGCAAAATTTGAGAGGGCCTCTAAACCAACTTTTAAAAAAGGACAAACTATGGTCATGGACCCCGGAATGCCAAGACGCATTTGAGAAGATCAAGAAAAGTCTTACTTCAGACCTCTCCCTCACACATGTCGACCCTAGTCTCGACATAATAGTCGCAAGTGATGCAAGCTCGTACGGCATAGGCGCTTGCATATTACATAAACTGCCAGATGGTTCCCGAAAAGCTGTGGCTCACGCATCAAGATCTCTACTTCCAGCTGAGAAACAATAAATCCCAAGAGGAAAAAGTATTAAGTTTTATTTTTTTCTCTCCTTTTCAAAAAAGAAAACTCTTTGGAAGGGAGGTATTGTGAGACCGGAAACTACCTACACAATAGACTCTTCCATGCCTATATTAAGTAGGCGACGTAGCACTCTACAAGAGAGTGACAGAGAGTCTAGTACAACTACCAGTGTTGGACACTAACTTATAGTAAGATCTGCTTACACTATCTCTGTAACCTGTTGTTAATATATCTTTCTTACATCTAATCCGTATTCCGTGTTTTACTTCTGTGGGCCCAACTTTGGCAGCCACATCAGTTTCTGATCAAACCGAACTCATAAATAATTACATCAGTGACATTACTATACGCCTATCCAGACGGCTTACTATACGCCTATCCTAACCTACCACAGCTCTATTAGAACCCATTTAAACATATACACAAACTTATTAGATTCCATCCGAAGCATAATAGTAGAAAATACAAATATAATAACCTCATTCACATCTAAAAAAAGAAGTATGAAAATAATGAAAGCCTTAATAACAAAAAGAAAAGAAAGAAAAAAACAACACTCAATAATATTAACTACGAATACGCCAGCAATGTGCTGTGTTCATTCCTATAACTCTAGAAATGTACACACAACCCATACACCGAGTTAAAAAGCAAAAATAAAATCATCATTGATAAGGGCTCAAACACAAGAAAAATTGAACAAATGCTTATTCATGGAACCATGTCTGTCGTATCTAATGGAACATGTATAAATGGAGTATTGTTACCTAAATATACAATATATATATATATATATATATATATATATATATATATATATATATATATATATATATATATATATATATATGTGTGTGTGTGTGTAAGCAAATATATGGATATAGATCCGACAGTATGAAGAAAAGGACATATTCATAAAATATAATAAACATTATCAATTCAACATGACAAAGACCATTGTTGTCATGTCGAATTGATAATGTTAATTATATTTTATGAATATGTCATGAAGATGCTTTATTAGACCGAAACGTCTGACGTTGACATTATATTAACATTAAAACAGCATAATTGCATATAAGGATTTTTGTTTGTTTTTTCCGTATATTTTTCTTCATATATATATATATATATATATATATATATATATATATATAGTCCGACAATTATTTAAGATATTTTCTGTTTTAATAAATATAACTTATATAATTAAATACTGCATTTTAAAATCAACTTTAACAGTATTAATGCTTCTTTGTCACTGAATGCTTAACAACATATCAGATCAAATAATGGTATCCTACGAAATTTCCCAAACATTCATCCCGCTAATTTTAATTAATAAATTTTTATTTGCAAAACGGAGCATTTACTTAAATAAATTGTATGTATTAAAAATAAGGTATAAAGAGAATATATATATATATATATATATATATATATATATATATATATAATTTGTATGTTTTTATATTATGGTTATCTGTGTAACAATCTTTGATTTATAAAAGCCTTCAGTAACTATAGTTCCTTAAGAATAGTTGCAGTATAAAAAATAAAAACAAGAGGACGCGATCGGTTTTGAATAAACACAAATGTGGTTGAGCGGGTGTCTATAATAGGCTTTCCTTATCTAACCGAGCAGACAGCTACCCGCTCATTACATATGTATTTATTTATCTATGAACACTAGCAACACCTCTCCCTTAGATGTAACATCGTAAGACTCTCGGTATCTATCGCTGTTTCCATGGGAAATAGACAAGCTAAATTTCCATCAGTTCAGACATTTAAAGCTGGCCCCCATGACATATATGCAGAAGAGAACCATACACATTCCCTTCGGAATGTATTAGTGAAAAATAATTTTTTCTACCCGAGAAAAATCTTAAGACCCTCAAGTCTAGGGTCAACCGTTTTCTATCCTACATATCTTCAGACTCAGCTATTATTCCACAATAAAACACTTTCCCTCTGTGGAAAATAATCAAAATTATATCAATATAAGAAAAATATGTCATTTCTTTAAATATATATTTATTTTGCTGTAAACCAACAAATAAATAATGTACAAGAAAAATTAATACGGATAAAAAAAAAGAAAAGTTTCCTTTACCGTATATCATGGTACAAAAAGAAATACCATTAAAAATGATTCTTTTAACGTATATCATGGTAGAGAAATTAATACTGTTAAAAAATAATTCCTTTAGCGTATATTATGTTACAAAAATACCGTTAAAAGTGGTTCGTTTAAGGTATATTATGGTATAAAAAACAAATCTGTTAAAAATGGTTCCTTTAAGGTATATGATGGTATAAAAAAAATCTGTTAAAAATGGTTCCTTTAAGGCATATCATGGTATAAAAAATAAATCCGTTAAATATGGTTCTTTTGAGGTATATCATGGTATAAAACATCAAATCCTCTTCATATCTGGTGCCTGGTTGTTTCAGGCGCCATACTGAAAATAATCAGTTAACCCTGGGATTGAAAAATCAAACTATTAGGTTGGTGCAAAAATAATGACGTGTTTTTAACGTCAAAAAACGACATTATTACATCATTATTTATGCACCGACTTAATATTACAGCGACTGTTACAGATTATTCTTCTGTCTTGTTTCAAAATTCCTCCGAGGTAAAAATGTTATTTATTTATTAATTTTTCTTTTGACGATGTTCTATGAGTACAAGAAGAAAACTTAACAAAATGCAATTTATAATGTTATGATTACATCATTCGCACTGTTTTTCTTATCTTTATTGTCATATTCACGACGGTTCAAGCTTTGCACTGTCCGTACTTCTTCAGGGGATTGGAATTTCGAACTGAACCTTTTATTTAATCCTTCGGGGTAGATTATCTTAGTTCTACGTGCCATGCCTCTTCCGGATGTCTCATTTATTTACCTTTAACTCAATTCTCCAAATTTGTGTTCACCACTGCAGTAGCCAGATATTGAACTCACAACTCTGAGTCAAGTGACTGGACCCAACTAACGCTTTTATCCACTGGGCTATGTGTGTTTCGAGAGTTGAGTCAAAGGGAGACAACTGAGATATTCTGGAAGAGGCAGGGCACGTGGAATTAGAACAATCTACCCCGGTAGACGTAATAAAGGTTTCAGTTCGAAATTCTAATCAACTGAAGAAAGCCAGGAACGTAGTTCCAGCCAAGATATTTGAATTGACTCACTACTTGAATTCCCTGTCCATCGATATCTGTCTTGCGGAGTGTAATTCGACGTGGTTAGCAAGCTAAATTAATTACAGCTGAGTCGTGAGTTCGTTCCTAATTGACTGCTCCATACTTCCGGCCTTGCTCCACAAGTAAACTATTTTTACTAAATCACTATGTCTATCTTTAGTGAAAGCCATTTTCTCAATGTTCTTCATATTTTTTTTTTATTCTTAGACCATTTCTGTGGTAGACAAAGCAAAGATTTTTAATGTTACGACATCTGATACTGATTATATCCTGTCATTCTTCAATGTTTTACTATAAATAGCCGTAGACAAAGCTATTTTAAATGAGTACTGATGACGCCCAGTGACCTTTGTGGTCATCGCAATCTAGTTTATCCCCGTCTGACATATCAAATTACTCCTGAGAATATAATTCTTTGATTATAATACAAATCATAAAAGCCAGAGAATCAATCTATTCCCGAAGAATCAGTTGATCTCAAAGACCAAATCTGACCAAGCTACTGTCCCGTTTCAGGGACGTAGATTCATTTTTTTTGCTTTTTTGTTTTATTTCATTATGTAATTTCACTAAATATAGGATGCCGAACTTTGGTGACTACAGATGACCTCAGCTCGGACGTCAGTCTCATATTATACTGTTTCACAAAGAATATCTGGCGAATTTTTTTATTACGATTAGATCAATGATTTATATAATTGAAACGTGTTCATAGCAACAAAATATAGCGGAAAACACCAATTATCTATCTACATGCATACATACATACACACACATAGACATATATATATATATATATATATATATATATATATATATATATATATTAGATAGATAGATAGATAGATAGATAGATACACACACACGCACATATATATATATATATATATATAGAGAGAGAGAGAGAGAGATAGAGAGAGAGAGAGAAAGAGAGAGAAAGAGAGAGATCAACAGACGTAGATAAATATACAGACATACATATATATGTATATTAATACAGATAGATATGAACAGAGTGATATATACATATAATTCAGTCTGTTTATGTCTATCTATCTATCTATCTCAGTCTGTTCATATCTATCCATCTATCTATCTATCTATCTATCTATCTATCTATCTATCTATCTATCTCAGTCTGTTCATATCTATCTATCTATCTATCTATCTATCTCAGTCTGTTCATATCTATCTATCTATCTATCTATCTATCTATCTATCTATCTATCTATCTATCTATCTATCTCAGTCTTTTCATATCTATCTATCTATCTATCTATCACAGACAATTGTCGAAATCGTTTAACAGCGTTTAACAGCGTAATTATGACGTCTCTTGGAATGAAGTTTTTATCCATCCTGGAAAACATGCACGTCTGAGGTGTCTTTCTGGGTGAATCAATGATTTCATTCCACTAGGGAAATACCAATTTAAACCATTTTCATTTCCTTGTTTCTCACCTGCATGATCAGCCACTATAGCCCATAGGAATCACTTCTTCCCATTGTACCAGAGAGTCTCTTTGTTTCTGCTTGTAACAAATGCAAGCGTGCCCTCAATGAAGCTAGTTTCTTTTTGTCTTTCTTGCCTTCAGCATGTCCTGTGAGTATCCAATTCGTCAAGTTACTTAAAAATGTTAGAAAAATTTCAACTATATCTTTCTGATTGTAACTTTAAAGTTCCTTTTTGTTTCCATTATACTTAAAATTCGTCTTTACCCAGATGTTCAGTCTATGGAATTGTTAGCATCCTTTTGCAGAAGCACATTTCTGTTGCTTCAAGTCACTTCTTCGTCTGTGAGGAGATTGTTCCGCTTTTGTTGTCGTATATGAAGAGAGTCATTACATAACTGTTCAGTTTTCTTTTCTTTCGAACAAACGAAGTTTTCCTGTTTCTTAATACTTTACTTAGATTTTGCAAGGCATCATTTACTGTTCCACATTAGCTTCCGATTTCTCGTTAATATTTTTGATGGTTGTTAAAACACTTCAAAGATATTTAAAGTCTTCCACATGCGCGTTTTGGCATCTCCAATTCGCCATCTCTAACCACTAGTTGTTCACCTTCCTGGCAACCATACGGTTTCTTTTCTTAATGGTGATCTTTAGTCCTTTCTTTTTCCTTGATAAATTCTCTTGAAGTTCCTGCAGTTTCTTTTTATGAGATTTATATCAGCATTATGTTATTTGTATGTATTGTGTTGTTGGGCTTATGTTCTCTAATAATGGATCCTGGTAGGACCTTTAATTTTCTCAAGATCGTCACTCTTGAATAAGTGCACTGAGAATACATATATTTGTCTTACGGAACAACTTTCTCTATTTTTATGTATTTACTAAATTCATCTTCCACCTCTACTCAGGTTTGGTTTAGTTTGTTGTGTATTTCGGCATATCAACCTCAATGGGTTATTTAAAGCCGACAAATTTTTGATTGCTGGTAATATTTTGTTTTGTCAAAAATCTATTTTTGGTAATATTTTTTTCCTTCAGAAATGTATTGCTGGTAATAATTTTTTTCCAAAAAAGTACTGCTGGTAATTTTTTTTCTCAAAAAATATAGCTGGTAATATTTTTTTCAAAAATGTATTGCTGGTAATATTTTTTAAAAAACGTATTGTTAATAGTTTTTTTCTTTAAAAATCTATTGCTGATAATTTTTTTACAAAGTATTCCTGGTATTAAAACCCATTTTTACCCCAGTTTCGGGGTTAACTATTTGCCCATAGCTGGGACCCTAACAGGTGCTACCACCCCGGGTCAGGGTGGACCTGGGAACACGAGAAACCTCCTGATCAGAGCCCTTGCTTCTGGACGTAGTTTATCGTCTTACCCAGGATGCGGATGTAGTATATCGCCATACCCAGGACGGCCGTACTCAAGTGGTTTCCTCTCAGTATAAATTCTGGTTTATTCTAATACCCTTCACAAATAAATCTCTACATGGTTTTAACGATTAACTACATCCGGCAGCAAGGCCTCATCTAAAGATTGGAGGTTTGAGGAGTGTGGAATCACCTTTTAACTGCTGTTGTTCTAAGGTTCATCCTGAACTGAGGTGTTAGCAACTGCTAGGGTCCCAGCCATAAGGAAAATAGCGACCCATTTTGCAAAGAAACAAGTTAAATTAATTCATGGTTAATAATAACTAAACCGTCATTTAAGAATTGCCGCAAAATGTAAGATAGTGGCGATTTCATTCAGATGGCAACTTTAATCATGTGTGTTGTTTATGTGATTGTCTTATGGAGACTGCAGTCATTTTTTTTTTTTTTTTTTTTTTGGTAGCACTTATATTTATATATACACAAATATATATGGTGTATATATATATATATATATATATATATATATATGCACACATACACACACAACAACACACACACACAACAACACACACATACACATATATATGATATTAGGCCTTTTCTTATGAGGAAACATTCAATATTCATTTACCGATGATTTTACTTGCTATTTGTTCTGTTAATGCTAACCCTCTTTCCAGTCATCTCATTATTCTCTTTTCGACTTATGTATGCTATCCATTTTAGTTGTTGCTGCTGTTGGAAATCCTCAACTGTTGCAGTTATCTAGTACAGTTATTTGTTTTTTATTTTGTCACGCCCGTCCACGAGCTTTGATGAATGATGGTCCACGCCGACGCCTACATGTTTTACGAGCTTGAAGTCATTTTTGACCATCGATAAGAGGAAGCGGACGTATATAGCCGACAGTTTAGATATTTCTGAACAAGTTTCGTGCCATGTCAAGAAATATCGAGCCGGTTCCAGGGCAATACCTAAATGGATGATCATTTCCGAATTCCAGGTGCTGCAAACATGGATTTGCAAGTGGTCTAATGGAAAATCGCTCGGAATTTTTAATTGGTAAACCGAGAACTATTTCCATTCCCGTTCATTATATTCACTTACGCACAAATATTTTTCGGAAAGCTATAAATTCACATTCCCCCTAGCTATGGGTTAATTAATATGAGTTGTATAACCAAATCATTCCTGTCTCCAATAATCAAATAGAATTGCGTATAAAATAGATTTCGGCATTAAATAACCCATAGAGGTGTTGATATGTCGCTATATAAAAAAAAAGGTGACAATGATAGAAACTATAAGCAAAAACAAAAATAAATAAATAAATTGAGAACTTTCGCTGGCCTTTACTAAATTTGTAGATAATAAAAATTAGAGAATAGTACGCTTGCTGCGCAAATGAAGACATAGAAAAATAAAGAAACACAATTAAATACTCCTGTTGGCCTTTTACCAAACTCGTGTAACAGAAAGACTATTGCTCAAATATGTCCATAGAAAAAGAAACAGCAACAGCAACAACAACAACAAAAAAAACAAAAAAAAAACAATCATTAACTTTACTTAGTCATAGGGCACCCCGAGGCGGTGTAATGGTTAGCGAGCTTGTCTCACTAGAACATTTATGACTGCGTAGTGAGTTAGATCCTCACTGGGTGTCCCATTCTTTAGACCTTGTGCCACATCTAAGCTACGCTTGAAAAATCACATTGAACAGTGGACCAGATTGTTCATCTGTCGAAGTTTCGTCCGGGGCGGTAGACAGCCCCTGAACCGTTTCTGCGGGTTCTAAGGGAATATTTTTGGCCGAGCCTACAAGCTTAGAGAACCTACAGTAAACTCGGCCTTGTGCCACATACATTCCTCGTGGGGGAGGGGGTGCTTAAATATTATCTTTACATTGCCATGAACCAAACTTGTATAAAGGGAAATTACTAACTAGAATACACATTGTAAAATAAACAAGAAAATTTCTCTAAAAAGAATATTTGTGTATTTTAAGGACAAACTGCATAAATGAAAAACTTGCTCTCGGAGACTTTCAATATATATATATATATATATATATATATACTTTTCGGGATGAATGATAACAATCGTAGGAATACTGTCTTCAGAACAAATGTCTGTGGTCTGTGAATCTTTTGCTGGCATCATTGCCTTTTCTTGCTTTTCTCTCTATATAAGAATAGCAAGTCTTAATTATATACGGCGCTACCTAATCCTTATTGCTTGCTTGCAGGCAATCTTTGTATCGAGGATAGATGACGCAGTAAGATTTTGTCTTTGATTATAAACTACAAATGAAAAATCCAGTCTCATGCGCTACCGACTGGGAAAGATGAAAGGCGTAGTTGTCATATAAAAGAAACAAAGTTGGGTCCGTTTTGTTTCGGTAAAAGCAGTACATCCGCTGAAAAAAAGTGGTACCCCACTATAGAAAGACAACTACTCACTCGTAACTTCATGCTGGTGTTAAAAGCAACAAGAAAGTTTCGTTTGGTTTTCAGAAAGATGATATTGGCATGACCGGAAGACGGGGTTCGTGGACCGTGTGTAAGGGCAAAATTTTTCAAATGATTGCATGATTGTCCATTCCGCAAAATGTTTAATATCTAAAAAAAAAAAAAAAAAACACTAAAATGATTGAGTTTCTTTTTTCCCGGTTTTCAGATAAGACATTTTGACATTTTGACACCATCACTGAAAAACTCTTTGAGTTATTCGGCTAAAAATAGAACAGGTTAAAATCTTTTTGTATCTGCCTCACTGACTTCCCAATTGAGCAATGGTAAGAGGAAAAAGATCATTCAGACCTTCCGTTATGCTACCGACATTCGTACACAGGCTTCCATCTTTAAAATCCATTCAAGAACCATCAAGAAACTGTGAATAAGTTCAAAATGAGGGAACAGCAAAAAGAAAAAGTGGATCAGGAGGTCACAATAGGAAGAGGGATCATCATTTCAATTTAGAGTTAAAGAGATCCATTAGAAAAGATACAAATCAATTCATAAGACGTTTGACACGTGAAAAAGGATTTTCAGCTATGACAGTCCCCAAAACAATGAAAATAGACTAGAAAATGAAGTCGTACGTGAAACTTGTGAGGCATCATGTTACTCCAGGATAGAAAGTTAGACGGTTAGAGAGGGCGAGGATCATCTTGAATAAATTTGAAAATGATCTCGGAATAATAATAAAAATAATAATAATAATAATATATATATATATATATATATATATATATATATATATATATATATGTTTGAAATTTATTTCAATACTTCATAGACTTCCAATCATTAGTTATGATTAATTAATGATGCGCATGTCATTTTCGTTTATGATCGATTTTATCACGATACTTCTGTTAAGCTTGGAGAGTAATTATACATTCTTATTTCTCAAAGTAGAGTCCAACAGTCTTATAATAATCTCGGAGTATTCCAGTAAGCTATCTTTAATCATTTCCAAGATACAGCGGTTCAAAGCTTAATCTACCAACTGGATAATTTTGCTGTTACAACCGGTACATCTCAGAAAGTGAAGACAAGACGCAAAAAGAATTTGCCCTGAAAATTTTGTATGTTGCCTAGAATTTTTTCTTAGTTGAACGGCAAATTTACAATTCTTTACTTTGGGAAGTAGTTAATGAAGATGTCTATCAGGCAATATTGAGATTGATCTTGATCGATCTTGATTTCATATCGACTTAGGTTGTTTAAGCCCAGTCTTAGACAGATAGAAACACAAATATTTTAAGACGTTAATCAGTGAAGAGTCACTATGTTCTGTGTTAAATTTTGCTGTCCCATGATCTATTTGGTTTTTTTTGTGTGTGTGTGTGTGTGTGTGTGTGTGTGTATGTGTGTGTGCAAAGTTTTTCTTATCGAAGCAAAGAAAATCAGTTTATTTTTATTTAGAAAAAGCTTCATTCTGCGTCACTGACAAAAGAAGAAGAAACAAAAAATTCACCAAGTTTAGAGAAAAGTAGGGAATAGACATCATGTTATAAGAAAATTATGAAAACATTTCTCTCAATTACCCTATGATTACTTATATTTTGGTGATAAACTATAATTTTATAGGCGATACTTACATCTCTGTTTTGGCAAGAGTTAAGAGATTTAAATCAGATAATGAAAGACAAAAGTTGGATTTACAAAATACTTGCAGATATAATTCAATTCTGAGACCAAGTTACATAATTCTTCTTTTTTATTTATAAAATTGATACACGCCTATTCCCGAGTAGACAAATAGACAATATACTGAAGCTTAAATACGAGCAGATCAGATAATACAATGAAGTAAATATACCTTTTTTATTTCAGCATCAAGAGTTAATTTTCGTCGAGGTATTAAAACAAGCAGGAAGAAAGGATGTAGTTGTAAGAGGATAGAATATATATATATATATATATATATATATATATATATATATATATATATATATATATATATAAGAATTAATTTTTTGTTTTGTTTTTTGACAGTATGTCAATACTTGGTGCGCTATTTGAAGTCGAAAACGGTTTGGATCGTAGGCGTCTACTTATAATGCCACTCAGTCCCACATCTAAATAATGACCGGGCTCAACATTGCCTTACTTTCTCAAGCAGGAACCGGAATTTTTACCGTGATTTAACTGAAAGCTTGTAAGCACGTGGAACAGCTCAAGAATTGTTGTAAGAAACTGAAGGTGTCAAAATCAGGCAGGTGCAGAAAATTTAAATATCTGGGAAACTGTAGTACCGAAATCCAATTGGCAATGTATTAACGAACGAAAGCATTTCGTTACAAAGAAAAGAAGGCTGAAAAACTATGTAATATAAATCATCCTATATGACAGTGAATGCTGAACAATTACCTTGGAGATGAAGAGAGTTGGGACAACAGAAAGAATGAAAAGAAGGCTGTAAAACTATGTAATATAAATCATCCTATATGACAGTGAATGCTGAACAATTACCTTGGAGATGAAGAGAGTTTGGACAACAGAAAGAAAGAAAAGAAGGCTGTAAAACTATGTAATATAAATCATCCTATATGACAGTGAATGCTGAACAATTACCTTGGAGATGAAAAGAGTTGGGACAACAGAAAGAAAGAAAAGAAGGCTGTAAAACTATGTAATATAAATCATCCTATATGACAGTGAATGCTGAACAATTACCTTGGAGATGAAGAGAGTTGGGACAACGGAAAGAAAGAAAAGAAGGCTGTAAAACTATGTAATATAAATCATCCTATATGACAGTGAATGCTGAACAATTACCTCGGAGATGAAAAGAGTTGGGACAACAGAAAGAAAAGAAGGCTGTAAAACTATGTAATATAAATCATCCGATATGACAGTGAATGCTGAACAATTACCTCGGAGATGAAAAAAGTTGGGACAACAGAAAGAAAAGAAGGCTGTAAAACTATGTAATATAAATCATCCTATATGACAGTGAATGCTGAACAATTACCTCGGAGATGAAAAGAGTTGGGACAACAGAAAGAAAAGAAGGCTGTAAAACTATGTAATATAAATCATCCTATATGACAGTGAATGCTGAACAATTACCTCGGAGATGAAAAAAGTTGGGACAACAGAAAGAATGAAAAGAAGGCTGTAAAACTATGTAATATAAATCATCCTATATGACAGTGAATTCTGAACAATTACCTTGGAGATGAAAAGAGTTGGGACAACAGAAAGAAAAGAAGGCTGTAAAACTATGTAATATAAATCATCCTATATGACAGTGAATGCTGAACAATTACCTCGGAGATGAAAAGAGTTGGGACAACAGAAAGAAAAGAAGGCTGTAAAACTATGTAATATAAATCATCCTATATGACAGTGAATGCTGAACAATTACCTTGGAGATGAAAAGAGTTGAGACAACAGAAAGAAAGAAAAGAAGGCTGTAAAACTATGTAATATAAATCATCCTATATGACAATGAATGCTGAACAATTACCTTGGAGATGAAAAGAGTTGGGACAACAGAAAGAAAAGAAGGCTGTAAAACTATGTAATATAAATCATCCTATATGACAGTGAATGCTGAACAATTACCTCGGATATGAAAAGAGTTGGGACAACAGAAAGAAAGAAAAGAAGGCTGTAAAACTATGTAATATAAATCATCCTATATGACAGTGAATGCTGAACAATTACCTCGGAGATGAAAAGAGTTGGGACAACAGAAAGAAAAGAAGGCTGTAAAACTATGTAATATAAATCATCCGATATGACAGTGAATGCTGAACAATTACCTCGGAGATGAAAAAAGTTGGGACAACAGAAAGAAAAGAAGGCTGTAAAACTATGTAATATAAATCATCCTATATGACAGTGAATGCTGAACAATTACCTCGGAGATGAAAAGAGTTGGGACAACAGAAAGAAAAGAAGGCTGTAAAACTATGTAATATAAATCATCCTATATGACAGTGAATGCTGAACAATTACCTCGGAGATGAAAAAAGTTGGGACAACAGAAAGAATGAAAAGAAGGCTGTAAAACTATGTAATATAAATCATCCTATATGACAGTGAATTCTGAACAATTACCTTGGAGATGAAAAGAGTTGGGACAACAGAAAGAAAAGAAGGCTGTAAAACTATGTAATATAAATCATCCTATATGACAGTGAATGCTGAACAATTACCTCGGAGATGAAAAGAGTTGGGACAACAGAAAGAAAAGAAGGCTGTAAAACTATGTAATATAAATCATCCTATATGACAGTGAATGCTGAACAATTACCTTGGAGATGAAAAGAGTTGAGACAACAGAAAGAAAGAAAAGAAGGCTGTAAAACTATGTAATATAAATCATCCTATATGACAATGAATGCTGAACAATTACCTTGGAGATGAAAAGAGTTGGGACAACAGAAAGAAAAGAAGGCTGTAAAACTATGTAATATAAATCATCCTATATGACAGTGAATGCTGAACAATTACCTCGGATATGAAAAGAGTTGAGACAACAGAAAGAAAGAAAAGAAGGCTGTAAAACTATGTAATATAAATCATCCTATATGACAGTGAATGCTGAACAATTACCTCGGAGATGAAAAGAGTTGGGACAACAGAAAGAAAAGAAGGCTGTAAAACTATGTAATATAAATCATCCTATATGACAGTGAATGCTGAACAATTACCTCGGATATGAAAAGAGTTGAGACAACAGAAAGAAAGAAAAGAAGGCTGTAAAACTATGTAATATAAATCATCCTATATGACAGTGAATGCTGAACAATTACCTTGGAGATGAAAAGAGTTGGGGCAACAGAAAGAAAAAAAGGCTGTAAAACTATGTAATATAAATCATCCTATATGACAGTGAATGCTGAACAATTACCTCGGATATGAAAAGAGTTGGGACAACAGAAAGAAAGAAAAGAAGGCTGTAAAACTATGTAATATAAATCATCCTATATGACAGTGAATGCTGAACAATTACCTCGGAGATGAAAAGAGTTGAGACAACAGAAAGAAAGAAAAGAAGGCTGTAAAACTATGTAATATAAATCATCCTATATGACAGTGAATGCTGAACAATTACCTCGGATATGAAAAGAGTTGAGACAACAGAAAGAAAGAAAAGAAGGCTGTAAATCTATGTAATATAAATCATCATCCTATATGACAGTGAATGCTGAACAATTACCTTGGAGATGAAAAGAGTTGGGGCAACAGAAAGAAAAAAAGGCTGTAAAACTATGTAATATAAATCATCCTATATGACAGTGAATGCTGAACAATTACCTCGGATATGAAAAGAGTTGGGACAACAGAAAGAAAGAAAAGAAGGCTGTAAAACTATGTAATATAAATCATCCTATATGACAGTGAATGCTGAACAATTACCTCGGAGATGAAAAGAGTTGAGACAACAGAAAGAAAGAAAAGAAGGCTGTAAAACTATGTAATATAAATCATCCTATATGACAGTGAATGCTGAACAATTACCTCGGATATGAAAAGAGTTGAGACAACAGAAAGAAAGAAAAGAAGGCTGTAAAACTATGTAATATAAATCATCCTATATGACAGTGAATGCTGAACAATTACCTTGGAGATGAAAAGAGTTGGGGCAACAGAAAGAAAAAAAGGCTGTAAAACTATGTAATATAAATCATCCTATATGACAGTGAATGCTGAACAATTACCTCGCATACGAAAAGAGTTGGGACAACAGAAAGAAAGAAAAGAAGGCT
Organism: Acanthosepion lycidas; assembly: GCA_963932145.1. Taxonomy (NCBI): domain Eukaryota; kingdom Metazoa; phylum Mollusca; class Cephalopoda; order Sepiida; family Sepiidae; genus Acanthosepion; species Acanthosepion lycidas. Next base: position 106,534,581 of record OZ010585.1, read on the forward strand.
GTAAAACTATGTAATATAAATCATCCTATATGACAGTGAATGCTGAACAATTACCTTGGAGATGAAAAGAGTTGGGGCAACAGAAAGAAAAAAAGGCTGTAAAACTATGTAATATAAATCATCCTATATGACAGTGAATGCTGAACAATTACCTCGGATATGAAAAGAGTTGGGACAACAGAAAGAAAGAAAAGAAGGCTGTAAAACTATGTAATATAAATCATCCTATATGACAGTGAATGCTGAACAATTACCTCGGAGATGAAAAGAGTTGAGACAACAGAAAGAAAGGAAAGAAGGCTGTAAAACTATGTAATATAAATCATCCTATATGACAGTGAATGCTGAACAATTACCTCGGATATGAAAAGAGTTGAGACAACAGAAAGAAAGAAAAGAAGGCTGTAAATCTATGTAATATAAATCATCATCCTATATGACAGTGAATGCTGAACAATTACCTTGGAGATGAAAAGAGTTGGGGCAACAGAAAGAAAAAAAGGCTGTAAAACTATGTAATATAAATCATCCTATATGACAGTGAATGCTGAACAATTACCTCGGATATGAAAAGAGTTGGGACAACAGAAAGAAAGAAAAGAAGGCTGTAAAACTATGTAATATAAATCATCCTATATGACAGTGAATGCTGAACAATTACCTCGGAGATGAAAAGAGTTGAGACAACAGAAAGAAAGAAAAGAAGGCTGTAAAACTATGTAATATAAATCATCCTATATGACAGTGAATGCTGAACAATTACCTCGGATATGAAAAGAGTTGAGACAACAGAAAGAAAGAAAAGAAGGCTGTAAAACTATGTAATATAAATCATCCTATATGACAGTGAATGCTGAACAATTACCTTGGAGATGAAAAGAGTTGGGGCAACAGAAAGAAAAAAAGGCTGTAAAACTATGTAATATAAATCATCCTATATGACAGTGAATGCTGAACAATTACCTCGGATATGAAAAGAGTTGGGACAACAGAAAGAAAGAAAAGAAGGCTGTAAAACTATGTAATATAAATCATCCTATATGACAGTGAATGCTGAACAATTACCTCGGAGATGAAAAGAGTTGAGACAACAGAAAGAAAGAAAAGAAGGCTGTAAAACTATGTAATATAAATCATCCTATATGACAGTGAATGCTGAACAATTACCTCGGATATGAAAAGAGTTGAGACAACAGAAAGAAAGAAAAGAAGGCTGTAAATCTATGTAATATAAATCATCATCCTATATGACAGTGAATGCTGAACAATTACCTTGGAGATGAAAAGAGTTGGGGCAACAGAAAGAAAAAAAGGCTGTAAAACTATGTAATATAAATCATCCTATATGACAGTGAATGCTGAACAATTACCTCGGATATGAAAAGAGTTGGGACAACAGAAAGAAAGAAAAGAAGGCTGTAAAACTATGTAATATAAATCATCCTATATGACAGTGAATGCTGAACAATTACCTCGGAGATGAAAAGAGTTGAGACAACAGAAAGAAAGAAAAGAAGGCTGTAAAACTATGTAATATAAATCATCCTATATGACAGTGAATGCTGAACAATTACCTCGGATATGAAAAGAGTTGAGACAACAGAAAGAAAGAAAAGAAGGCTGTAAAACTATGTAATATAAATCATCCTATATGACAGTGAATGCTGAACAATTACCTTGGAGATGAAAAGAGTTGGGGCAACAGAAAGAAAAAAAGGCTGTAAAACTATGTAATATAAATCATCCTATATGACAGTGAATGCTGAACAATTACCTTGGAGATGAAGAAATTTTGGACAACAGAAAGAAAGAAAAGAAGGCTGTAAAACTATGTAATATAAATCATCCTATATGACAGTGAATGCTGAACAATTACCTTGGAGATGAAGAGAGTTTGGACAACAGAAAGAAATAAAAGAAGGCTGTAAAACTATGTAATATAAATCATCCTATATGACAGTGAATACTGAACAATTACCTTGGAGATGAAGAGAGTTGGGACAACAGAAAGAAAGAAAAGAAGGCTGTAAAACTATGTAATATAAATCATCCGATATGACAGTGAATGGTGAACAATTACCTTGGAGATGAAAAGAGTTGGGACAACAGAAAGAAAAGAAGGCTGTAAAACTATGTAATATAAATCATCCTATATGACAGTGAATGCTGAACAATTACCTTGGAGATGAAGAGAGTTGGGACAACAGAAAGAATGAAAAGAAGGCTGTAAAACTATGTAATATATATCATCCTATATGACAATGAATGCTGAACAATCACCTCGGAGATGAAAAAAGTTGGGACAACAGAAAGAAAAGAAGGCTGTAAAACTATGTAATATAAATCATCCTATATGACAGTGAATGCTGAACAATTACCTTGGAGATGAAGAGAGTTTGGACAACATAAAGAAAGAAAAGAAGGCTGTAAAACTATGTAATATAAATCATCCTATATGACAGTGAATGCTGAACAATTACCTTGGAGATGAAAAGAGTTGGGGCAACAGAAAGAAAAAAAGGCTGTAAAACTATGTAATATAAATCATCCTATATGACAGTGAATGCTGAACAATTACCTCGCATATGAAAAGAGTTGGGACAACAGAAAGAAAGAAAAGAAGGCTGTAAAACTATGTAATATAAATCATCCTATGTGACAGTGAATGCTGAACAATTACCTTGGAGATGAAAAGAGTTGGGGCAACAGAAAGAAAAAAAGGCTGTAAAACTATGTAATATAAATCATCCTATATGACAGTGAATGCTGAACAATTACCTCGGATATGAAAAGAGTTGGGACAACAGAAAGAAAGAAAAGAAGGCTGTAAAACTATGTAATATAAATCATCCTATATGACAGTGAATGCTGAACAATTACCTCGGAGATGAAAAGAGTTGAGACAACAGAAAGAAAGAAAAGAAGGCTGTAAAACTATGTAATATAAATCATCCTATATGACAGTGAATGCTGAACAATTACCTCGGATATGAAAAGAGTTGAGACAACAGAAAGAAAGAAAAGAAGGCTGTAAATCTATGTAATATAAATCATCATCCTATATGACAGTGAATGCTGAACAATTACCTTGGAGATGAAAAGAGTTGGGGCAACAGAAAGAAAAAAAGGCTGTAAAACTATGTAATATAAATCATCCTATATGACAGTGAATTCTGAACAATTACCTCGGATATGAAAAGAGTTGGGACAACAGAAAGAAAGAAAAGAAGGCTGTAAAACTATGTAATATAAATCATCCTATATGACAGTGAATGCTGAACAATTACCTCGGAGATGAAAAGAGTTGAGACAACAGAAAGAAAGAAAAGAAGGCTGTAAAACTATGTAATATAAATCATCCTATATGACAGTGAATGCTGAACAATTACCTCGGATATGAAAAGAGTTGAGACAACAGAAAGAAAGAAAAGAAGGCTGTAAAACTATGTAATATAAATCATCCTATATGACAGTGAATGCTGAACAATTACCTTGGAGATGAAAAGAGTTGGGGCAACAGAAAGAAAAAAAGGCTGTAAAACTATGTAATATAAATCATCCTATATGACAGTGAATGCTGAACAATTACCTCGGATATGAAAAGAGTTGGGACAACAGAAAGAAAGAAAAGAAGGCTGTAAAACTATGTAATATAAATCATCCTATATGACAGTGAATGCTGAACAATTACCTCGGAGATGAAAAGAGTTGAGACAACAGAAAGAAAGAAAAGAAGGCTGTAAAACTATGTAATATAAATCATCCTATATGACAGTGAATGCTGAACAATTACCTCGGATATGAAAAGAGTTGAGACAACAGAAAGAAAGAAAAGAAGGCTGTAAAACTATGTAATATAAATCATCCTATATGACAGTGAATGCTGAACAATTACCTTGGAGATGAAAAGAGTTGGGGCAACAGAAAGAAAAAAAGGCTGTAAAACTATGTAATATAAATCATCCTATATGACAGTGAATGCTGAACAATTACCTTGGAGATGAAGAAATTTTGGACAACAGAAAGAAAGAAAAGAAGGCTGTAAAACTATGTAATATAAATCATCCTATATGACAGTGAATGCTGAACAATTACCTTGGAGATGAAGAGAGTTTGGACAACAGAAAGAAATAAAAGAAGGCTGTAAAACTATGTAATATAAATCATCCTATATGACAGTGAATACTGAACAATTACCTTGGAGATGAAGAGAGTTGGGACAACAGAAAGAAAGAAAAGAAGGCTGTAAAACTATGTAATATAAATCATCCGATATGACAGTGAATGGTGAACAATTACCTTGGAGATGAAAAGAGTTGGGACAACAGAAAGAAAAGAAGGCTGTAAAACTATGTAATATAAATCATCCTATATGACAGTGAATGCTGAACAATTACCTTGGAGATGAAGAGAGTTGGGACAACAGAAAGAATGAAAAGAAGGCTGTAAAACTATGTAATATATATCATCCTATATGACAATGAATGCTGAACAATCACCTCGGAGATGAAAAAAGTTGGGACAACAGAAAGAAAAGAAGGCTGTAAAACTATGTAATATAAATCATCCTATATGACAGTGAATGCTGAACAATTACCTTGGAGATGAAGAGAGTTTGAACAACATAAAGAAAGAAAAGAAGGCTGTAAAACTATGTAATATAAATCATCCTATATGACAGTGAATGCTGAACAATTACCTTGGAGATGAAGAGAGTTGGGACAACAGAAAGAATGAAAAGAAGGCTGTAAAACTATGTAATATATATCATCCTATATGACAATGAATGCTGAACAATCACCTCGGAGATGAAAAAAGTTGGGACAACAGAAAGAAAAGAAGGCTGTAAAACTATGTAATATAAATCATCCTATATGACAGTGAATGCTGAACAATTACCTTGGAGATGAAAAGAGTTGAGACAACAGAAAGAAAGAAAAGAAGGCTGTAAAACTATGTAATATAAATCATCCTATATGACAGTGAATGCTGAACAATTACCTTGGAGATGAAAAGAGTTGAGACAACAGAAAGAAAGAAAAGAAGGCTGTAAAACTATGTAATATAAATCATCCTATATGACAGTGAATGCTGAACAATTACCTTGGAGATGAAAAGAGTTGAGACAACAGAAAGAAAGAAAAGAAGGCTGTAAAACTATGTAATATAAATCATCCTATATGACAGTGAATGCTGAACAATTACCTTGGAGATGAAAAGAGTTGAGACAACAGAAAGAAAGAAAAGAAGGTTGTAAAACTATGTAATATAAATCATCCTATATGACAGTGAATGCTGAACAATTACCTTGGAGATGAAAAGAGTTGAGACAACAGAAAGAAAGAAAAGAAGGCTGTAAAACTATGTAATATAAATCATCCTATATGACAGTGAATGCTGAACAATTACCTTGGAGATGAAAAGAGTTGATACAACAGAAAGAAAGAAAAGAAGGCTGTAAAACTATGTAATATAAATCATCCTATATGACAGTGAATGCTGAACAATTACCTTGGAGATGAAGAGAGTTTGGACAACATAAAGAAAGAAAAGAAGGCTGTAAAACTATGTAATATAAATCATCCTATATGACAGTGAATGCTGAACAATTACCTTGGAGATGAAAAGAGTTGGGGCAACAGAAAGAAAAAAAGGCTGTAAAACTATGTAATATAAATCATCCTATATGACAGTGAATGCTGAACAATTACCTTGGAGATGAAGAGAGTTGGGACAGCAGAAAGAAAGAAAAGAAGGCTGTAAAACTATGTAATATAAATCATCCTATATGACAGTGAATGCTGAACAATTACCTTGGAGATGAAGAGACTTTGGACAACAGAAAGAAAGAAAAGAAGGCTGTAAAACTATGTAATATAAATCATCCTATATGACAGTGTATGCTGAACAATTTCATGACAGATAAAGAGGAGACCTGAAGCAACAGAAATGTGGTTCAACACAAGATGGTGAGAATACAATGAACGATGCATGTAAAAATTGTGAAAGTTTTAAGCAAAATCCAAACGAAAATGTATATTTATAGTTAGAATCAGAAAAGGATAGCTGGAATTTCTAAAACACGTAATGCGGAAAAGAAGCGTGGAGAGTTTTACATTCACAGGATATATGGTAAGCAAGAAGGGAAGAGAGAAACAGTAAGTTACCAAGCTAACGAGCGTGATTAAATGGATATCAGAATTTGGAGCATAAGGGTTAGGTAAAAAATAAACATTGATAAGACCTACATTGGATAGAAAGTTATGTCAGAGTAAGGCTTTCTTTCTTCAAGTATATGTATAATTGTTAATAGTCGAAATATAGGTATGATAGGGACCAAAAGACGAGACTAAAAGAATGGGAATATTTGCGTTAAAAATACAAAGACCTTGCTCGAGGTGATGAGACATAAGAAGAGTATTGGCCGAATAATAAATCACACATTTGGAGAAGTATCTAAAAGTATGACACATCGTCTTTTTAATATCGGGTGACCATGGACGTACACATGGGTCTAAGACAAAAAATCCCTGTGGCTACTGTCATTGGTGTTGGTATTTTACCAAGCCATTCCTTATATTGCAATGGGGGAAGTTCTACCTTAGGATTAGAAACAGAAACACGACAGAAAGGCGAAGAGCTGATATTGTACTTTGATTCCAACCCGAAGGCCACGAAAAGCCGTACTGCTAGCGTAACGGTGTTGGAAGGTGACTATTCGCGTAAGCATGTGCAAAAATTACTCGGTGTCAGCGATAATTGTCACCCTGTCGTCGCAATTTAATCAATCCTCCCTTTCTTAGGGCAATGAGGAAAGTGATGCCGAACGGTTGGAAGCACCGGGACCAAGCATATCTCAAACCATTTCCGTGGACAGCCCGTAGAGAGAAACATGGTAGAAAAAGTGATGAACACTTACTACACCCTAATCCCAAACTCAAAGACTGAGGGGAAACGTAACTACCCACCTCACTACGACTTTAAGTTGTGCTAAAAGTTGTTTTTTTAAAGGGGTGGGGTTCTGTCGGCAAGTTTTAATATTGCACCAGTCCCCACGAGCAATGTGACGCTGGGGTTGATATTCCACTAACCCTCTTAGGGCAATGAGGGAGCGGCCGCCGCTGGGCAGGAATTCCCGAGACAAGGAATAGCTCAATGCTTTTTTCCGTGAACTGTCCTAAGACAGAAATATTGCAGAGATATAAGAAAGAGATAATGAATTTTACGATCCCAGCCCGCAAGGCGAGAAAAATATTACCAGAAACCTAATGGGTTTTCTACCAACCTTTTATATATAATACTATGATTTAGAGATAAAATGCAGGCCAAATATGGATCGGACTCCGTCAGGATGATAAAATAAGGAATAAATAGGAAGAATATACCAATCTTGCATTTTTCACTTTTATTAAAGCTTCGTCAGAGATTGAGAGAAAACAGACAAAAAGACAGAAACTCTGGAATTTTCAATTTTGTTTGAGTCAGTTCCCATTGGTTAGACATGTGTCCCGTTCATTAAAACCGTGGATAATTCTTTATGTATGTAAGTTTGTGAAGATTCTTGTATGTCAAAGTGGGCATCGGATCGTAATGCGTGTTCGTAATTGTGTATGTGTGTGTGTCTGTCTTTGTGCGGCCAAACCAGTGAAGCATTGGTTTCACATTATTCTAATTTATAGCTGATATTTTTTAGGAATTTCTTCTTCGAAATAGATAGATATAAGATGGATTCTTTAAGAATGGATTCAAAGAAAGATGGCGATGTAATGTTTTAGGCGGGTGTATATAGTTGGTAATAATGTTATTAAGTTTTCAATGTACTTTCTCCTTAAAGAATTATGTTATCTGTTAATTATGGTGGCAAAATAAGCAGTCACATTTAATTTATATAACATTTTGTAAGCATTCTCTGCGGCCGATTGCATTTATAATACTCGCCCAATGTGACCTGACATTTGACTAAGATATGTTTTTCACATATTGTTAAAAGGCCAGTGTCCAAGCAAAACATCTACACACACACGCATGCGCACACAGAGAAACGGAGAAGTAACTGGATTTCAGATATCTTTTTAAAAAATAGACTTGTTGAATACACCTGTAATTCGTGGCATAGCTCCTACAAACATCTGGTAATTTTTGTATTGTGTAAAGACGGAACGGGATCGTAATTGTTATTCTAACACACATACCTTTCAAAGAGCATGACTGCATAGCTAATGGAGTTATTAGTTTGTTGCAAAAATAATGTCGTTTTTTGACGTTCAACTTAAAAAGAAAAACGACATTATTTTTGCACCAACGTAATAGTATATCCTAATTTTGCATTTGAATTTATGAAGTAAGATCCAATTGAGATCAAATATGGATCGGTGTCAGACAGAATGATTTAATAAAGGACAAATAGGAAATTAGTTTATAGATCTAACAGGTTTCGCTTTTATTAAAGTTACATAAGATATGGAGAAAATGCAATCTGACATTTTTTATTTGTGTGTTACTTGATTTTCATTGGTTAAACAGACCTCATGTTTACAATTTATAAAGCATATTTTAAATATTTTATTATATTATTTATTTTTAATTCAAATTTTTAAATTGCAATCTGTAAGTAACGCGTCTTCATTTTAACTCATAGAAATAAATAACTCTATCTGCCTTACCAAAGTTTAGTTTAAAAAAATCAGAAAACTATCAATGTGGTTACATGTAAAGAAAACGTAAAATAAATATAATCGATTCTTCTATTTTTAACGAAACGGAAATAATGTGAAAAATTTTAAAGAATATAACAATTTTTTTAAATGTTTCTATAATTTTAGGCCCAGCAGTTTTTTTTTATAACTCATTTAAACATTTGCTATTCTTATAACGATAAAATAGGGAAAGAATTACAACGTTTCCTTCCTGGGGGAGAATAGTTCATCACCAACAAGGCCGTGTAATCGTTTTCTGACTCGAGACTGGCCAGTGTGGATTGGGAAGCGCCACACCAGATATAGTAGAAATAATCCATTCTGATCTGATTTGTAATGATAGAGCATGGCAGCAGGAAATCGGTATTTTCCGGAACAATAAAGGAAACGACTATTTTCCCACAAGATTTAGCGATCGCACGGATATACGAGTTCCGGCATTGCTGACAAAGTTAACCTGGACTTTGATATCGAAAAGGACCTCCAATCTGTGGTTTACTGGGGCAGGAAATGGCTTGTAAATTTTAATGCCTCAAAAAAAAAAAAAAAAACTGCTCTCATAGCCCACCAAAGAGAAACCTCCCTGCCTCCTATCTGCATACCTGATACTCATCGTCACGAGAGCGTCTCTATGCACCTACTTGCTCTCTCGTTTTCCACTGATCTCAAGTGGAATCAATAGAATCATCTCTTGCAAGGAAACTTGGTTCTCAATGTCGCGCCAGAAGGTTTTTTTCGTCCGAGTCCATCCTTCACATCTGCAAATCTACCATTCATCCATGCATTGAATACTGTAGCCATATATGTTCTGGTGCCCCCTGCTATTTGTTACAGTTTTTTGTGTATACTTTGTGACTAGTGAGCGAGTCAAAATGACTCAACTCGCTTTATAGTCCCCCAATAGAAGGTTAACCAATCAGAAGCCGCAGAACATTGTATCCGTCGTGTATAAAGGCGGCCATCTTTGCTTACCCGACCGGAAAGACCAGTACCAACTTGACAGGCGAAGATGATAGAAGGAAGAACTACGCTCTGCTACTTTGCTACGATATCCACTGCGAACCTGAACTACGCTTTCCTACTGTCTCCGAAATATTCACTGCCAACCTCTGGATTCTATACTCGAAGACGACCGTCAAAATGTCTAACACTATTCACCTCGAGGATCTCGACAAAATCCAAAGACGGATATGCAATATGATAGTTCTTGACCTGGCATCTCGACTCCAGTCACTTTCTCACAGACGTCATGTGGCTCCACTCTGTTTTATCTAAAAATATGTTCATGGTAACTGCTCTGACGAGCTATTTTCACTGGTACCCAAAATGCATGAATTTAAACGTGCTACACCATCTCAGTCCCACCCTTTTACTGTCGAATCAGTTAAATGTAACTACCACTTCTGCAACAAGAGCTTCTTCTCTCACACTTCCCGACAGTGAAACTCCATCCATCTTATTGCTTCCCTGATAACTATAATGTACAATGCCAATCGATATCTTCGGATACCTTGATCTTGATCTCCGTTCTTCTCTTTATCCTTTCCTGAAACACCCCTCTTTACTTTTACTTTTACTCTCTGTAACCCTTTGCGCGCTAGTGGCACTGCTGCTTTGCTTGGGCGAAATGCTTAACAAAGCTTTAGATTCAATCGGAGGTTCTTTGAGGTTATGGCCACTTACGATCATTGGGGCAAATATATAGTCGGCTCCGCAGTGGTCAAACGTTACTAGCATGTTTTAAGAGCTATTGAATGACACATCCTAGTTATTTCAGCATTGAATTGTGGGAGTTAGATCTGAAGAGGGTTCATTTTTCAGGTACAGTTCATCCAGATACTCAGAAGTATACCCATTCACCATTGTATAATTTACATGTATGCTTACTAAGGATCTGAGATTGGAGTAATGTTTGCAACCGTTCCACCTTGCAACAAATGTTAATGTTTAATGATAATTCTCTCCAATTTCATATGTTCAAAATAATTCTTTCAAGGTTCTTGAAGTAATTCTTTATATTTATCAAGCATTTTTATTTCCATTTTTTTTTTCACCTCCTGGTCTGCGAGAAAAAATTATACATCGTTCTTTTCTTGTCTTGCAATATTTTGTATAGATTATTTGCTTCTTATGAATCTCTAAGATAATTTGGATTATAATACTTCTAAGGTATGATGCGAATTTGTGTTTGTCTTTCACGCTTGTATCCTCAAACAATAACTGTTTACAGAGTTTCCAACAAATCGCGATCTCCACACAATCATATGTACGTCTATATATTTTGGTAGGCCTACTGCCTTCTCTTCCTTTCCCATATGATTTACCGCATTGTTATATAGAAACATAGTTATACATAAGACTGATTCATCTGTAATTTACACCAAACTTTCTATCTTTCTTTCTTTCTTTCTTTCTTTCTTTGTAACTTACCATTTATTTAATCCCATTTCTCTTCACCTTTTTCTTTCTATATTACATTAATTAGCCAATTAATGGACACTATCTTTTTCATATATATATATATATATATATATATATATATATATATATATATATATATATATATATATATATGTATGTATGTATGTATATAAAATAATTTTATGAAAAAGAAGCCTCAAACACTGATATTCGATGGTTATAATTTATTACATTGGAATCGTAATCACGATCCAATTCATCAGACCTACAAATTCAAAAAGCTTCTTACTCTATCCTAGACATTGAGTTCTACCTGAATTCTATCCTCTTGAGAATTAATTTATACATATATATATATATATATATATATATATATATATTGACCACTATTATTTATATATCTATCTATCTATCTATCTATCTATCTCTCTCTCTCTCTCTCTCTCTCTCTCTATATATATATATATATATATATATATATATATATATATATATATATATATATATATAACATCTTTCGTAGGTTTAGCACTTTGGATGAAAGGGAATTATGGGCTGCTGCTATTAGGTTGGTGCAATAATAATGACGTAATAATGTCGTTTTTTGACGTAACGTCAAAAAACAACATTATTACGTCATTATTTTTGCACCCACCTAATAATTCACCCTAAAAGCTCTTCAATTCAAAGGAACATTTCATTCATAAATTGGCTTGTTATAGTAAGTACAAATGGAGGTCAACTTTTTGAAGGCCAAGTAAAATGCAAATTTCAAATACGTTTCTGCATTATATAAGACGATATTCTTAAAGAGAACTATTTCTGATATGAAAATCAAAACATTCCTCGAATAAAAAGCAGTAATGAAGGAGAGTTAATTAATGAAATAAGCTTTTTAATAATTAATAAGCAAATTAGTTAAACCAGAACTGTGATTTTGCCTAGAAGTAGATAATTTATAATACAGATATTGTGCGTGTAGATTTGTGTATCTATTACCTTCACTTTTTCTTTCTAATTTAATTATTTCTTATTTTAATTAATTTGTTTTAATTATTTTTCATTTTTAATTTGTTTTAATAAATTTTCTCTTATATTCCGCTGTAAAAAATTATATCAGTATCAACGTTCCGTTCAATTCCGAAGAAAAAAATAAAAAAAATAAAATTCAATTTCAAGCACTACAAAAAAAATATCTATGTTTTTTTTTTAGCCTTTTCTGGATGTGTAATTTTTTTTTTTTTTTTTGACTTTCGCCAAATATTTTTCCGGTGGATTTTACTAAGATCCGTTTTTCATGCCTATATGTCAGGGCTCACACAAACCATACTGAATGAGCTAATACATGCCAATTTTTGCATTTGGAGTTATGAACTGGATTAAATAAAGATCAAATATGGATCGTAATCCCACAGAACGATATGCTAAATAACAAGTAGGAAATGTTTTTAAATCTAACATGTTTCGCTTTTACAAAACATTCATCAGAGAATGAGAAATGGAGAAAAAGCAATTCTAGTATTTGTTTATTTTTGTATTGCTTGATTTTCATTAGTTAAACAGATTTCGCGTACATTTCATTTGTCAGGCATTGTTACTGCTTTTTTTAATCTCTTTAGTTCTTTCCACCCCCCCTTTCCTCCCCTCCCCACGCGACTTCCACGCCGACATTCTTTCTCTTATTCCTTTTCGCTTTCTTCCTATTCTTTACCGTTTCTTGCTTAACTTTCATTCTATCCTATTATCCGGTCACGCCGGCGAAGACTAGAAGACAAATCTTTAATTAATCAAACAAATATCCAAATTTCTGTGTCAGAACCTCTTGAGAAAAACATTTTTTTTTCAATAGCTGTTAAGCTAAATAACCAAATTTTTAAGTACTTTTCTTTTATGTCCAAAAAACAGTGATTTTAAAGAAAGGCTTTTAAGCAACAGACAAAGCTCTACTTGTGGACAGATTTGATATAATTACTTTTACAAGAGTAAATTCAATATAAAAAATTAAATAAAAATAACACGCTTGTCTGAAACGCAAATGACAATAGAATGAATATGAAAGATAATTTTACTCTCTTAACATCCTTTGGGAATCTGTTATGCAGTCGGCTTTTATGTAAGTGTGCAGCAGATGATTTGTGTGTGCATATCATGCATGTTTGGAAAGATGCGCTAAAAACAACCATAATCAAAAGAAAGCAACGCCAGATGTTTTCTAAATTAAATTTTTGAATTAAATTCGAGAAAGAAAAATAAAAAAAAATAAACTGACATCACGCGTATACAAAGATTTTAAAGAAAGATTTAACAACTCAGAAAAAAAAAAAAGTTTAAAGAAATATGTTATCGATAACTTCAACAATAATAAATACTGAGCAGGTTTCCATACGTGTTAGCGTGTTGACGAAAAAATCCCATTTCAGCATATTTCCGAAAACTTCGACTTATTGGAAGAAAATGGATGCTTCCTTGAACACCTCACTAATATCCCTTTCAAATCAAGTCCTAGTCTATCCGCATAAGTTTTACTTTCTTCTACCTCTTCTTAAATTCATATCGTATACTCCATTCTGAGTATTGCCTTCAAGCACGAAACAAACTTTCACTGTTCTTTGTTTCGTAGGTTACATTTGGCATTTTTTAGACTTAACTCAAAAACGAAGGATTTGCAGTCATGTTTGTATGGCCATTTGTCCTTGTTTGGCATGGAGAACTAACCTCCAACTTTTGTAGAAGTATTTTTGATACACCCTATATATATATATATATATATATATATATATATATATATATATATATATATATATATATTAAGCATTATGCCCCGAGCAAGGCGTGAAGCCACTAGGGGACTGCAGAAGACATGGAGCAAGATCAGATAGGAGTGATAGAAGAAAGGATGAGGAGAAGGATAGATCAAGGCAACTGGAGATGTCGATTGACATTACATCTGAATAGTTGGAGATTATAGCTCCCAGGGAAACAGTAATTGGGAAGGGTGTTCCACAGGCGAGAGGTGCGAGGTATGAAGCTATTGGAACAGAAGAGACGGCTACATTTAAAAGTTTCTACAGTGAAAGGGTGAGAGCAGGATGCGAGCCTCGTAGGGCGCTTGAATTCATGGAGTCTGGGAACCATTGAAAGCAGCTCATCGGTGCAATTACCATGAAAGTATTTGTAGAAAAGACAGAGAGAGGCGACGGCGCATCTGTGAGAGAGTGACTGTAGACGAGATGCCAGATCAGGGCCAATTATATTACATATCCATCTCTGGAACTCCGAGGTAAACAGAAGGTGCAGAAGGTCCATATATGGCAGCAATACTCCATGCAAGGGCGAATGGTTGATTTGTAGATTTGAAGGATCGACTCCGGCGAGAAAAATTTCCTGGCGCGACATAAGGAGCCAACTTTCCTAGCGGTGGACGAAGCTATTGACTCAATGTATTTTTTCCATCTCAGGTCAGCAGAAAATGTGAGACCGAGCAGTTGCAAAGAGGTGCTCTCGTGAAGTTGAGCGTCAGACATTCTAATGGGAGGCAGGGATTGTTCTCTCTGGTGAGTAATAGAGAACAGTTTTGTTTTTGAGGCATTAAAGTTAACCAGCCAATACCTGCCCAAGTCCCCAACCGATTGGAGGTCCTTTTTAAGACAAACGGCCAGGTTAGTTTTGTCGGCGACACTAGATTCCGGGGAGAAAAATTTCCTGGCGTGGCACAGAGAGCCATATAGTTAAATATAACAGCTAATGAATGTCTATTGTGTTTGATCATGAGCCGTACTTTGATTGCGGGGGAAAAATAAAGATACAAATTGTCCAACATTTGGATAATTTTTAATTTTGCTTCCTCATCTAAGTTTTCGGCTCATATGAGCCATCTTCCGAGTACTTGTGTGGACATTTAAACAATAAATATTCACCATCAAAGATGATATACTGTTATGTTGACGAAGAAGATTCCTACGCTACGATAATGGTCGCTGAATTAGCAGACGCAGGTCGTAAATTTATGATGCGATTCTATGACGAGTAACACGTGAGAGATTGAAATATTCACAACAGAACCATATGTCTAGATGTAATGTAATGTCTTGTGACTAGTTCGAAATGGAATTTTTTTGTGTGTGGGTGGCTTTTTTTAAAAATATAGATTGTTTCCGATATCTGAAAGTCCTTGGGTATGTTTTCCTAAGAAACGTTGTTTAATTGAACTGAAATCAGAACGGTGACAAGTAAATTTACGGGAGAGCGTAGTTGTAGTAAATTATTAGTATCAGAAGTACAATCTCTGAACGGGCATATAAACTGAATATATATATATATATATATATATATATATATATATATATATATATATATATATATATATATATATATATATATATATATTAAACATTTTACAAATGTAAATGAGCAGACAAATCTGAGGAAATTATTACAAAATGCGAAGTAGACACTGAAGTTTTTTTTTTGAACTAATTTAATAAACATCTCTATGGCAGCCATTAGTTGTACGAAGCATATCAAGATGGTATTCGATTTGCAGGATCGATGTTTTCCTCGGATATTCTTGTTCGTCCTCTCCTCCCTCTATACAACCTTGTCCCTGTCAAAATTTTTGTGCCTTGCCCGAATTGACGAACATGACAGCGACTCTCTTTCATACTTAGTTCTGCAGTTTCGTCGAATCTGCGTATCCGATTTTGTTTCAATAAGTCATGGCATACACCATTTTTTTCTTGAGTAGTAGACATTTTTAGGAGTACATTTAACAGTACCTTTTTTATAGGATACCTGAAATGCACAAATAGAATGTGATTAAAATCTTTGATAACTACTGAGTAGGTAGAACATATCTAATTAAGTAATCTAATCAACTGTCTTTGTAACATATATATATATATATATATATATATATATATATATATATATATATATTCAGAGACGGATATGCAATGTGTTTGGCCTTGATCTGGCATCTCGTTTAAAGTCGCTCTCACATAGACATGCCGTCGCCTTCTTCTGTCTTTTCTACAAATACTTTCGCGGTATCTGCTCCGGCGAGCTATTTTAGCTAGTTCCCAAACTGCATGAATTTAAACGTCCTGCTAAGTCGACATCTCAGACCCCACCTTTTACTGTCGAGAAGGTTAAATGTAACCGTCTGTACTACTAAAATAGCTGCATGTCTCTTACTTCCCGTCTTTGGAACTCTCTTCCGTTTACTTGCTTCCCTGATAGGTATAAACTCCAGCTATTCAAATGCAATGTCAGTCGACATCTGCAGATGCCTTGATCTTTTCTCAGTCCTTCTCTTCACCCTTTCCTATTTCATGTATATATATATATATATATATATATATATATATATATATATATATATATATATAATTATGATGCAATAACTTAATTGAATGTAATGCGGTCGTTTGATTTCTCCTCAAAGATGGGAAGCACAGATATGGGTTTTTTTTTATTTTGTTCTGCTTTGACACCTTCTCCTTTTTAAATATGGTAAGACCTCTTATAGTTAGGTGTTATAATAAATTGGTGAATATTTTAGTGCACCAACAGATTCGTTTCTATACGAGCTGCAAAGAGAAATATTATATATGTTGTGCATGGTTTACCCCGTATGTATTTTCCTTGATAATTGTTTAAAGCCTGTCATATTTAGATCGATAGCCTCCTTATTCATTACACCTTAGATTAAACTGTGTTCTAGTATTAACGAAACTTTTAAACATCTGGACCTGATGAGCCTTTCGACGCAAAACCCTTGAATGAGCTATTCTTTTATAACTGTTTATGTGAGCAAAAAAAGTTCACAACCTAATAGACAATTTATGCTCAAACTCTGAAAATCATCAAAATTGCTCGAGCCGTAAAACAATAAATTAAAGAAGTATGTCAAAAAACATATATACAATCGAAAATGATTAATTTTATTTTACATAGTGTGATTCTATTTAAAATAATACTCGGTTCGTCTTTGTTCTGTCAATTAATTCTACAGACAAGCGGTAGCAATGACTATTTCAAATTCCGAAATAAGAATACCTCTGCAATTTCAATTTGAAGCTGTAGATCTGATTAAAATTCCACTCATCTTTCGATGGTCTACTCTCACATACGTTAATGCCGTATTATATTCTGAGAGTTTTAAATGATTTTACTAAGAAGACGCATATTACAGTGAACAACACCCCATTTCCTATCCCTGGTTAGATGTTAGTTCCACTGAAGCAGCTTCTTCACATGAACCACTGCCTTGTTGAACCAGCTCCCATATGGTTGCTTCCCCGACCACTACAATTTTGAGCTGTTCAATCTATAGTTAACAGTTATCTTCCACACATATCTGTGCTTCTCACCCCGTTACCCTTTACCTAGAATGCGGACGACACCACTATTTAGTCCTGTCTCAAAAACAAATCTAGTCTCGCCGACAAAACTAACCTGGCCGTTTGTCTTAAAAAGGACCTCCAATCGGTTGGGGACTGGCGCAGGTATTGGCTGGTTAACTTTAATGCCTCAAAAACAAAAGTGCTCTCTATTACTCACCAGAGAGAACAATCCCTGCCTCCCATTAGAATGTCTGACGCTCAACTTCACGAGAGCACCTCTTTGCAACTGCTAGGTCTCATATTTTCTGCTGACCTGAGATGGAACAAATACATTGAATCAATAGCTTCGTCCACCGCTAGGAAAGTTGGGTCCTTATGTCACGCCAGGAAAATTTTCTCGCCGGAGTCGATCCTTCAAATCTACAAATCGACCATTCGCCCTTGCATGGAGTATTGCTGCCGTATATGGTCTGGAGCCCCTTCTAATTGTCTCAAGGTCCTTGCAATGTAATTGGCTCTGATCTGGCATCTCGTCTGCTTCCGCTCCCTCACAGACGTGTTGTTTCCTCCCTCTGTCTCTTTTTACAAATACTTTCACAGTAACTGCTCCGATGAGCTGCTCTCGCTGGTTCCCAGACTTCATGAATTTAAGCGTTCCACTAGGCTGGCATCTTGCTTTCACACTTTCACTGTCGAAACTGTTAAATGTAGCCGTCTCTTCTACTCCAATAGCTTCATGTCTCGCACCTCTCACCAGTGGAACTCCCTCTCCATCTCTTGTTTTTCTGATAGCTATAATCTCCAACTATTCAAATGTAACGTCAATCGGCGTCTCCAGATGCCCTGATCTAACCATCTCTTCATCCTTTCCTCTATCACTCCTCTTTGTTCTCTCTCCTACTCTATGTAACCCTTTGCGTGCTAGTGGCTTCCCGTCTTGCTTGGGGTTGAATGCTTAAAAAAACAAAAAAACAAAAACCTTCCCAGGGAGAACACAGCTGTAAAAAAAAAACAATAAAGAAAGGCATCTGTGGAGAGAGATGAAATCCCATGTCTTGAAGGGACTTGTTATTTTTTTTTAAAAGTATTCCATTTTAGAAGATATGTTCTCAACGATTTTTATTCATTCACTAATATTTACTGACATCTGGATCTTTAATTTATTTTGTATTATATAAGCATTGTCGACCATCATTATTAATTTTATCTACAGAGTGCCCCACAAAAAAACAAAAAAGGAAATTTGGTAGATTTTATTTAATTGTTAGAGTTTCTGCTACGGTTATTTGAAACAAAAAGCAAAGGATATAAATTTTGTAGCTTAAAACGGAACAAAAAAACAAATGTTACAAGTGGTGTTCAAACTAAAGAACAAAATTTCCTAGCATTTTTACAGTTCCCAAATTGGATGTTCTTTCTTAGAACAATCACTTCACGTCGAAAATTTGATAACTGTGGAATTGTAGAACAACAAATGGTTAAAAAAAAAATGGTTAATTTTTTTTTTTTTTTTGGAGGGCGGGGGGCTCCCTGTAGGATTTATTTAAATTCATGTTATTATTAACATTTTTATTAATATTAATACGTAGCTTAATTTTGGTTAAATCTATCAGTGTCATTAATTATTATTAAGTCTGGACTAGTTTTTACTGTCATGGTATTTTTTTTGTTTTATTTCTATTAGATGAAATAATGTCAACCATTATTCTAAATTTGGTCTACTAAGTAATTTGATCTTGATTTTTATTTCTTTTGCATTTGATGAAGTATTGTCAGTTATATTATTATTCATTTTTATTTGTACTTTCGGCTTAATTTTTATTTTTTTATTAAGTAAAGCATTGCCAACCATTGTTAGTGGTTATTTCACTAGTATTTACTTCTATTCGAATAGTTGATTTATTGTAATGTAGAGGCATTGACAGCCATTATTATTGAATTTTGACTCGTACTTACTTTCATCTAATTTTTCTTTATTTTGTCTTACAGGAAGCATAGCCAGCCATTATTATTAAATTTTGACTTGCATTTACTTTCATCTTAAATTTTATTTTCTCTAAGAGGAAGCATTGTCAGCCATTATTATTAAATTTTGACACATACTTACTTCCCCCGTAATTTTGTATCAGACGAAGCATTGTCAAATATTATCAGGAATTTTTACTCGTGTTTATTTTCCTTTTAAGTTTCTGTTATTTTTTTTATCTTATCTTTTACAAATGCCACCTGCCTACGACGTAAACTGAGAGCACAACATATACATACATACACACACATACACGCACGCACACACACACACACACACACACACACACACACACACACACATATATATATATATATATATATATATATATATATATATATATATGTGTGTGTGTGTGTATATATATATATATTCACTGCCAGGATTTAGCTACAGAAATAAAATCATTAACACGGTCGGTTACTCGAAATTATTCAATTTAATGTATAAACATTTCCTAATCCAACATGATAATGACTATAGTTATTACCATCTATATTAATATCTAAAATTATTACTATGGAGATGTATAACTATAGTTATTACCGTAGAATTAAAGCATTGTGCATATGTTGACTGCAATTATAGTCTATTATTGTAAATATCACCTATGTACTTGTCTTATCGTTTTCGATTTTGTTTACAGCTTTTGCAATATTTTAATTTCCGTTGATTTAAAGCTTCAGATATTAGATGACGCATGTCTATGACATGAAAAATTCTGACGCATAAGACTGTTTAGTTCTTTTCGTAGTCTCACATAATTATCAAGTGAATTTTGATTTTAAACGTTCATTATATAATAGCCAAACACTAATGAATGGGGTTATAATATGACAAGAAATGACATTGTTGTAGAGAAAAAAGTCGATTTTGTCTATCTATCTATCTATCTATCTATCTATCTATCTATCTATCTATCTATATATATATATATATATATATATATATATATATATATATATATATATAAAGAAATATAGTTTTAAGGTGTGGTATATTTATAGGATAAAGTGCTCAATATCAGAGATATCAGCGATATCAGCGTATGTAAATATAAATATAAGTGTGAACATTGGAGTCAACACTCAGTGGCAACAGACTGTTTCATGCTAGGCGCAATCGTCAGTCCGCGAATGTTGGATTTTTCCTCGACTATTTATATATATATGAGTGAGTGGTGCATTGTGGGTAATCTATTTTGGCGGTTATTTTTACCAAAGTGGCTTGTTTATTTATTTGTTTGAAAAAAATATACAAAATAAAAAAAAAATAAGCAAATAAATAAAAAACAAATAAAAATTAATCCAAATAAATAAATAAAGGAAAAAATTAAAAATCGCCCCGCTAAAATAACTGTTGGAAGTAATAAAAATAATCATAAATAAGAAAAATAAGTAAAAATAATAAATCCAAATGAATAAATAAATTAAAAACTGCCCTTGCCCCGCCAAAATAACAGAATAGACTACAGCAAGCAATCTAAACATTGAAGGAATAAATAGCCTTAATTATCTTCCCAGACCAAGACTAATGATTCAATAAGCGACCTAAGCAAATGCCCCACCATCTTTCCTATGGCAATAAAACATAAAAAAAAACGAGACAATAACTAATACAAAATGAAAATAAATAAACAAGCCATTTTCGTAAAAATAACCGCCAAATAGATTACCCACAATGCACCACTCACCCATATATATATATAAATAGTCGAGGAAAAATCCAACATTCGCGGAGTGACGATTGCGCCTAGCATGAAACAGTCTGTCGCCACTGAGTGTTGACTCCAATGTTCACACATTTATATTTACATACGCTCTATCTCTGATATTGAGCACTTTATCCTATAAATATACCACACCTTAAAACTATATTTCTTCATATATATATATATATATATATATATATATATATATATATATGTGTGTAATATTTTTATTGAAGGCATGAAATTAAAGTTTTTGTTGTGAATTTTGATAATGATTAACCATGGTGCCTGTATTTTTGTGATGCAGTTTAAACGATACCGTTGGGCCAATTTCTTAAATGGGAAGGAAGTTTCTTCCGTAAAACTCAGCGTTTGAAAATTCTTCATTTTATTTGACTTCAAGCATCGATTATAAAAGCCAGTGCAGTGGAGAATATACAACAATATATATATATATATATATATATATATATATATATATATATATATATATATATATATATATATATATATATAATGTGATTATTTTTATTGTTTGTGAATTATATTTCCTGCTTTTCATTTTGGAGTGCCGTGTCTAATCTATGATCCCTAGGTCCTATAGGAGAATTGGTATTTAATTGATGGCATTTTTCTTAGTATATGGGATATTCCAAGAAAGGCCATCTTTTGGGCAACTCGTATGTTGATGTTACCTGAGGCACAGTTATTAAAAGTGTCCATTCCTTTTTCTCACGAGGCCCAGTACTCCGATTATTATTGGTCTCAGTCACAGTCTTCATTCCTCATATCCTGTTCATGTCGGTCTCCACCTACTTGTAGTTGGACAATTTCTCGATTATTTTATGGACGTGTTTTTCTCAGAGGGTATTGCTGTCATATTATTATTATTATTATTATTATTATTATTATTATTATTATTATTATTGAAAACGTTATTTTTAACGGATATTCAGATTTGAGTCGACGCTCCATTTATTTTAAACAGTAATTTATTTTTTCTACCAGATAATCACGTAAATAAAGTTCAATATAACACAGAGAATCACACACACACACACACACACACATATATATATATATATATATATATATATATATATATATATATATATATATATATATATATATATATATAAGTGAGGATGGTTCTGCACAAAGCCTCACCGCTATAATCAAATCTCATGTGTTGTTGTCTGGGCTGTCGGTTCCCAGGAATTGAGCTGCTTGACACTCCATACGTTGAATACGACGGGAGAGTCGAACATACACACACACACACACACATACACACACACATACATATATATATATATATATATATATATATATATCTTCATATATATATATATATATGTGTGTGTGTGTGTGTGTGTGTGTGCTTGTCGGAATGTATGTGTATTTATGTGTGTATGTAAGTCTGTATGTATGTGTGTGCATGTATGTTTGTGTATAAATGCTGAAAAGCTTTTTATTAACTTCCCAAAATCTTGGTTACTGAAATACTGATTTGGCAATATACTGTCACCGTCGGCATGATGACAAACCCTCATTCTCTTTTTTTTTTTCCCATTTGCATATATTTGCATATCCCTCTGCCTGAACTCTCCAGTTTACTTTCGCTCTCCTCATGGACGAAAAGGTAGCATTTTCATTTGCTTTTCATAACGCAACGCTACTCTGTTCGAGTCAGCGCCACTCGCAACAATAGATAGAAAAATAATATAATAACAAGGATTTGTTTCGCGAAGGGATGGCAGTCATTTTTTTCCCCGAAAAAATCATTTCTGCGTAAGAGAGGAGTAGGAAGAAGAGAAAAAAGCAGTAGGAGGTGTAGGGATGAGAACGGAGAGATATTTCTTCCACGCTTGTTCGTGTATTCCACACACAACGAGAAGACTAACTGCTTTCATCCTCAAACCAAATATCCACAAAGTAGTTTCGTTACTACTGGCGTCGTTATTGTAATTATATTTTCGGATAAAGGCAAAAGGACTAATCACTTTACATCCAACCAACAAATCATATATATATATATATATATATATATATATATATATATATATATATATATATATATATTTATGTATGTATATGTGGCAGAGGGAGATGCCTGAACGTGAGTTAAAATTTCTCATTTCCATCTATATATAAGATTAAGTTTTATTTGTATTTCAGACTTGTGTTACGCAAGCTGACATTCGAGTTTTCTGTGTAGCGTGGAGACACCTTCAATTGTCTTAGAGTCCGAATGTATGTTTAATGTTGCATATTGTGTCCGTGTGTCTGCTATTTACTTTTCTTTCTACTCTTTCTGTTTTTTGTCTTTCTTCTCTTTTCTTTCTGTCGCTCTGTGTATGTTGAGGCTTTGGGGATATGTCATAGAGTACCGATATTGAAGAGTCTGCGCGTTTCCATTATTTTTATTTATTTATTTTTTTTTAAAATATCATCCCGCTTAAGAGAAAGCAGTTCATAGCTATCCACAGCTTCCTTTTCTAGTTTCCATAACCGTTACTAGCCTTGATGTTTTGAGAAGGATAGTGAACTGGTTTATCCTTTGATCTCTTTACAGTTTTGAGTTTAGAATTCTTCTTCTCCTAGAATGGTTACCACCCAAGGGTAAAGAGCCCAGTCTACCTTTCTATTTCTCTAATAGCTTGAGGTTGATTCATACCTTTCCTAAGAGTTTTAACGTGAATATGAATTTAGCAGATGAAGATAAAAACTCGGCTCATTGTTCGCATTTTCAAACGGCTCGGTATTTTTATATTTTTCTTTTATTTGTGAAAAATTGAACTTAATCGTCATCTATATACGGACAACCCTTTGTGTGTCATTTAATGCCGAAACCTATTTTTGAGTTTTTTTTAAGAATAATTCTTTTCTTCAAGCGTAAATATAGTACTAATAAATTTCAGTATGCATTTAAATGATCTGGCAAGACAGTCTCTGCTACTATTTAGAGAGGAAATGGATTCATACCTTTTGCAGAGGTATTGATGCGTAAGTGACAACAAAGAATTCGACTGGAATTCGACCTCGGATCCTCGGTTTCTCGTTCTACATGAGGGAAAATATTCAATTTTTTTTCTAATTGAAAGAAAATAAGTCTAGTAGGAGAATATTTTTTATTTCCATCACTCTTCGCTTTTGTGACGTTCATTTTTTAATATTGAGGAGTAGCTTTCATCTGGGTTCGAACCGCAAGGCATTATATGTATAAATATTTCTATAAGTCAGGGTGTGTGCATAATTATGTATCCGTGTGTGTAAGTGTATACATGCGAGCGATTGGCACATGCCACTCTTCTTTGACAGATTATTTTTGTTGTCTGGATTTTGTTTTCAATGAAGATGATTTGTCTCTAACGCGTTAGTTTAAATTCTTGATGTTACTGCATTTTGCTATGTTTTGTTATCTATGACGCTGTGGAAAATAAAATACTTAAGCGTCACTGGATGTTTTGGTTGGCGCCAGGTGATTTTTGTTTCTTTCATGACAAATTCACTTGCCTATTTTAACATGCTATAAAACTATTGTCAATTATAATTTATTATGACATAATTTCTACTTTTTATTCGTTCTGGCCTTAGGATTTCTTCTACCATTCAATAATAATACTACTAATAATAAAATTATTATTATTATTATTATTATTATTATTATTATTATTTCTTATTTTCTTTGATTTCTGGCGTTTACACATTTCTTTCCGGGTCCCGCCCAGGGACCTAAGGTTAGAAATGGCATCATGACACATTCCACTGACAAAAAAAAAAAAAAAATTACATAGATAAAGCCCTTCGTAAAGTGTGGGCTGTACTTGTCAGAACAATTTTTTGTATCTCCTTGAGGAATGGACTTCCAGGAATCCCTTCAATTAGTCTACTGCAATCTTTTCCAACCAGTCCTAGGGCTCCAACTACAACAGGGATTGTCGATGTTCCCATATGCCACATTTTTGAGATTTCTATTTCAAGGTCCTTGTATTTTGACAGCTTTTTGAATATCTTTGTAGTCAGCAGGGACTGCCATATCAATAAGGAGGCACCGTTTTTGTTTGTGGTCTTTAATAACAATATCTGGGAGGTTGGCCTTGATTGTTCTGTCAGTGTGTATTGTGTAATCCCATAGAATTGTAACAGGTCCTATCTCCGTAACCGGGTCTGGGTGGTGTTCATACCATTTACTTTCAGTTTTCTTACCGTAGAAGTTGCAGATTTTCCAGTGCAGATATTGGTCCACTCTGTCATGTCGGGTTTTATATTCAGTGGGTGCCAACATCGTGCAACCTGATACAAGATGATCAATCGTTTCTGAATATTTATCACAGAATCTGCATTTTGGGCTGACACAATATTTTAGTATATGTGCTTGAGAATTCCTAGTTAGCAAGCATTGGTCCTGCGCAGCAAGGATAAAACCTTCAGTTTCCGCTTTCAACCCTGCACTGCGTAGCCACTGATGGGTACGGGTTTTGTTTACATCAGCTTGTTTGGTACGGGCATGAAGTGGTTTATCTTGCCATCGCGTCTGTATCTGGTCGGTTGCATTCTTCTTTGCTGTCTTTTTTAAGTATTTTTCCAGTTTCAGCCGCTGTATTGTGCTGTAGTTGCATCTCTACGCCCATTTGAAACTCAATTTTGAATTTGTTGGCTTCTTTCATTACGGAGTAAAGACGCTTACTACTTTCATGTTCCTTGACGCATACAGTCATCCAGTCTTGTGTAGTTTCCAAGTATCTTTGGAGGCCAATTGTTGTAGTTTTGTAGGACAGTTCTAGTTGAACTAATCCTCTGCCTCCTTCGGATCTGGACACATACAGACGATCAACATCAACTTTGGGATGATGCATGCGATAGCAAGTGAGAAGCTTTCTCGTTTTGGCGTCCATTCGCTTAATTTCAGCTATGGTCCAGTTAAGGACATTAAAGCTGTATTGCACCAATGGGACAGCCAATGTGTTTATAGCTTATATTCTTTTTTTGAGTTTAGTTCAGTATTTAGTACCAGATGTACACGCCTGTAGTACTCTTTTCTTATTTTTTTCTTCATTTGGGGGTGTTGTATGCCATCTCCTTCACTAATTCCTAGGTACTTATAAGCTTCATCATGCTCCAATTCCCTAATCTTTGTGACAAAATCTAAATCTATTAAGGGTGTTTCTGTAATTCTACCTTTCTTGAATGTTACTTTTGCACATTTATCTAATCCAAAGTCCATACCTATGTCGTCACTGAAGTATTTTACAATATTGAGGAGGCCTTTCAACTCATTGTCGTCTTTGGCAAAGAGTTTGAGATCATCCATGTAGAGTAGGTGATTCAATATTTTCTTATTTATTTTGTAACCATAGCTACTGTTGTTCAGTTCATGTGTAAGAGGGATTAAGGATAAACAAAACAGAAGGGGTGACAGAGAGTCTCCTTGACAGATTCCACGTCGGATATTCAGACGGTTGGATATGGCAGTGCCCCCGGTGTGACTAAGGTATTGTTTGGTGTTCTACATTCCCATGCTGTGCTTAATGAAATTTAATACCACAGGGGAGGCTTTGTACATTTCTAAAGTCTTAAGGATCCAAGAATGTGGAACACTATCAAAGGCTTTACGATAATCAATCCACGCTGCACTGAGATTTCTGCGTCGTCTCCTGCAATTTTCCAGGATCATTTTATTTATCAGCCATATGAACCTCTTTTGCATCCCTTCTGTTCCAGCGGGAGAATGTTGTTTGTTTCGAAAAAGGAATAAGTACGATTCGGTGCGGTTTATCATTATTATCATTATTATTATTATTATTAATATTATTATTATTATTATTTCCTTTGATTTCTGGCGTTTACACATTTCTTTCCGGGTCGCGCCCAGAGAGCTAAAGTTAGAAATGGCATTATGACACTTTCCACTATCAAAAAAAGAAAAAAAAAATTACATAGATAAAGCCCTTCGTAAAGTGCGGGCTGTTTTTTGTATCTCTTTGAGGCATGAACTTCCAGGAATCTCTTCAATTAGTCTACTAGAATCTTTTCCAACCAATCCAAGTGCTCCAACTACAGCAGGGACTGTCGATGTTCCCATCTGCCACATTTTTGAGATTTCTATTTCAAGGTCCTTGTATTTTGACAGCTTTTTGAATATCTTCAAAGATACATTGCAGTCAGCAGGGACTGCCATATCAATAAGGAGACACTTTTTTTGTTTGTCGTCTTTAATAACAATATCTGGACGGTTGGCTTTGATTGTTGTCAGTGTGTATTGTGTACTCCCACAGAACTGTAACAGGTCCTATCTCCGTAACCGGGTCTGGGTGGTGTTCATACCATTTTCTTTCAGTGTCCTTTCCATATAAGTTGCATATTTTCCAGTGCAGATATTGGCCCACTCTGTCATGTCGGGTTTTATATTGAGTCGGTACAAATATCGTGCAACCTGATACAAGATTATTATTATTATTATTATTATTAGCAGTATTATTATTTTTTTATTTTTATTCTTTCCAAATCTATTTATCTATGTCAATTTTATTTCTATATAAATAAATGCAAATGTCAGTGTGTCACACTGTTTTAACTTTACTCCTAGAAGCCGTAGACCAATATATCATGCTATTTTCGAATAAGGTTGACTCTGTGAGCAAATTAAAAAATATTCCGAGTCGAATCCGGACCCGCAATCCTTTTTCGATTTCCAAGTTTTCATGTTTGCAATTCTTTTCGGTGATTTCTTACGTGATTTTTTTTGTGACGAAGTTTTTGTGCGATGACAATTTTTATAACTTGTAAATAAATTTGGGAATAATTGAAATTAATTACGAAATCCATCGAAAATCATTAAAAATCATAGCTTGTACGGAAAGTAATGACCTACGTACATCAAACTGTCTTCAAATTAAGTAGCGACAGAAGAATTATAGTTGAATTTTTAAAAGTTAAGCTTAAATATTAATGCAATACGTAAATGCAGCGATCAATTTTGAGTTCTTCTGTACTTTATTATTGCCTATCGCATAACTGCAACAGTATTCCTCCTAAAAAAAGAAATCTCTTCCAACTAAGGAGCAGATCACATTAAAAGAGCCTAGGCTGCATCGGGGTAAAGAAAGTGCCACGCAAATGAAAACACAGATCAAACAGCAGCCAAAAGAGTTTCCAATGCTGAGAATATGCAAAGACATAGGGACTCTTAAACTCCTGAACAATTCGAAGGCCCAATCAAAAGTCCTTCTCAGGAGATAGATTAATTACCCCACTATAGGGCGGATTTTAAATTAGTCTTCCAAATTTCTTATTATTATTTGGTGTTCTTTTCTCCATTTTTATTGCATTCCCTCTTTCAGTTTCTTTTCTTTTTCGTTAATTTTTTAACTTTTGTTTTTCTTCTTTTTTCTACATTTTTCGTTTTCACTATCTTTTTACTTTTCTTTTCTTCTTTCTTTACTCGTAATAACGTGTTCTCGGAAGTCTTATTCTTTCTTCTCTTGATATCAGCTTCTGCTTTCTTTCCACCTCTTCCTCTCTTTTTCACAGCAACACCTTCTCCTTACTCTCCTTTTCTCTACATTCTTTTTTATGTGACTTCTAATTTTTCATTCTTCTTGGCGCTTTTCAACATCTTTTCCTTCTTTTCAAGCGATGGTTCAACTAATCATTACTATCAATATTATTTATTTGTTGTGAAATTAGACGAAAAAGCACCACCTTAGAAAACACTTTCTCTTTAATATACAGGCTGCAAATTTGTTGCCTAAATTAGGCAAAAATGGAAATAACACTGACATCTCATTTTAACAGATAAATGTACCAAAATTACTCAAAAATATCTTGGAATACTAAAAGAGTAAATCTATTCAATAGAATTACCATTTGCATCAACGATGGCCTCCAAACGATTTCGGAATCTCTGACATTTCTTATGGAATACGGTCTCCTTGTTTAAGGTGTTGACTGCTACCCTAATCCTGGTTTTCAGTTCATCTTTGGTGTTGCAAGGAATTTTGTTGGTCTATCGCTCAAGTGCGCCCCACACATAATAATCTGGAGAGTTAGATGGCCAGATGTAAGAGATGATGTGGTCGCAGAAATTGTCTGACAGCTATGTCTGTGTTCTCCTGCTTGGGTGTCATAGTGCAGAGTCTTGTTATCAGACATAGGTTCTTCCAACAGTTACCGTCTTCACCTAGTCCAGCACTACACCCTCAAGGTACTTAATGTAGGTTTTCGTGTTGAGTCTAGGGCCCTGTGGAGGATGAATGATGGTATAACGTAGCCATCACTTAGTAATCACTTCAAACACATTCGTAATTACTCTTAGACTTATCCAACTGTTTCCGAATCTTCTGCACTGTCTCCAGTTCAATGTTCGTATCGAAGCTTCTGGCATGAATCCTAAGTAGTTCAGCTTGCCATTTGCAAATTTTTGGCGCAGTGATTTGTGTCATAGAGATGTTTCTCTCACAGACGGTACGGCAATTTACCCATCTCGTCCTGTACACAATGTACACTCTACTGGTGTGCGTTGTAGTCTCCTCAATGTGGATAAATAGATATAAGAAATATTATGGGAAAAAATACTGAAATATTGCACGATTTCAACGACATACGTCTGTCTCGCAATCTCTCGTTGAAAGGACAGGATATTTAATTCGATATTAGGCTAAACATAGACTTAAGTATCTTGTTCTTTGAATCGCTTGAAGACTGTATGGCAGCCGAATAAAAAAGTCACCAAAATGGCAACATCATTTGTGTATCGTATTTTTAATATTTCATATATTGTCCCTTTTTATATATGTTTCATATTTTACATCAATCACTGTTCGTTGAGAACCCTCTTTTTTATTATACAATATTGTTGTGGCCTGTTTAGGGTCCAGAAAGAAAGACATGGAAGAAGAAAGTAGGTTGAAAAAGTATATTGAAGATATATACAAAATAATAGTGTTAGTAATAAGTAGATTAGCACTGCGTCTACTACTCCACTTCACTTCTATCCGACTCTCGCAGTTTGTATTTATGAGAGGAGGAAGAGTTCATTATGCTATAAGAGGGTTTACCACAACAATACATATACAAAACACACACACACACTCACAAACACAGACACACACACACACACACACATATATATATATATATATATATATATATATATATATATATATTTCGTTGGATTGATGTGAGTTTGTGACCCTGGGTTTCACGCTTTTGCGATCATCAGACAAACTC
Organism: Acanthosepion lycidas; assembly: GCA_963932145.1. Taxonomy (NCBI): domain Eukaryota; kingdom Metazoa; phylum Mollusca; class Cephalopoda; order Sepiida; family Sepiidae; genus Acanthosepion; species Acanthosepion lycidas. The sequence continues at coordinate 106,565,010 of OZ010585.1, forward strand.
CTAACCTTCGAATAAGTACCGCGCATATAAAATATAAATAATTATATATATATATATTTATTTATATTTATATTTATATTCACACACACACACACACACACACACACACACACATATATATATATATATATATATATATCACAATGAGAAGCCACGTATACTTTCTCAATATGTATATATAGAAAAACAACTAAAAGTTGCAAATTAAAAAAATAATAATGTTTTTTTTTATGAAAGTATTTATTTATATTTGATATGTCAGATCGACCTCGATCTTTCTTCAGAAATAACTGTTTTAGAGGTTTGTTTACAAGTAGCGTCCGTCAAACAAACCTGAAAAAAACATTATTATTTTTTTAATTTGCAACTTTTTAATATATATATATATATATATATATATATATATATATATATATATATATATATATATGATTATCAAAGATTATCAAATAAAAATACATATGTACTCTCCCTCACACAAAAATGCTCACGGACATATATATATATATATATATATATATATATATATATATATATATATATATATATATATACGTGCGTGTATGTATATATATATATATATATATAATATATATATATATATAAAGAGACGATGAACTTATGGTTATTAGAAATTCAATTAACTTCAAAATTAAAAGAATTAGAAAGGTATTATATAAAGAATTTAAAAGCATGCGCTTAAAATATACTGTTAGCACTAAATTAAAAAAAGTGAACTTCCTGGATATAACATTAGATTTAAATAAAAATACATACCCACCTTATAAAAAAACCAACACCAATCCTTTATATAAACACCCGAAATCAAATCACCCACCATCTATAATTAAACATATACCGTTATCTATCAGTAAAAGAATTAGTACAAATTCAGCAAATGGCAAGATTTTCGATGAGCATATCAATTCCTATAATAAAGCTCTAAAAAAGAGTGGCTACAAAAACCCAAAACTAACTTATATAAAAAATGAAAATAGAAACCATAGAAAAAACAGATGTAGAAAAATAATTTGGTATACACCCCCATACAACCAAATGGGAAAAAACAAATTAGGACAAAAATTCCTCGCATTAATAGTCAAGCATTTTCCTAGTGGAAGTAAACTAAGTACTATTTTCAATAAAAATACACTAAAATTGAGTTACAGCTGTACGGAAAATTTAGAAAAAATTATTAAGAAACATAATGCTAATATCTTAAATAAACACTTATACCAAAACCAAAAAAATTTCGACAATGGTAAAATTAAAATAAAAACTGATGAAAATAATCAAAAATTATGTAACTGTAGAAACACTCATAATTGCCCTCTACAAAATAAATGTCGCACTGAATCATTAGTATACCAATGCAATATCTCTTCGATTGAAAATCCTGAAAACATAAAAATATATGTAGGTTGCACTAGCCATGAGTTCAAAAAAAAGTTTCAACCAACATCAAAGTTAATTTAGGACAAATAAATATAAAAATCAAACATCTCTTTCGAAGTACTTCTGGCACCTAAAAGAATCAAATAAAACACCTACAGTAAAATGGAAGTTAATAAGAAAAGCTAGAATATGTAGGTCATTAAATAACCCATCTCTTTTGTGCATACATGAGAAACTATATATTACTAAGTTTATAAAAAATAAAAATTTACTGAATCAATGAAATGAAATAACTATTTTATGCCGTCATTGTCAAAAATTTTCCTTAAATAATATTTAAAAATAAAAATAAATTTAAAAAGTGCGACCAGGTAATATACGTACTTATATTTAACGTGAAAAATAATTTTATATACTGTAAGTAATTCTATTACATTTACAAAAAAAAAAGATTAAAAAAAATAGTCTATTAAAATGACAGTGAAAATATTTTAAAGTTTTATTTAAATTGTAGTTAAAACGAATTCTAACCTAAACATCTTTAAAAATTGTAGTTAAATAAAACGTAATCTAACCTAAACACGTCTCTCAAAGTACTACCAGCACTTAAATGAATACAATAAAACACCAACAGAAAAATGAAATTATGATGAAAACCTATAAGATGTAGGCCATTGAATGACCCATGTCCTTTGTACCTACATGTGAAACTATATATTACTAATTAAAAAAAAAAAATAAAGTTTACTAAATCAGAGAAATGAATTTTTGCCGTAATTGTCATAAATTTTACTTAAATAATATTGAATTATATAAATTTTAAAAAATCGTAATATACATACTTATACTTGATATGGAAAAATAATTTTACTTACTGTAAGTAATTCTAATACATTTACTTCTTTTAAAAAGAAATATAGTCTATTAAAACTAACAGTGAAAATATTTTAAAGTTGTATTTAAAATTGTAGTTAAATAAAACGAATTCTAACCTAAAAATCTTTTAAAATTGTAATTAAATAAAACGTATTCTAACCTAAAGACCTCCCTCTAAGTACTACAAGCATTTAAAAGAATCCAATAAGGCACCTACAGTAAAATGAAATTGATATGAAAAACTAGAAGATGTAAGCCATTGAATGACTCATGTCCTTTGTATTTACATGAGAAAGAATATATTACTAGGTTTATACAAAAAATAAAAGTTTACTAAATCAGTGAAATTAATTAGCTATTTTTGCCGTCATTGTTATAAATTTTACTTAAATAATATTTAAATATAAAAAAATTGTTACCTAATAATATACATACTTATACTTGATGTGAAAATAATTCTACATACTGTAAGGGATTCTAATACATTTACTTGTTCTTAAAAGAAATATAGTATATTAAAAATTAAAAATTAAAATAGTTTTCAAATCGTAGTTAAATCAAACGTATTCTAACATAAACACTCCACCAAAATCTTTAAATATACAAATAGAAAAAAATGCCGTAAGAATTTTTGCCGTTAGCAATAAAATTTTTACAAAATCCAGACGACATGCATTTAATGGATGTCAGATTTCATTGAAAAATACATCCCTACCCCTACCAAAACGTAACTAATAACTGATACATAAAAATACAGACATAATGAACACGCAAACACCCCTTGTCTGGTTGAATTGGATTTCTCTGTATCCTTGGAAACGTGAATTATGATTTTTGGTGTGTCATTAAAACCCAGTAATTTTAAAAGTTACTCCAAAATTCGCTTGAGGATGAAATGGAAACTAATGTCATTAATTTAATTACAAAATTAAATTCGGAACTTTCAGCTTCCATTTTTGTAAAATGTGTAGCGAAAAAACACATTTTAAATCAATTAATTTATAATATATATATATATATATATATATATATATATATATATATATATATATATATATATATATATATACGTGCGTGTGTGTGCATTTGTGTTTGTTGGGGTACATATAATTTTTTTTATTTTATAATCTTTCATAATCATATACCAGATGCAGTTTTATAGTGACATTTCTCAAATTTTCAACAGTGATATAAATTAAACAGTGAATAGAGGAATAATTTATTTTAATAAAAATATTAAATACCTACATTTATATATATATATACATATATATAAATATTTTATTAAAATATTAAATGAATATATATATATATAATATTAAAATATTAAATATTAATATATTAAATACATACTTATATATTTATATATATAAAATATTGAACATTAATATATTAATATATTTATACCTACATGTATACATATTAAATACCTACATATTAATATATTAATACCTACATATTAATATATTCACATATTTATTAATATATTAATATGTATATTTTAATATATATAATAATATATTAATATATATATATATTAATATATTAATAAAGTAATACCTACATATTAATATATTAATACCTTCCTATATATATATAATAATACCTACATATATATATATATGTGTGTGTGTATATATATATATATATATATATATATATATTAAATACCTACACACACACGCACACACACACACACACATATATATATATATATATATATATATATATATATATATATGAAGAAATATAGTCTTAATGTTTGCTATATTTATGGGATAAAGTGCTCAATATCAGAGATAGTGCGTCTGTAAATATAAAAGTGAATGTTAATAAATATAAAAGTTATATATATATATATATACCAAGTTTATATATATATATATATATGTATATATATATATATATATATATATATATATATATATGCTGTATATATATATATATATATATGCTGTATATGTATGTGTTTCTATGTGCATGACAGTGTCATCACGAACAAGCACATTCCCCCTCCCACTACTGAACATAGTCAAACAAGCACAAATAGATGCAATTAAAAAAATACCTAGGGTCACAAAGTTATATCCATACAACTGAATATGTTAACTCTATCATTGATATTGAGCGCTTTCCACTAAGTAATGCGCATATAGAATAATATATATATATATATATATATATATATATATATGTGTGTGTGTGTGTGTGTGTGTGTGTGTGTGTGTGTGTGTGTGTGACTACATCTGTCTTTTTTATTCGAACCTTAATTTTAGTGGATACGCGTAATTGAGTAGATGCTTTATTTATTATCAACACTATTTTTCGTCTACTGGCCTGTTAATACCCCCCTCCACAAAAAATTAAATGTATGTTAAAAGATAGATTAAAGAATAAATGATAAAGCATAAAACAGACTTGCCCCAGAATTTTGCCCTTATTGGCTCTTCATATTTTGTGCATGCTTAATCATTGTCGGAAGATTCAACGATTATCCAAATCTATCACAGATCTTTGCTTTCCTCACATATTTAATGGGTAAGCCATTTTGAATTGGGATTATAGCTAGGAAACTCTTCTATTTATTTTTCTCATAAGCTTCTAAATATTTTATGCTTTCTGATTACAAAATAAAAAAATTACAATTAAATTAGAACAGCTACAATATTTTATGCTTTGTACATTGTCATTAATTTTCTTGGGATTGATAGAGGAATTTGTTACCTTCTCCATGGTGATTTTATTGAGACACCATCTATAATTTATCAAACCTTTCACTCATCAAGTGTTTTTCCGCACTGTCATAGGTTCTATTTCTTCGTCCTACCATGTTGGTGACACTCACTCCCGAACGACACAAAGAAGAGCGGAGTAGCCGATTTAGTCGCTGACCATCTGATAAAAAGTAAAATTATAAAGTTTATCTTAGCTTATCTTCTAAATTATATACATACATGCATACACACACACGCGCGTGCGTGCGCACACATACAGACACACACATATATATAACCTTTAATTATTATATTTTTTAAATTTTATTGGCTACAAAAAAATTTAAGTGCATTGCTAGATTGTCTTCTTAATTGGCTACAAAGAATTAATGTGTACTACTAGATTGGCAACAATTGAAATAAGTGTACTAATAGATTTGCTACAAGACTGGCTACAAAGTAATTCAATTGTACTATTAGATTGTGTACTGGATTGGCTTACAAGTGAATTTATGTGTGCTAGTTGACTGGCCACTTGATTGGCTACAATTGAATTTAAGAGTACTACTTGATTGGCTTAAAGTGAATTAACTATACTCCTACTTTGGCAGCTAGATTCGTTACTCGTGAATTTAAGCCTACTAATAGATTGGCTACAAATGAAATAAGTGTACTACTAGTTTGGTTACTAGATTCACTACAAATGAATTTAAGCGTAGTACTGGATTGGCTAAAAGTGAATTAAGTCTGCTAGTTCTTTGGGAACTAGAGTGACTACAAGTGAATTAAGTGCAGTAATATTTTGGCTACAAAGGAAGTTAAGTGAACTACTAGATTGTCTAAATGGTTGGCTACAAGAGAATTTAGGTGTACATTGGCTACAATTAAGTGTACTACTAGCTTGGCAACTAGATTGGCTACAAGTGAATTTAGGCGTACTAATAGATAGGCTACAGGTGAATTAAGCGTACTCCTACATTATTTAAATGTGAATTAAGTGTACTACTAGATTGGTTACTATATTGGCTACAAGTGAAATTAAGCGTATAAATTGATTGTTTTCTAGTGAATTAATAGTTTGGTAACTAAATTGGTTGTGAATGAATGAAGTGTACTACTAGATTGGTTACTAGATTCTAACAGTTTCTTTTCTCGCACTTCTCACCTATGAAAACTCTTCAGGTTTCTTGCGTCTCACCTAAAATCTTAAAGGTTTTAATGCAACGTCAAACGCCATTTCAGCCTTCCTGATGATGTTCTTTTACTGTCCTTCTCCTCACTGAAACTTCATCATTCTCTACCAGTGAACCCTAGCGTCTTAGGAACATTATCTCTTCGCTTAGAGGAAATGGTAAAAAAGAAAAACGTAAGAGGAATACAGAGATCAAACAAGGGCACTATATAAGAAACATGTGAAAATGGAAGTCGGTGGAAGATCAAACATTGCTAGGGTGTACAAATGATATGGAGTTGTGGAGAGCCATGATCGTCACCGACCTGAAGGGAAACGTTACATAAAATAAGAAAACTTTTTAAACCTGAATAGAATATTTTTTTTTATCTCGAGGTAGACATTAATCTCTGTCCTGTGTCTTTTAATTTATTTATGTATCTTGCAAGCAGAGAGAATGTAGTTTTCAGGTACCCTGTTTTATCATTCTTGCCTTGTGTGGAGATAATCTGTTATGTGTAATTCTGGTTTCTGTAAATCTTTTCTTTTTGCCAAGATTTTCTTGTTTACTGTCTTCTTCCTTTTTTTCTTCTTTCTTTACCAATAATTACGTATTCTGTTTCTTCTCTTGACATCAGATTTTCCTTTCTTTCCACCTCTTCCTCTCTTTTTCACAGCAACACCTTCTCCTTACTCTCCTTTTCTCTACATTCTTTTTTATTTGACTTCTAATTTTTCATTCTTCTTGGCTCTTTTCCACATCTTTTCCTTCTTTTCAAGCGATGGTTCAACTAATCATTACTATCAATATTATTTATTTGTTGTGAAATTAGACGAAAAAGCACCACCTTAGAAAACACTTTCTCTTTAATATACAGGCTGCAAATTTGTTGCCTAAATTAGGCAAAAATGCAAATAACACTGACATCTTATTTTAACTGATATATTTACCAAAATTACTCAAAAATATCTTGAAATACTAAAAGAGTAAATCTATTCAATAGAATTACCATTTGCATCAACGATGGCCTCCAAACGATTTCGGAATCTCTGACATTTCTTATGGAATACGGTCTCCTTGTTTAAGGTGTTGACTGCTACCCTAATCCTGGTTTTCAGTTCATCTTTGGTGTTACAAGAAATTTTGTTGGTCTACCGCTCAAGTGCGCCCCACACAGAATAATCTGGAGAGTTATATGGCCAGATGTAAGGGATGATTGTAAGGAGAAATTGTCTGACAGCTATGTCTGTGTTCTCCTGCTTCTGTGTGATGGTGCAGAGTCCTGTTGCCAGACATAGGGTCTTCCAACAGTCTAGTCCAGCACTACACCCTCAAGGTACTTAATGTAGGTTTTTGTGTTGAGTCTGGGGCCTCGTGGAAGATGAATGAGAGTATCATTTAGCCATCATTTAGTGATCACTTCAAACACATCCGTAATCACTGTTAGACTTATCGAACACTTCTCTTCACATCAGCTTCTCCTTTCTTTCCACTTCTTCCTCTCTTTTTCACAACAACACATTGTCTTTATTCTCCTTTTCTCTACATTCTTTGTTATTTGACTTCAACTTTTTCATTCTTCTTCGCCTTTTCCCACCATCTTTTCCTTCTTTGCAAATGATGGTTCTTCTTCAAATAATCATTGCTATATTTAGCAGAATCCTACAAACTGTTCATGTTTCAAAACTATTTACATTGCTTTCCTTCTTTATAGTGACTGTAGTAAAAATCAGATCCACGTGTAAAATTCACAGATCGATATCATTTTAATTGACAATTGCTGTCTTGGTGAATGAGTATCTCTCGTCAATCGATAATGAAAATTTTAGACTGTGATTTAGCGAAGCCACAGTGTCGCGAACTTTAGCCCAAATCGCGACAAACTTGCTTTCCATTGTCTGACAAAAATCAAATTTTTCTGTTCTTGTAAAATGTAGAGCGTTGTCTTTAAGCCATAGAGATGTGTTCAGGTACACACTTATAGAAGGAAATGACCGCCCTATTAAATGTTTATAAAAAAAATAACATCTTTCAAAGCCAACAACAAAGGACAAGATTATTTTATACTGTGGACGAAGCTTTTACTTAAGTGATATTTTTGTTCTATCAATCTGTCTCAGTCTATAGCTATTTATATATTTATCTATCTATATGTCATATCTATCTCATTATGTTTATATCTGAATCCATTAACATCCTTTTAAACCTATTTATATTTATCACAATGCACTGACGTCTATCTGCCTGTCTGTCTATATATCTATCTATCAATCGATCGATCAATTCTTTCTTTCTTTCTATCTATCTATCTATCTATCTATCTATATATATATATATATATATATATATATATATATATATATATGTATGTATGTTTGTATGCATATATATATATATATATATATATATATATATATATATATATTAGGTTGGTGCAAAAATAATATCGTTTTTTGACTATAAAAAATAGGTCAAAAAACGATATTATTTTTGCACCAATATATATATATATACCAGTCTTTTCCTATCTATCTATCTATCTATCTATATATCTATCTATCACTGTCAGATCGTATCTATCTATCTATTGCTGTCAGATCGTATCTATCTATCTATCTCTGTCAGATCGTATCTATCTATCTATCTATCTATCTATCTATCTATCTATCAATTATCATATACGTAGCTGAACTTATGCTTTCATTCTCTGCCCTTCTGTACTAATATAGAAATTTCGAAACTAGTCTGTCGTGACACTTTCTTATAAGCAATTACACATTCTGTCTTCATAAAGTAAATTCTTAATGGAATTAGTTCTTTTATACCTATATTTAGAATGATATAAATTTGGCTTAGCTGAAACTTCAAAGTTAAGTAAAATGCGTCAAGTAACCTAATTTTAAAACGACTCTCGCCAATACAAACCTTTTGAAGTTTATGTAATAATAACAAAATAAGTATAAAACAAAATATATCCAAAGTAAATAAAATTAAAACTGCCAATCCAATTAAGAAAGTTTGCAGATTAACTTCTTTTACCTTCAGTATTCTAAATTGTTCATGGAAATTGAAAATCTTGGTTTATTTATTATAATATCAGGTATTATATTCATTAGCATGTTATTTCTAAATGAGCCAGGAATATAAATGTATGGCTACTGAAGCTAAGCCGGGTCCAACAAGGCTACTTATCAAATGCCCAGCTGGCGACATCCGTCGGGAAAACAACAGCTTACAAATTAAGATACGGTTAAATATAATGTCAAAGAAACTAGTAGTGTTGTTGTTATATTCTGCACTAGCTTGAAAGCCGTACACCGTGAGGACTTTTAACCTAGCGTTTGCATCCTGCCTAATACTAAAGGGACCTCTGACCCAGTTTAGAAAACTGTTAATTTTGAAGAAATAACTTTGAATTTCTCCATTCGCTCAATGGGAATTCAAAAGCTATTTTTAACACTGAGTCGGACTATAAGTACAAAAGACCGATTTGGACCAAATTCCAAAAACTGAATTCTTTAAATTACAAACTTCAATTGAGTTGAGTTCTTCAAATAATAAACTCGGCGGAACGTCACGAAAATTCTCACTTTAACTGTGATTGATTGGTATTTTGAAGAAATAAAACTGGTTTCTTCAATTCACAAAGTTTTGGAAATTTTTTAAACTTAATTTACAAAAAAAAACAAAAACTGAAAAATGTGTGAAAATAGGCGGGGAAAGTTATTTGTTTGCACCTGCATATCTAATTGACATTCCCTAGGGCTCATGTCTTCGACTGCATCTAGCAATCAGCATCGCATTGTTAAGATCGAAAGGGACAAGAAACAATGCTATTTAAAGCAGTTAATTCTTTCAAGATATTAGTGCTTATGGCTCTCCACAATTTCCTGTCCTTCGTAGTTCTTTATAAATTTTGTCTTTTTGTTATCTCCCTTAAACCCTGTTTTGCCATCCGTTCACTGATGCTTATTAGGCAGGTTATGAATTGTTTTCCTCTGTTCCTCTTGCTTTCAATCTATCCTGTGAATGTCAGATTTTCTAAGCCTTCATTCCTAATTATATGCCTTAGAAATTTCAACTGTCTTTTTCTGATTTGAAGCATAAGTGTCGTTTTTGTTCCCATTTTCTTTCAAACTTCCACTTTGCTCACATATTCAGATCATTGTATGCTCAGCATCCTTCTGTAGAATCACATTTATGTTGCTTTAAGTCTCGTCTTCATCTGTATGTTGATTGTCCAGCGTTCGCTTCCATGTAGGGGAATTGGTGCTACGTAACTCTTTAGTACTCTTTTCTTTGTTTCTCACGAAATTTTCTTTTATACTTTGCTTAGCTTTTGGTGGACATCTTTCGCTATCCTAATTTGCCTTCGGATTTCAGTGTCTTTCCGTCTTCTTGTAAAACATTTCTTAGATACTATTGTAAATGTTTGATCTCTAATTTGTCATTTGCGTGTTGGGCTGTTCCTTTTGCTGACAACCATGAATTCTCTATCTGTCTATATTTCTGGGATGAGGTATTATGTACATTATTCGGACACATGGTAGAGTGGATAAAAGCGTTGGTTAGATCTAGTGACAGGACCCAAAGCGTGTGAGTTCAATACTCGGTTAAGGCAGTGGAGAACTTTCAGAGGGAAATTACCAGGAGATAACTGATAACTGACATCCATTAAACATGGCACATGGAACTAGAACAGCTACCCCAGTAAGCGAAATAAATGGTTCAGTTCGACATTGCAACCACCGGAAAAAGGCCGGAGTGTACAACTGCCGAAACTTTGTAATATGGAGATAAAGATGAGGTGAATCGTCCGAATAATGTAATGAACCATGAATTCTGTTTTTTTGCAATTGATCTTTAGAATTTCTTTTTGCCTTCCTACACTATAGTCTACTATTAACTACCGCAGCGAGCGAAATAAAGGGTTCAGTTCGACGTTCCAAACACCTGAAGAAGGCTGGAGCGTACATCGGCCGAATCGTTGTGATAAATATGGCAACAAAGATGAGGACAATAGTCCGAATAATGTAAATAGTGTACATAATACCTCATCTCAGAAAGATAGAAAGATACTATAGTTTTTGTTGTTTCCACTAGTAATTTCAGTTATTTTCATTTAATCGGTCTGCAGATATTGTTGGTGCTGCTAAATTTCACACTTTGTCTCTCCCTCTCTTATGGTCTTCGCACCATTATAGAATAAATTACACACCGTTACTCCACAAGGATGCACCAATATATTTGTATTTTAATATGGTTCTTCATTTTAATTATTTTTTTATTTTTATTACTGGAAACTTTCTAAATACTTCTAAATGATAAAGCCGTAATTACCCGGAATTTTAGGGTTTATCTGTCTATCGTTTTCAGAAAGTACCTTCAGGTTCAGGTCAGGAGCATTATTTTGTTTCGAAGAAAAATTCACTAGGATAATGAACTTGCTTATTCCAACCACCTCCCGTCTTATGTCTTAAGGAAATGCCGACCTCCTTAATTTATTGCCGCGAAAATTTTAAGCCGAAGCGCTTTATTTGAATATTTATTAAAACTTGTAAATTACAATGTTCCGATAGATTTTGATTAAAAAAAAAAAAAAGAAAGAAAAACAAACAGAATAATCCTTCCATCTTGTTTATTTGGAACTAAAATTAGTTTGGATATGATAGTTGACAGGCTACATACGACAGGCGTTTCCTTGTAATAATAATGCTGCAGCAATTATTGATCACGAGGAATTCGTTATCAGATTTTCAAATCAAAACGTACAGATTGCTGAGAGATGTTAAAAAAATAGATTAGGTAACAAATATTGCAATATTCATTAAATTCCTCTTGTAAATGTTAATATTCCTGAGGTGATTTCCAGTCATCCATAAGACGGTTTCCATGCTTACAATAACAAGGAGCCGAGCGAATTCCTTCTAGTCTCGAACTAAACCAATGGAATTAGAATTTTACAAGAGAAGTAGTCACCTTGAATCATCGATATATTTATATTTCAACGAGCAATCATTGCAATATTGCACTACGGTTTACGGCCATATCAAGTTGAAACACCGGTTTTCGTACGATGAGTGAAGTTAAGCAACGTCGATCCTGGTCAGTACCTATATGGGCGACCGCTGGCGAATACCAGGTGCTGTATGTCTGGATGAGCAGGTGGTGTAATTAAAATCGGAGAGCAGATTTCAATACACGTAAATACCTCCGGGAAGGCTCATTTCTCCAGTTATTTTCCTCTCTACAGTTATGAGTTAATTAGTAGGACTAAATCATTATTATCACCCCCACAATGTGTACAGTATCAAATATTTTTTGGCTTTAAATAACCCGCAAAGGGTTGTTATGCCGTAAAAAGTAGATCAATCAATTTATTTTTAAAAACATGAAGAGATGTCTACTCAAACATGTTTTATATATATATATATATATATATATATATATATATATATATATATATATATATATATGCATGTTTCATTAAAAACGACATACAAGGTACTACCGTTAAGCATTTTATTTAATTTTTCTTGTGTTCGAAACAAAGCTTTCTTTTCTAGATAAAGAGTGTTTAAAAATATCTCATAGACATATTATAAAGAAATACACTACCCCAATTGACCTGAATAAAAAAATTAAATGAATTATCTATTATAAAAAAAATTAAGACAGCTAACCTTATCCTAAAAGATAACACCTCAGCTAAGTGAAAATTATTAGGTTGGTGCAAAAATAATGTCGTTTTCTCACATATGTTACTATGTGAGAAAACGAGATTATTTTTGCACCAACCAAATACAAAGAATGAACATTATCTATGAGTTCAAATGCCCCTTAAGGAACTGTGTTCCTGATCAAACCGAACTCATAAATAATTACATCGGTCACACAACTACATGCCTATCTAGACGCCTTACGTTACACCTATCTGATCACAGCTCAATTAGAACCCATTTAAACACACAAACTTACCAGACTCCATTAGAAACATACTAGTAGAAAACACAAATACACTACGTGCCAAATTATTATCGAGATAACTTTTTTCTAATATTTCAAAAACTGTCCAATCAATTCAGACAAAATTTTCACACAATGTAGGCAACACTGACTTGCGCAATCACTGAAATTTTCGTACTGATCTCCGCAATGTAAACACACTGGGGCCATATTTGTTATCAGCACTGTGATTTGAGTTTGCCAAATTATTAGAAAAGTGTAAGAATTTAGTGAAAAGATGGGCCATAAAAGCAGTTTAAGTGATGCTGAAAAGAAAACTATCACCTCAGAACTCTCAAAAGGTAAATCTACCCTAGAAACTTCTAAAATGATAGGGAGGTGTCATCAAACATTGAAAAAGTTCACCACCGACCCTACACAAGTACGCAAAAGGGCAGATAAAGGTAAGCCGAGGGTTATTTCACGTCGTCTCATGTCACGACTTAAACAAGAGTCCACGAAGAACCCTGAACTTACCAGTCAAGAGCTTTTCAGTCGCATTGGGGATCCTACTGTGTCTAAAAGTACTCGGTGTCGGTATCTGAGGGAAATAGCAACAACAGTCAAACTTGTATCGAAGCCTCCGTTGACGAGAAATCACATTCAAAATCGCTTGAAATGGACCGAGGACAATATGAAGATTGACTTCTCTAAAGTTTTGTTCCCAGACGAAACTCGAGCAACACTTGATGGGCCAGATAGATGGTGCAAAGGCTGGGTAATCAATGGACAGAATCGCCATCAGTGTTTGAGACACCAACAAGGCAGTTCAGGCATAATGATCTGGGGTGGTATTATTGGAAACACATTAGTGGGTCCATGGAGAGTACCAGACGGCGTCAAAATGACTGCTGAGGCATACATAGCGTTTATAAAGGAGCTTCTTGAACCATGGATGAAAAGGCAAAGAGTTGCCTTCAGAAGGGCCATTGTTTTTATGCAATATAATGCTCCCTCACATGCTGCTCACAAGACTACTGAATATTTGAAAGAGTTAGGCTTCGATGGACCTCAAAATAGGAAGTGGCCAGCAACTTCTCCGGATTTGAACCCAATCGAAAACCTTTGGAGCATCATGAAGCGAAGACTGTACGCCAACGGACGACAATTCAGGAGCAACGTTGAGTTGTGGAAAGCAATTCTTGACATATCTCACGGCATTACAGCAGATGACATCCTACAATTAACAAATTCTATGGATCGTCGACTTCTTCAAGTAATTTAAAAACAGGAAAGCACATTCTCTATTAATTTGTTTAAAACTGTGCCTTTGTTTGTATCTGTTATTATTTGTTTGATTATCTTATTTATAAGCTTCTTTTGATTATAAACATTGATGTGCAACATTAATAAACGTTTTGTTTGCTCAATTCTGGGAATTTTACTAAACCTTTCTAAGAATTTGGCACGCTCAAATCAACGTACTGATAATAAATATGGCGCCAGTTTGTTTACATTGCGCAGATCAATACGAAAATTTCAGTGATTGCGCAGGTCAGTGTTGGCAATATGGTGTGAAAATTTTGTGTGTATTGATTGTATGGTTTTTTTGAAATATTAGAAAAAATTATTTCAATTTTAATTTGGCACGCAGTGTATATTAACTGCATCCACCCGCAAAAAAGTTTAAAAATAATGGAAGCTTTAATAATAAAAACCCAACTCTTAACAATATTAACTACGAACAAGGCCAAAATGTGCTAATCGTATTCGGAAATTAGTACATCCCTACAACACATTAAACATATACATAATGCACACACTCAATTAAGCAGAAAAATCGATTCATCTTTGATAATGGCTAAAGATATAGTCGAAAGCGTTCGGAACTATAAAACATTTGGACAGTTTTTACACACCCTTTGTCCAGAAAGGAAAGCTCTTGTTCGAACACAAGAAAAATTAAATAAAAAAGCTTAACCGTAGTACCTTGTCTGTCATTTTTAATGAAACATGCATAAACGAAAGATTGCTGCCTAAATATACAGTTATCATATATATATATATATATATATATATATATATATATATATATATATATATATATATATATATAAAGTTAATGATTTGTTTGTTAATCCATATGGATTATCATTTTTCTATGATAGTACATAATTTTTCTTATGCCTGGAATATTTGTCACCCATTTATTAGTAAGAAAATGGTCGATCTGAGAAATTAGGATCGAATTTCAATTATAATCTTCATGAAACCATAAAGTTCTCTGTTTTTTTTAATAATAATAACAATAACATATATATATATATATATATATATATATATATATATATATATATATATATATATATATATATATATAATGAGGAAATATTAGGTTGGTGCAAAAATAATGACGTAATAATGTCGTTTTTTGACGTATTCTTTTTACGTCAAAAACGACATTATTACGTCATTATTTTTGCACCGACCTAATACAAAAGAAAGGAAAGCTATAAAGTTACGAAATAAACAAAGAATGACTGCATAGAATTAATATGAAGGAAAGAATAAAAGGACATTTCCTTTCTTCCTTTAAAACTGCTTACAGCCACATCTTATTGAAGCACCGGTTCCTGTACGATCATCAAAATTAAGCAACCAAGATGGGTGACATTTTGGGAATGGCAGGTGCTGGTGTTTAGGATAATGGCTCGGAATTCTTAAACGGAGAGCCGAATTCCTATTCTCATTTTGGATCGTTATATTCACGAAAGCGCAAATACCTTCTTCTCCTCACAACTATGGGTTAATTAGTAACACTTGTGTCACTAATTATCTAAAAAATGTGTACAATCTAAAAATGTTTTTTGACTTTAAATAGCCTGCAAAGGGTTTATAAGCCGTAGAAAACGAATCGATCAATAAAAAACGTCCTGCCCATAACGAAACAGTAATAATAAACTATAATTTTGAAAATAGACATTTTTTTTAATTGAAATCTTTTGCAAAATATTCAAGATTTAATCTGAAATCAAATAAGTATGAATTTTAAGTAAAACCACTGCAATATAATTACATGACAAAGGTAAGTGTCAGTTTAAAGTAACACCTCGAGAATATGATGACAATAAGTTCTATGTCAATACACTTAATTTAATAGAACGAACATTATCCTGTTGATCAGATAAAATGGCATTGAATAATTACGTGTGAGGCTACTGACTTATTGATTCATTTTCGTACAACTCATTATGTTTACGCGCTTTAATAAAAAATGTAAGAATAAATGTTATTATTTCTGTCATCGTATCTTCAATAACAAAAAAAGACAAAAAAACAACTATAAATTATTAATATCTTTAGTAAGAAGTCCACAGATTATGTATTATTCCGACTTATAATATTGATATATGTTGTCATTGTTTCTTATCAAGTCTGACTTGCCGTGGTCCGTGTCTCGAATACTTCATGTATTGTTGGCATCTTTTATCTACCATTGATAAATATAGCGTTTGTTCGTAATAATGTCTGCCAAAATTAGCATCTGACGTTCATATCATCAAACATTACTTTTTTGGCGTTATTAATTTACTCAAATATTAAGCTTTTTTTCTACGAGGAAAATAACACAGACAACAGAAACAAATGTCATATCTTGTTTCATAATAACAGCGACCTTTAAATATCCACACACGGACGCACACACACATGTATATATATATATATATATATATATATATATATATATATATATATACACATGTAGGTAGGTAGATAGATAGATAGATAGATAGATAGATAGATAGATAGATAGTGAGAACTATATGAAGCCGGAATAAAATAGATATAGACAGAGTATGAGAGATGGATATGAAAAGATAGATAGATAGATAGATAGATAGATAGATAGATAGATAGATAGATAGATAGATGCAGACTGAGAACTATATGAAACCGGAATAAAATAGATATAGACAGAGTATGAGAGATGGATATGAAAAGATAGATAGATAGATAGATAGATAGATAGATAGATAGATAGATAGATAGATAGATGCAGACTGAGAACTATATGAAGCCGGAATAAAATAGATATAGACAGAGTATGAGAGATGGATTTGAAAAGATAGATAGATAGATAGATAGATAGATAGATAGATAGATAGATAGATGCAGACTGAGAACTATATGAAACCGGAATAAAAAATATATGAACAGACTATGAGAGATGGATATGAAAATATTTGGTGAAATAGATAAATAGATAGATATAAACTGTTTTGAATTTAAGCACAATACTAGATTGGCGGTTATGTCTCATCATGGCACTGTTGAAATTGTTAAATGTAAGTAAAATCTATGCATGTTATCAGTTATCTGCCATCCGTGATACACGCTTAAGCGATCATGTAGCTTTCGATACATGACTGACTAGGCAGATATTTTTGCCATTTCTTTTTGCGATAGACCAGTTGCCATCCAAGCTATACAACCCGGTCTGTCCTGCATTTTACCCCAAGCTGAGAGAAAAGAAGGGGATTCATATATTTCCAAAGTAAGTGAATGTAATGAATTCGACTGGAATTCGAACTCAGCTCTCCGATTCCTCAATCCGAGCCGCTATCCATTACTAGCATTTTTTTTAAATCGAGTTCACCCCATGCAAGTCATTAAAAGCACTAAGATACAAAGGGATACTACGTGTAGAGTAATTAGAAAGAGAAAGATTACTAATGAGAGAGAATGAAATAAGTAATATGAAGGACAGCAGCTAGCGATTAATATTGCATTTAAATTTTTGAAGATTAAAGTTGGTTGAAAATCATGGAGCCAGAAGGCAGTTCCTTAAGCGTGAAGTTTGACAAAAGAAATTGTTAGCATAGAATTTACGGTTACATGTTGCCAAGTTGACTGTAAGTTAATGAGAACTCAACGTCATTCTTGTACTGTGCTTAAATTAAAAAAAAAAACTGGGTATCAAAGCGAAGAGCACATGTGAACAATTGCCATGATTTTTTTATGGAAAAGACACAGTAAGGTAACCTAAAACCACTGAAGCCGAGACTCCAGATCAAAACCAATAATATTGCTGCTTCTTTGCATTTTTTCAAGGTATACTAGATAAACAGAAGGAGCACCAGACCAACATTCTAACTATAACAGAATGGTAGACTTATAGACATGTAGGATAGATTTTGAAAAGAAAAAAATTCTCGCGCGACACTGAAACAATTTTCTTAGCTGCCGACGTAGCAATTGATTCAGTATACTTATTTACTTGTTAGGAAAAAATCTGAGCTATAAAAATGGTCCTTATTTTGCACAGAAAGGAGATTAATCTGTGTAAGCGCGAATTCAATGATAATTTTTTTACCGTCATAATTTTCCAGCCAAACGCCACCGAATTGGTCACACAATTGCCGCGTTAATCTAGAGTCGCCATTACTGAGCATCTGACGATCGACTTGATTCTTGAATGGCATAAAACGCGCTCATATTTAAGGTATAGAAAATATAAATGCATATCTTTTAAATTTATTTTAAATATATATTTAATTTTTGATAAACTAAAGTTTGCCCTTTTCACAGGTTTTCGAAAGAGACTAATTTTAGTGCGGATCATTAACTGTCATGTTAGTAAAGTTTACTCTTTTTACATTTTTACTAGCTTAATTTTCGTTCCGCTTGAAAAATCTAGTAAAATATTTTAAAACTATTAAAAATAACTCAATTTTTCTTACCGTACATACTCCTGTACGTTGATTTTCTTAGCGTACCTCGCATGTTGCACAAGGCCGTAATTATGGAGCACCCAGTGAGAATCAAACACACTACTCTGTCGTAATTGTTCCATCGAGACAAGAATGCTAACCATTATGTTACGTCTACCCTTCGTTTATGTTCGTGTATAAAATGACATTTTGTGTAGTTCGACTTCTGATAATTTTTGCATGAATTTCAACCACTCCAGAACAAATTACCTGTGCATAGTGCAAATGCATGATAAAACTTGCACTATATAAGAGTTTATACGCTAATTGTTTTTTGTTGTTGATAAAAATTTGTATTTTATTTTATATTTACTTTTGAGTTGTACGTAAGGAAAACGTTTACATTTAAAATGTCTTTTCGTGGCTTTCAATTATAAATAATTGATTGTATCGATAAAATATCTATTTGCATAATACATAACTTCTTTTTTTCGTTTTTTTTTTCTCTTTCGTTTTAGGAATGTTGAATTCGAACGACTAATATTCTTGATGTCAAGGGATATGGAAGTGAGTAGAACATCTTAAACTATCGAAAGCTCTTTGCAAAACATATATAAGACTATACAAAGGGTAATAACGTCTGATTCAACGCCCAAAAACACATAAAAGGACGTGAAATTAAAGCAATGATATTTCAAAAAGAAAGTCATAAAGCTTATAAATATATCTATATCGTATAAAATATATGTGTAATAGTCAACGAAAAAGAATATACATATATATATATCTTTTTTTTTCTTTTGAAGTTTTCTGTGGAGGCAAGTCGATAAGACGTTAAAAGGAATATATTTTGATCCTCCAGTCAATGTACTCGCAAATGCCAGTTCAGAAGTGAGTTCGCGGACTTTCAGACGTCGTTCCGATCTGAAGCCGAAATGGGGATCTCTGTAAGAGAAGCGTTCCGTTTTGACTGGTTTTCCAGTAAGTCAAAATGGCGGAAAGTATTGATCTAGATTTCTGAACGACACTGAACTTTTATTTTCATTCTTTTTTTTTTTTTTTTGTCTGTGTGATGATGCTATAAAGAAATATAACAGAAGATTAAAAACATCCATTTTAAAGGAAACCAAAAGAAATAAAAATTAAACAAAAGATAAATAACGTTGTAAATAAATAAAAAAAATGAGGATGCCTCTCTTTTGTTTTTCTTAAAAAAAAGAAAAGATAAAGCCTGGTAAAAAAAAAAGATGTCGTAAATGCTACGGAAAAAAACAAAACAAAACAAAACAGGAGAGCAATATAAAAAGAAATTTGGAACCTTTTTTCAAAAATATTTATTTTCTTTTTTTACTTCATGAGGAAAAGAATGAAATTTTGTTGTGAAATTTTATGATATCGTTATAATAATTTTTATAATTTAACGGGAATATGTTTTATTACACACGTAACTATGTTTTCTCTTGCGGACTACGAATCAAGAAAACCAAAGCCAATGAAATATAAAACAGCATAAAGCTAACTTTTGAATCACTGAAAGAAAAAAAAACATAGTAAATGAAATTATATGCTGATAACATAAACTGCATATTTTGAAAGTTATCTAAAAATAGCTAAAATGTATAAAAATTAAAAGAATGCGCCTACTGAAATACGAATCACTATAAAAAGAAACCTATTTTATAAAATACATTCACAAAAGAGCAATATACAATACTGCTTTGCCCTTTAAAAATTAACTTGATATTAAAAGATTTTAAAGGCCAAATATTTAAAAACAAGCAACTGAGAACAGAAACGTGATATTTTAATAGGATATTTATGAAGACCTGAAAAAACCCTTCCTTCATAATTTTCTTTCTTAGATCTGACCAGTTAATATCATTTAACTTCCTGTTCATTTTCAGCGGCTGATAAAATAGTAAAGGGAGATAACTGTTTCTTATTTATTTAATTTTATAGACGTTATTAAATTTCCAGTTACTTTTGAAATCCGATGTGATTATGAAACTATCTCTTTCCTCTTCAGTGTACACCGGCAATAATTCGTTCAATATTTCGAGTTGGATGTCACAGAGATTTTGTGAATAAAAACAGATTACAAGAAATAAAAAAAAATTCCTTCTATTAATATTTTGTTTTTATGCTTGATAATTTTTTCTTGATGTAAGTTGTTTACATAATGTCCTTAAATTTTAACAATTATAGAATAACGCTTAAAACCAGGGGTTATACGGACTCCGGTATCAAAGCAGACGACATTATATCCCGTATTCAATTTCAGTTCATTTTACCAAATAGCTAAAAAAAATAAATTATTTTCTTGTTAATCTTCCTTTTTACACTAAGTTCCAGTTCCTCCATTATAATTCAAGACTTTTAAGAAAGTCATAGGTCGAGATGAGTATCCGTGTATTAAAAAATTCAGTCATGTATTTATCTAACCTGCAAGAAAAAGGAATAAACTTGTAATTCGTGTATTATTATTATTGTTGTTGTTATTATTATTATTATTATTATTATTACAAATACAATCATTTCGACTCGTCTTTTTCATGAGTATAGCCGTATTCGAGAAAGTTCGATATATTTTATAAATCTTTACAAAAACCGTCAAATTTTCGCATATATTTTGCAACTTAGATTCTATGTTATAAATGCTAAATATACAATAAACTATATTAAAAATGCGCTTCTTTGATCGAAAAATTATTTTTTACAAATATTAAAATCAAAAAAAAAAAATAACAGTCTAACTGGACAAAAACAAAACTAAACGAAAACAAATACAAAAAAAACAAACATACATTTAAAGAATCGGCTTCATTAGCGATCAAATCAACACGGAATGAACATGTTTCTCTCACCTTCAAGTATTCACTTTACAAGCTGCACTGGTCATCTCAGCATTGAAGAAATAACCAGAGAACGGGACATTATCGAAGCCAGCCGACATTTTGTACAGAATATGGACAGGGCTCGGTTACAAGTGGCCGAGAAGGACGGTCATTATTTCACATTGAACAATACACGCCTCTTGGTATTCCGACGTCTTGAAGAAGAAGGACGTTGTAGTCGGGTGAAAGTGGATTGTGTACCTCTGAATGCCATACCACAGGGCATTAGGATGATGATGGTAGCTCCGACGTTTAAATCAAACGCCAGTTCAACAGACACAGGTAAGTACTCCAATGCAAATTTATATACTATGTTCATCGCATATGGCGTTCCTTATTACAAGCCTACTCATGGTGCAAATAAGGAACACTGATACTAAACAATATAAAAAATAATCTATATTATCAGGTACAATCACAAAAGAACGATATATAACAGTTCTTTGTTCTTCAAATTTTATTATGATATTAAGAGTAACAACTTTATAAAAATAAATTCATTTTTATTTTAATCATCTGACGGCAAGCAAGGTAATAAAACTACTAAGATACAAGGGATTATGAGTGTTATAGAATATGAGAAAAAACAAAACAAAACAGGGAATGGGGCGTTCCGGTGTAGCCCATTTGGCATCGTTGATTCTTCGTAACCGATTCGGCGTATCCGAGTCGACACAGGAATTTTTCGCCAGAGGGACGATTAGGCGTCAGATTACTATTAGGTTGGTGCAAAAATAATGACGGTTTTTGACGTATTTTTTAACGTCAAAAACCATCATTATTTTTGCACCAACCTAATAAATCGTCGTTATAGTCAAATTTGCTCTCTCTCTCTCTCTTTATATATATATATATATATATATATATATATATATATATCCCTCTCTCTCTCTCTCTCTCTCTCTCTCTCTCTCTCTCTCTCGTTTGGTAGTCAAATCAGTACTTCGTTGTTATATTATCGAATAGTCCAATTAAAGAAAAAGTATAGTTGGAGGCAGTCTTATATTTAAGAAAAGGATTAGTTGGAGGCATTTTATTGATACCTTACGGAAAGCTCAGAAAGAACGTGAATCATTTCTCGAAAAGTTGAACGCTGGATATCGACCCCATTTTCCATGATATATTATATTTTAATAGGATATATAAATATATATATACGTAAAAGAAAAACGTCACTCATAATTGTTCTTATATCTGATAAGAGAGTTTACACCGTTTTAATTACTCCAGATTTTCAACAGTTGATAAAAAAGCTAAGGGAGACAACTACTATTGTAAACGTACTTCATCCCAATGGAACATAAGCCTTTTAGTTTCGGATTGGGTTTGTGCTAACATGCTGCTGCAGTTCACTGAAGAATTAAAAAGGCCTGTCTATATTTCTGTGACGAGGTCTTGTAGTTATGGATGTCCTCATCTTTAGTGCCATATTCAAATTGTTTCGACCGTTGTACAGGGACACATGGCCCCAGTGGATAAAAGCGCTGATTGGATCCAGTGACTAGACGTAACGAGTTGTGAGTTCAATACATAGCTACTGCAGTGGGGAATGAAAAATTGGAGAGTCGATTTAAAGGGAGATAATTGAAACATCCGGAAGATGCATGGCATGTGGACGAAATAAAAGGTTTATTTCGAAATTTTCATCCTCTGAATAAGGCCGGAGTATAAAACGGCAAAAAACGTCGTGAATATGACAATAAAGATGAGGATGACAATCCGAATAATGTAAATATTAGGTTTGTGCAAAAATAATTTCGTTTTCTCACATAGTAACATATGTTAGAAAACGAAATTATTTTTGCACCAACCTAATACAAAGACATTTTTTTGATTTTACGCTTAGAATAACAAGTGTATTTCTTTGAAGTATAAAATTTATTTTAATTTCTTTAAAATTGTCATATTATTTTATGTTAACTGAAAACAAAAACATTTTATGCAAAATTCATTAAAGATGTAATGTAAGAATCTGCGTTATGTCACTTTGGAGTTAATTTAACTTTTTTTCATTTAAAGTCAATATTCTTATATCTAAAACATTAATTCATCACGAAAACATAGTAATATGAAGTTTTTGGCGTAATCTGTATTTCCGTCCCTAACAGATAAAAAATATGTTGAATTATTACCACAGTTCTTATACCGTAATGTAATTTTTTACACCACAAAATTTAATGAAAAGAATAAACACCTCAGGAGAGGCAGTATGAAAAATAAATACGTCGTCAGTGAGAGAAAAGTGCAGAATATAAACAACTGTAAATGCTGTACAGCAATCATAAATCAGCGCTAGTTTACACACACTTACACACACACTTACACACACACACACACATATATATATATATATATATATATATATATATATATATATATATATATATATAGAGAGAGAGAGAGAGAGAGAGAGAGAGACAGAGAGAGAGACAGAGAGAGAGAGGGGGAACAGATGATAGATAGATAGACGGAAAATTCTTTAAATTTGTATTTCTCACAGTAATAATTTATATATTCATAGAAATAGATTATACAAATAGACATATGTAATTCCAATGTGTGTGGACCATAAGAAATATATATATATATATATATATATATATATATATATATATATATATATATATATATATATGTGTGTGTGTGTGTCTGTGTGTGCGTGTGTGTGTGTATTGTCGATGCTAAATAAGGGAACCAAGTGGAAAGAGAGAGAGGGGGAAGAGATGATAGATAGATAGATAGATAGATAGATAGATAGATAGATGGAAAATTCTTTAAATTTGTATTTCTCACAGTAATAATTTATATATTCATAGAAATAGATTATACAAATAGACATATGTAATTCAAATGTGTGTGGACCATAAGAAATATATATATATATATATATGTGTGTGTGTGTGTGTGTGTGCGTGTGTGTGTGTATTGTCGATGCTAAATAAGGGAACCAAGTGGAAAAAGTTTTATCTTTGATTTATTACATGTAGGTATAATGGGTCGCAATACAAAATGCGGTTCCTACTTTGGGCTGCAATAAAAAAAATTGAAAAACGTTGCACCGTCAAACAGATTATTTTACTTAATTAAAAGAAATAATTAGTTTAATTCTTCCCAGATTTTTCTTCTTACAAATCGTAAAAATTAACTCTCACGAAAGTTAAATTTGGCCAATGTGTTATGTTCAATTTTTAACTGACACTTGTCCGCTGAAGGCTTTCTCGATTCTATTTTTATATAAAAATGTATTTAAAAATTCCATTACATTTCTTATAAAGATTATTTAATATTTTTCTCTGTGATATTATTGTTCATAGTGATTCATTATAAAATTTAATGTTTCATAAATAATTTGTTTTTTTTTTCTTGTAAAAAGGTACTTTTGAAAAATTCATGTTGAATTTTATTATTGTTTACTATTAAAAACACACAACCGAAGTAAATGTAATATTTTGTACTACAAAAATAATGAAATATAATTTTTTAAGAATGTTATTTAACTCGTTAATTTTCCCGCAAAATTCAAAAATTTGAAATAGGCCTCTGGTTTTAGCTTTCAGTTGCACCATGTATAGGTCTGTTGTAGAGAACGCTATGCCAACATAAAAATATGTATAAGGTATTTATCACTGACAATGCTTGAAAAAACTTAATATATTAGGTTGGTGCAAAAATAATGACGTAATAATGTCGTTTTATGACGTTAAAAAAAACGTCAAAAAACGACATTATTACGTCATTATTTTTGCACCAACCTAATCGGAGGGATTTCTTTCCAGGCTCTCACCCATTCTTTCAATGTTCGAAAGACAAGATATTTTGTATATTTGACGATAACCATAAATAGATATTCTATTTTTCACGAAAATGACATTTAACCCCAAGCATAGCGTTAATATTTATTACCTGAAATCTAATTAAACACCTGTATAATAATAACTGTCATAGGAAATATCGCTAAACGTCCATTTTTTTTTTTTTTTATCATTCTAATATTCTTATATTTTAATAATTGTACTCAGAGCCAGAGATCTTATCGATTTTCATACCATAATAAACAAAATCATATTTACCGAAGATCCACAAAACATTCACTTGTTATTCTTTGCTTCTACTTTCATACGGAAAGTATTTTATAATCCTCTCGATGTTGACGTGTCTAGTGACAATAACACTATTGAATAGGTGACAAGTATCGTGTAAAGCGTGCTCAATTCTGGCAGTGTGCAGAAATTCGAAATGGTGTCGATTCCACAAGTGGTCGACAGATCTTGGAATAGATATTTACCCATACTAGAAATCTCTCCAGATTATGCGTTATGTTTCCCAGAAAATGTCATTAAGGTTGAATTATAAACCAGAGTTTCTGTAGGTGTTGACGTAACACAGATGGGCTTCAACAGGCGTCTTAAAGATGGCATAGTTAACCAACATAATAAACGCCATTTTATATCTAGTTATATGGTGTTCATAGGGAAGTGGTTGAGTGGTTAGAACGTTCGCATTATGACCAGTAGATTCGGGTTTGTCAGGAAGGAGACTTTCTGATGTTATCGGACTGGATGGGTTGATCCCAGTGTGAAGTTCCTGAAAACCAGATCTAAGCGTTGCGAGTGTAATTGGGTAGACGAAACGATAACTGTGCTAGCAGGTAGTAACAAGTCATGGCCTTTATCCCGTTAGATAACACGCTCTTCCCCAGAATGTCTGCTCAACATCATTTCAGTATAAACCACAGGTAGGCTCTGTGGGTGTTGAATAAGCACAAATGCGCCTGAGCGTCTGCAATATGGATTGGCTAACGGCCCTAGTAGACGGGCATCCTTGAATAAGAATGGCCATCTATACATCCAAACATATATGGATGGCTTTAAATTTACTCCAGTCCGGATAAAAAGATTGCCCTTTAAAAGAGCTTGAAATTCTATTTGAAGACGAGTTCAATGAAGTGTATCGTTAAAGATGCTGCAAAAATGGTCGATTGACTCGCTCTACTTGACTCCTCTTGGTATGATCTATCTTTGTAAGTGACAAACAAAAAAAAAAAAAAAAAAGATATCTGCCATATCTAGAATGTAGAAATCCGACCCTTACGTTCCAACCTTCAAAGGCATCTACTTTATAAGTATTTCCCACCATACAAAACCCCTTTCAATGACCATTGCTAACCTCTCTATGTTCAGTATTTTCACGGATAAACGTTCAGACAAGATACATATATACTTTAGTCACCCAGTTCAGGCCTTCACAGCTCGGGCCAGCCGTACCCTTTATAAAGAGTCGACTCATCCATATTACCTTTACGCTCCACGAGTAAAGGTGAAGTCCACTCAGTCAGCTTTTTCCTCAGAAATGTGACTTTGTGAAACAGATAAAACCCAGATTATACTTCCCTAATCTCTACGAACTTAACCTATTCAAGGATTTGGTTAAACCCTTTAACTATCTTCCATATCTTCATAATATTCATTTCTTAATTATTACTTTTTTGTCCGTAGAATGATCTCATTCAAAAATGCTCAACCTTGGGCCTTTTATCTGGTGAACAATAGTATAAAACATAATATAGATTAAAAACAAACTCTTTCAAGGTAGTTTTCTTTTCTAGAAATAATCAATTAAACAATTTATAATCTAGATCACCAAGTGACAATTAAGAAAAATTAAATTTTAAGAAAACAATCGAAAAAAGAGCGTAACACTCATTGGGTAAAAAATTCTGGAAAGTTGCATCTGTTTATTGAAATGGTGAAAAAAGAGGATGATTTGCCCGAAAACTACGATCTTAACCTCTTCAAGTCTTGGGTCAACTGTTATCTATCCTACATATCATCATAATATCCACTACTTACTACCTTTATGCCCCTGCAACAGCCACTTTCAGTAATCCTGTACCTTGAGGGGCACTTGGGATTTGTATTGTCGTGGAAGCAGCAGTAGGGTTTGTTTCGGTGGTGTGAGTAAAGGATTTTGAAAATGTATCATCTATCACAGCCAATACTGAATCATCCATATATTTAAATCTATAGCTCGCGTCGTAACATCGAATGCGTTTGTACGTAATAACAAGTGAAAGATCAGCAGTGGAACGAAACTTATACTGTTTGTCGCTTAGAAGGCTCTTTTTTATTGGTGAGAAAATACCTTCTTGTTGATAATACATTCAAGGTGTTTAGGACGGTATACGTAAGGAGACGCTGCATAGTGTTAGGCCGGACCTATTGCCCCAAATTGTACAAAAATATCAATATTTCAGACTTTGAGATATCCCCTCTTTGGTGGTGCACATGTAAAAGAAAGAGCAGAACAGATGTACCATAAAATGTCAGTATATTTGAAAAAAAAAAGTAATTGACACATGGAAATCAGAAGAAAGAACACATCAAAAACGGCAAAAAATTATATACGTTTAATAAACCTGCTGACTGTTTCGATAATAGCTTTCAAAAACTATGGCTTGAAGCTGTCTGACCCAACACAGAAAATCTATAGCCTGAAGTTGTCTGACAACACAAATTTGTTCACTCACTAAACAGGGCAACATGCATTGATTTATCTGCATCACATATGTTACATTTCGTTTTAGAAACCCTGTATGAAGTTCCACTTATCTTTCATATCGTAGTTTTCCAGTCTCAGTATACTCATTCATATCTATCTATCTATTAGGTTAGTGCAAACATAATGTCGTTTTCTCACATAGTAACATATGAGAGAAAACGACATTATGTTTGCACCAACCTAATATCTATCTATCTATCTAATTTTAAAGGTATGTTATTAAGTTATTCGATACAAAAGTTATTATACCAATCAAAATCTATCTATCTATCTGTTTATTATCTATCTATCTAATTTTAAAGGCATGCTATTAAGTTATACGATACAAAAGTTATTATAGCATTCAAAATCTATCTATCTATCTATCTATCCATGTTTATTATCTATCTATCTAATTTTAAAGGCATGCTTTTAAGTTATACGATACAAAAGTTATTATAGCATTCAAAATCTATCTATCTATCTATCTATCTATGTTTATTATCTTTCTAATTTTAAAGGCATGCTATTAAGTTATACGATACAAAAGTTATTATAGCATTCAAAATCTATCTATCTATCTATCTATCTATCTATCAATCTATCTATGTATCTATCTATCTATCTATCTATCTCAGTCTGTTCCTATCTATCTATCTAATTTTAAAGACATGCTATTAAGTTATACGATACAAAAGTTATTATAGCATTCAAAATCTATCTATCTATCAATCAATCTATATATCTATCTATCTATCTATCTATCTATCTATTTCAGTCTGTTCCTATCTATCTATCTAATTTTAAAGACATGCTATTAAGTTATACGATACAAAAGTTATTATAGCATTCAAAATCTATCTATCTATCTATCTATCTATCTATCTATCTATCTCAGTCTGTTGCTATCTATCTAATTTTAAAGGCATGTTATTAAGTTAATATACGATACAAAAGTTATTATATCATTTAAAATCTATCTTTCTATTTCAGTCTCTTTCTATCTATCAATTTTTCATAGATCCCTTTGAGAATTAATCGATTGATTGTACCTGTCCAGCATGAACAACAATTCTGTTTAACGTGATGACAGAAATATCACATTTCATTTCTCGTCTCTACTAAGATGAAATCTCTCTACCCTATTACTAGTGGGAAATATCTCTTGAAAATCAACTGATGATGCCATATATCTCAAGTCCATCCCCAGTTTTCCGCGCACTCAACCGACTGAATTTCCATGATTTCACCGTCAAACATTTCCAAACCCGGCGCCAAATTCCCCTTCTTTTTCCTATCGACGTTCTTGTAAATTTATTATATTTTGCTTGCAAGCGTTTTCCACATACGCACTTTACGATATATCCTCCTCTTCTCAAAAAACTGCTGGACATATCAGAAATTGAGTGAAATCATTTTCTTATAACATTCTGATTTAATTATAATTCATTGAAAGTGGTGTCTTCTTTTTACTGAGTCATATGTACCGTCATTTTCCGATTGTAGTGTCATATAATCTAGAAAAAAAGAAAGGAAATAATTTATGATACCGTTTACATCAGTACGCATGCGTGATAAAATCCGTTTTTAATTTATTTAACCACTGAAGTTCATCATCTTTATATATGCCAATATATATATATATATATATATATATATATATATATATATATATATATATATATATATATATATATATATATACACAGGGTATTCCAAACCTTGTATCATTGATTGCACACAGTTGTCCTCATGGCATACACACCAAGAAGGGCGTGGTGGTATAAATGTTCAGGTTTTTTTCTGTGACTTGGGATTGTACAGGTTGATCCAAAAGTCGTATTACCATTTGATAACCTTATAAATTTTATATTTATTTACCAAATGGAAACATATTTCTGTTTGTAACAATATATTATTAAGACATTTTATTGGTCGAATTATAGAAGATGATCTTATGCAAATTTCTATTGGTTGAGATTTCACAAGTGTATGTTTTCTGCCAATTGTCGCTTGACGTTTGGAACACCTTATATATATAATTGTGCATGGAATTGCGCTGGGAATCCAAGGTAAAATGTATAACGGATTTCATTTAAATATTTCAACTCAACGTAACTTATTTTTTTTTTTATGTTTTATTTTGTTTAATTTCATTTACTGAAATATATACTTCAACGTAAATATTCAACTTATTTTAATTTAAATCTATGTAACTATTAATAATAATTTATTTAAATTCTTACGACTAAAAAAACTGTAATGAAAGGGAGTAAATTTCTTAAAGATAAAATACTTGATATATATGTATATATTGATTTGCTCATTAACGCAAATTATATTTTAAACTAATGATATTTTAATTTTAAAGGCATGTTATTAAGCTATTATACAATACAAAATGGCCCATGAGTTATTGTTATTATTATCATAGCGATTGCTGCTGTCATGATTGCTATTATTGTGTTATTGATTTGCATATTATGTAATTGGTATTTACAGGTATAATTGCATTTTTATTGTCATTGTTTCAATTTCTTTTTACACAAATCTAGATTTCTTTGATTTTTGATTTCTGTTTCATTTTTTAATGGCGTCTTCGTTTGAAATACTATAGCGTCTCTTCCTCGTAGCAGTCAGTAAAGCAAATTGTTAAAATTTACAAGACAAATATTGCTGATAGGAAGAAGAAAGGAAGCAGAATGAAATAATAATAATAATAATAATAATAATAATAATGATAATTATTGTAGTAATAATAATAGCGATAATAGTATTAAATAATTTATATATGTGTATGCATGTATGTTTACTTGTATATGTATATGTGTGTGTATATATATATATATATATATATATATATATATATATATAATTATTTATTTAAAAATATGATTCCAACACGCTACATAAGAAGTCTCATGTTTCAAAAACAAGAGCCGAAAACTTCAATATAATTATTAGAATTAAATTGAGTTAAAGTGAGCTCTGTTTCATCTTCTAGCGAAATTTTTTTTGATTCCAAAAAAAATTTCGCACACACACACACACACATATATATATATATATATATATGTGTGTGTGTGTGTGTGATGGATTCTCTCGTTGGTTTCGACGTATGAGGATCTGACAGCTTAATTGATTCAGGTATGAAATTTTTTGCGATAATCGTAAGTGCCACTTCAGACCCGCTAGTGATGAACAAAGGAGACCACATATGGAGCAAGAGTGAGTATTGTGAGATGAGCTCACTGTCAGATTGGCTGACCTTTTAGTTCTTGCTCTCGCTTTTTGAATATGATTCAGACAAGCAGATTGAAAACTGCTGAGTCCACTAAAATACATTGATCTCCATTCTACCTGCTCCAAGGCTAAGCGCTCAATGGTGTTATGTAGTATATTGACAGCTGACAAGTTGCTTTTCAGCTTGACTTTGTATCATAGCCATGGGCGTCCTACCTTCCTGTAGCCCTGATCTAACTGGCTGTACATTAGGATCTTAAATATATATTGAAAATTTGTGTATTTAGGTAATGATCTTGCTTTCATGCACATTTCATTGAATACGACAGATAAGTTGCTTTGATTTAGTTTTTTTTATACATTTTCTCATGTGATTTTTTTTTCTTTTCCGATGATAAATTACATAGAAACTGTCAAATTGTTCTTTTTATCCGAGCACTTTCGCCTAAATGTGTGTATATTGTTATGGTCCGATTCCTTGTACCACGGTGATAGTCCAAGGTAGAACCAATAAAGGTGAACTCGAATATGGATATGGAATAACACAGATATATTACAAACAGGAATATATACAGAGAAGTAGAAAGTGTTAGTACGAACAATCAGGTTTAGAAGTACTTGTCTGAACACGACTCTGTTTCAGACTGTCTCTGACTCGACTGACTGACTCGCTCGCTCTGACTGACTGACAGACTCCGAATGGACTTCACTCCAGACTTCAGACGGAACTCTGCTTCCTCTTGAGGTGCAGTATTTATTACGTATGGAATAGTCCATTATGTTCTTATCGGTATCGTCCCATAACATATATATATATATATATATATATATATATATATATATATATATATATATATATATATATATATATATATATATATATAAATTTAAAGTACAATATAAGATATAAAATAATATATTGTAAAAGTAGGCTGATAATGGAGATGTAGAGAAAAATATATTCAAAATCACTAATGGACAAACTACCCTATGTGTGTGTGTGTGTGTGTGTGTACATTGATTAGTATAAAACTTCAAATTCAATGTTAGATTAATAATATTTTAATTTTAGAGACATGTTACTAAATTGTACTATTTGTTATTATACTTGATATGCAATCGGTTCCTTCTAGTTTTATTAATTTTAGACGTAAATAATAATAAGTTTGTTTCTTTTTACTCGATTCGGGCAGAGCATTGAACATTTACTAGAATCTTATTATTGAAAATAGGAAGAAGAAAGAGAAATAAAGAGTGATGATAGTGGTGATTATGATGATAGTGGTGATTATGATGATAGTGACTTCTCGGTTATTTATTTATTTATAATATGAAGTCAGGATGCTTCTGATGCTAGTTGTACTATGTAACCCAGTACTACCTGTTCCATAATCGGATTATCGACGACTAAACTGGTAACCCAAGTTTGTTTTTTTTTGTGAGGAATGTGGCTAGTCGCCCTGCAGGATTAAATACAAGACCTGTCAAAAGGACAGAGGAATCTTTTTGCCCAACGGCCATCTAGCACAATTTACCTGGGAGTCTTCGAATCCCACCTTTTTTAGCCATTGCCTAAGGGAAGGACAGGTTATAAAACCTACTTCCCGAGGACATAACTGTCATCGTCCCAGCTTGCTAGGTCATGACAGATCGAATCCTCGGATGTAAAGGGTGAGGACAATTCAGCGCACACTGCACTTCACCTAAAATCTCCACTTCGCTGGCCTGCGGAATACGTTCGAGTCCACCAACCATTCCTAAGCCCTGTAGCGATGGGAAAGTGGCGAAAACGGCAGGTGGAAGATGGCACTTAAAGTCACATTCCCAATACCGCATGCAGGAGTGTCAGGAAATTCGGCGTCTGATGTTGATTTGGGGACGGCAACCTCACTCGGCAGCACCCTGACTGACCAAGTAGCCTTCTCTAGGGACAGCACTGCTTACTCCACATAGGGAGAAGCCTAGAAAAGGTGATTTAAACAAAACTAATCTCCTACTTTATTCATTTGACTAAACTCAGTCAACGGCTTCTTCTCAAGCGGTCGGACAACATTAAAAGGAAAGGTTTACATCTACCTGTAAGGGTACCAAATAACTACATGTGGCATGCTAGAATACAAGAACTATGCTGGACACAACCGACAGTGGTCGACCAGAACGTCACTCCTTTCTAATGGCAAATGAACTATCAAGACTAAATGTTGACATCGCTGCTCTCAAGGAAGCTTACAAGAGAACGGCGCCTGATATACCGTCTACTGGTCAGGCAATTCAGTAATGAAGATACGTTTTTTGGACGTAGATTTCATGATTAGCGATTCCATTGCCTCCAATCTTGAAAACCTGCGAACAGGTTATTCTGAATGTATCATCGCTATGCGCCTCTTACTGAGTAATCTTCAATGTGCTACACAAATTAGTGTTTACTCCCAAAACTTTACAAGCAGATCTTGTGGAAAAAGATAAATTTTACTCAGATGTCCGTTACCTAATATGAATCACCCCTTCAGACGATAAGGTTATAATCCTTGGAGAACAGAGTAATCCCTCAGCAACTGGAGCAATCAGATTTTTACCTTGTTCTTTTTACTGCCAGAGTGGGACAAGATTTTGCGTCCTGGAAAGAAGTGCTTTGGAGACATGCTGTTGGTAACTGTAACAACAAAGGGCGTTTGCTACTAGATTTCTGCGCAGAGCATCAACTTGTCATCACGAACACCATATTCCAACAGAAAAACAGATTGAAACAACCTGGATGGATCTTTGGTCTAAACATTGGCATTTCATTGACTATGTCATAGTGCACCAACGTGACCTGAAAGACATCATGCTCACACAAGTGATGCCCAGTATATAATGTCATACCGACCGTCGTCTTGCTTGCTGCAAACTCAAGCTCCGCTTTAAACTCAAAACAAGAAAAGGAGGGGTCCCCTGTAAAAAGTTCAAGGATGGCTGTTTTCAGTCAGATGTAGTGAAAACTAAATTCGAAACACTTGATTCAGGGCTTGAAGATACGAGCATTTCCATAGATTCCTCTCCTGAAACAATGGAAAAAACTCAAAACTAGCATCCTGTAAACATCTGTAGAGTTCCTTGAGTTTTATTCAAAGAAGAACAAGGACTGGCTGGATGATACCAACGTGGAAATCTAAGAACTGCTAGTGAGCAATAGATCAACTCAGCAGTTCCACTTAACCTGTTTGTCCTGTAAATAAATCGGTGTTCCGTTTCATATGCCGTGGCGTCCAGCAAAAGATTTGAGAGATGAAGAACGAGTGGCCGATCAAACTCACTGATGCAGACACTGGAGACATCAGGGGATTCTATGATGCTTTAAAAGCGGCATAGAGCTCCGTGTATAAGGTCCAGAGTCCTATGCGCAGTGCAGACGGTCATATGCTCAATAATATTGGGGTGTACATCCTAAACCGTTGGACAGAGCATTTCCAGGTTCTCTTCACTGATAATCGCTCAGTCCAGGAA
Organism: Acanthosepion lycidas; assembly: GCA_963932145.1. Lineage (NCBI taxonomy): Eukaryota > Metazoa > Mollusca > Cephalopoda > Sepiida > Sepiidae > Acanthosepion > Acanthosepion lycidas. The sequence continues at coordinate 106,599,983 of OZ010585.1, forward strand.
GAAGCAATTTGCGTGCCCCAACAGTCAGTAAAAATGCAATTAGATGGGTTGCCCACTACTGAAAAAGTCTATCAAAGCCATAAAGCTGATGAAGTGTGGAGTCCCACCTGAAATCTGGAAACATGGGGGTCAGGTGTTGCATATGAAACTTCACGAGCTCTTTTGCTGTTGCTGGGGGCAGGGATACCACTACAAGATCTCCGCGATGTACTCATTATCGCCCTGTACAAGAACAAGGTAAAAATCTGATTGCTCCAGTTGCTGAGGGATTACTCTGTTCTCCATCGCAGGAAAAATCCTGGCAAGGATTCTGTTGAATAGACTGGTACCCGCCTTCCACAGGGTTAGTGCATTTTCAGAGCCTTCAGAAGCACAACAGACATGGAGTTTCGTCCTAGGCAACTGCAGGAAAAGTGTCGGGAGCAAAACAGAGCATTGTATGTTGCGTTTGTTGAGCTGACAAAAGCATTCGACACAGTGAGCAGAAGATGAATGTGGCAGATCATGAAGTGACTCGGCTGTCCTCCAAAATTCCTGAAAATTCCTGAACATGATCATCTAGCTGGATGAGCATCAACGTGGCCAAGTTAGACGCAACAGTGATCTCTCAGAACCCTTCTCGATCACCAACAGTGTAAAGCAGGATTGCATCCTGGCACCGACCCTCTTCTCTATCTTCTTCAGCATGATACTCCAGCAAGCCACGAAAGAGACTACACCAGATACCGTCTCGGTAGTGGCCTGTTTAATCTACGACGATTAAAAGCGCACACGAAGAACGTGGAACAACTTATCCGAGACTTCTTTGCCGACGATGCTGTCTTTGTTGCCCACTCAGAAGGTACTTTGCAGCGCACCACTTCATGCTTCACAGAGACTGCCCAAGTCTTTAGGCTTGAAGTCAATTTAAAGAAGACAGAAGTACTTTATCAGCCTGCGCCTCGGGATGAGTACTGCCCTCCCCACATCATCGACTGAAGTGAAGGCAGTCCATCGGTTTACCTACCTTAGATTACTATCACGTCAGATAATAGTACCCACAAAGAGGTCGACAACACACTGGCAGGGGTAAGCATTGCATTTGGCAGACTATACAAACGAATGTGGTCCAAGAGACAACTGAAGAATGGCGCAAATATCAGCTATCGTCATCGCCACTCTCCTATACGGTTCAGAGTCGTAGATCATTTACAACTCTTCAACCGGCCCACAAGCGCTGCTTCTGCTCAATCCTTATACATCCACAGAAGTGACTTCCTCACCGATACAGAAGTTCTTGAAAAGTCAAAGATCATCAACATCGAGGTCATGCTACTGAAGTCCCATCTGGTATGGACGCGTTTCCAAAATGGAGAAACATCGCCTGCCTAATGATAGTGGGTAACCAGAGAAGCGATTCAAAGATATCCTGAAAAAAATCTTTTTGTGACTGTCAGATAGACCATTGCCAATGGTTCACCCTAGCTGATAACCGTAACGCCTGGTGGGAATTTACTAAAAATAGACACCTTATATTCACACAGCATTATCAGGGAAGTTTGAGCCACCGTTTAGACCGGTGCGCATTATCGCTTGGCCATAAAGAGATAAACGGTCATGCGAATCGAATTTCATGCTACAAGCGACATTTCCCTAAGTGTTCCATATCTGGGCACAGTTTTGTAGCCATATGTAAACAAACAGATTTTTTTAGAATGGATTTCCTGCAGAAGAGCGCAAATCTTTCTTAATGACATTTCTCGAAGAATCAGGCTGGTAGGTAAAAATGCAAAAAATATACTCTTTAAGTTATAAATGGAGTGCCTACTCGAATACGAGTATCCACTAATAATTTATATATACATATATATATATATATATAAATATATATATATATATATATATATATATATATATATATATATAACCGTGTAAAATGAGAATGAATAGAGCTCAATTCTGACGTTCTTAATATTCAATTCAAAAGAGGGCTCAATACAAAAGTAGAGTATTATTCTTTATTTTAAGATATTACATCTAAAACATAAAATAACGCTACACAAATCCAATCATGTTTCGATGTGTTTTAACATATCTCATCAGGCCTTAGTAATATATATATATCGTTAGTAATATATATATATATATATATATATATATATATATATATATATATATATATATATATATATAGGTATGGAGTTAGACAAATCAAACGACCAAATATAAGCAACCGTATACGCGCGTGTTGGCGTGCATACACAGGCAAGCAAATAAATAATAATCAAATTTATTCATGTATAAACATAACAATGCTCGATGTGGCTAGAAAGAGCAAAGATATTTATTAATAAATATACATATACCTATGTTTTGGTGTGCGACTTTAGTTTCGCGGGTTTTCCTGCTCATCGTTCACAAAGTATATCTTATGTTTTTTATAAAAATACACAAATGTCACATGGAAGGAACGCTGCTTCATAGACCAAAAAATAAAATAGTACAAATGCCAGTGATTAGGAGAAACTTGTTCTCGTTCAGTTTTCGCGTAACTGAATATTCTCTTCCTATAATAATTCCATTCTAGACGCATTGAACATTGCAGAGTTGCATTCAAAAGACAGTATGGCGCCGACGATACGATCACATAACACAGAATAAACACTATCTAACAAAGAAGAGCAAATCAGTTTCAGTATTCATGAAATTGCTGAATTCATCTTGGTGTTTACTTGTCTGCTGAACGTCAAAATATCGACTTATTCTTTACCAATCACAGACTTGTCGAACACAAGGAAAAAAGTTAACTTCTTATGCCTATTTATATCAAGTTAGCTGGCTTGCTGGATTTTACGACATATCAAACATTGTTGAGTTATTTAATCTGTCTTTTTATTACACTTGAGTCTATAAGGTAACATGTTAGGTATATACTTGAGTCTTCTATTTAACTTTGCTTGGGTTTATACACGAATCTATATGTAAAAATTTGTTGGATTTATACTTAAGTTTTATTGTTCTAACCACGGGTAGTCGAGTGTCTACGAAAAAACGTACCTTTGGGAAGTACCTGAAAACCATAGCGTGCCTTGTAAGTGAAATTGTATAGACGGAGCAATTTGGAGAACATCGATGGTTGTGATAGCACGATGTCACAAGTCACCGTGGCCGAGAGTTTGAGTGTGCTGCTTTGTTCAAAGTGTTGATCACGCTAGATAACGCACTCTCTCACAGAAACTGTAACTAATGTCCGCTCAGTAGAAGTATAAACTACAGTTGGTCGTTGTGGGGGATGAAAAAACAAAAATGTGTCTGGACAGATGTCTGCAACAGGGATTGGCAAGCTCATTCACTATTTAAATGCTTCAACCAATATTAATGGTTAAATTAAGAAATATTAATGTTTATTCACTTACGGAGACGATTAACCTTTTAAATGAAATATGAAATTAAATTAAATGCGTGTTTAAAATATTCAAAGACTCAAAAAAGTAAAAAAAAAAAATGAATACATATTTTGGGACAACCTGTATATGTTAAAACTGGCCATATTAACATTTGAGTTGGTTGAGAAACACTGGTGAAATTGAGTCTGTGTAAATGTGCGATGGGTAAATTGACGCCATTTTATATATGAATTTCGCGCATGCGCGTTGTCTGTTTTTGATTTTGTTGACAGCACAGCATAATAGGGCCAGTTGGGCACCGACTGTAAGAAAAAAAACAAAAAAAACACTAATTCAATCTGCCAGAAATTTGGAAACGACATGCTGTACTGCTTGGCATTCACTCTGGAATCTCCAGTACGAACACTTCAAAGTGTTAAAGTGTCAATCTGAAGATAGTGTAGAGAATTCGGAATGAGTTGGATGAGTCTAAAGGTGATTACGACAGATCTGAAAAATCACTATGATCGTTTTGGTAAGAAACGTACTCTCGAATTTGTTAGTGAGGGCTTCAGGCTCAACATGGAGGCCTATATAAAGTAGCTTGAGGATGTATTGCTGCTGGAAAAGATTGGCTGCTGGAAGACCCTATTTTTGGCAACAGGATTCTGCACTATGGCACACGAGCAGACGAAAACAGTAATTTCTACAACCTCAACTTCCTTGATTATTATGTGTAGAGCGCAGTGGAATGATAGACCAACAAAACTTCTTGTATCACCAAAAATTAACTGAAGGCAAGTATAATAGCAGCATTCACCAACTTAAACAAGGAGACCGTCTAGAAGTGTTGCATCAGTTTCCGAAGTCGTCTGAAGCCTGTGGTTGAAGCCAATGGCGATTTTCTTGAATACATTTACTATTCAGAATTTCAAGATAATTTTGTGTAATTTTGGCAAATATATCTGTTAAAATGAGATGTCAGTGATATTTTCATTTTTTAGTAATTTAGACGACAATTTATCCATCGCACCGTTTATGAATGTTGGTTAGGTTCATATTTCAGTTTATTTGTAAACTATTGTCGTGTTAATACCTGAGACTATACGTAAACATATTCCAGTTTATTGCTGTTGGTTCTCTTCAACAAAGACCTTCTCGATGTCCTCAGTTCTCAATTAGGTATTCCTGCTGAGGGTGCAATTATTTAATTATGTCCTAGTAGCAAGACTGATTTGTTTGAGGAAGCAAAACTGGCAATTGTTATCGATAAAGAACTCCGATCTGTTGTTAACTGAAGCGAGGAATAGCTTGTAAATTATAACGCCTCTAAAACAAGGTTGCTTACATTTAATCACTATAGAGACCCTTTTCCTCTTATTAGATCTGCTGCTATTAATGCTGTTTAACTGTGTCGCGCCAGACAATATTTCCCGCCCGAATCCAACTTGCACATTTGTAAATCTACCATGCGTACGTCAGTTGAAAACTATGGTCATATCCTTGATTTAATATTCATTCAAGAATCCACCAGATGTCTTTGTCAGTCTTAATGTGTACTACTGCTATATCTGGTCAGGTGTTTCTGCTATTCACCTCGAGATTCTAAACAAAATCCAAAGAAGGATCTGCAATGTAATCGATCCTGACCTGGCATCTCGACTTCAGTCACTTTCTCATTTTCACTCATTGTAACCTCCTGCATACTAGTGGTATTCCCGTCTTGCTTGGGATGAAATGATTATAAAAAAAAAGAAAAGAAAAATATCTGATCTAGTTCTTTAACTGTATATCTTGATATTATTTACAAAATCCTAAGTGCGATCTGTAATGACTTGCCATCTCGACTTCAGTTACTTTCACGCCGACATGATGTGACCTCCCCTCTTTCTAGAAATATTTACATGACAGTTATTCTGATGAACGGTTCTTCGCTGAATGCATGAATTTAAAAGGGCTAATAGATTGGCAAATAGGTTGCATTTTTTTTATGGTTGAAGTAGCTAGATGCAACCTTATATTATATTCTCATATATCTTTTTTTGCATTGCACTTCTCTGTTGTGGAATTTTATTCCAATTTCGTTCTTCCCTGCCACCCCCAATCTTCAAAGATTTAAATGCAATGCCAATCGCTATCTGTTATTGTCCTCCTCCACGCTCCTCCCGAAAACCTTCTCACTCTCTTTCATATCCCGCATTTCCTTGTGTCTTAGTGGCATCATCGCCTTACTTGGGATGAAATGATAGAAAATTTGTAAATCCTGTTCATACTTACTGCTGTATTTACATTATTTACATTCTTTGGACCGTTGTCCTCATCTTTATTGCCATATTTACGATATTTCAGCCGTTGTACACTCGGGCGTTCTTCAGATGATTGGAATTTCGAACTGAACCCTTTATTTCGTTCTGCGGGGTATATTTTTCCCAGTTCCATGTGTCATACGTCTTCTGGATGTCTCAGCTATCTTCCTTTAACTCAACTCTCCAAGAAGGGCGTTGCGTAAAACGGCTGAAACATCTTAAATATGGCAATAAAGATGAGGACAGCATTCCGAACAATCTAAATAATTACAATACCTCATCTCAAAAATATAGATAAATCCTGATAAATGCCAAAGCGTACAATGAATCGTGAATACGACAATAAAGATAGTGACAACAGTCCGAACAACATAAATACCTTATCTCAGAAACATAGACAGATCCTGAAGAATGTCGGAGCGTACAACGGCCGAAACATCGTGAATATGACTATACATCTGAGGACAACAAATCGAACAATGTCAATAATTACAATGCAGAATTATCTCAGAAATATAGTTATTTTCCAAGCGTAGCTTCGATGTGGCACACGGCCGAAAGTGTGTGGCATCTAGTGAGGATCGAACTCACTTTTCAGTTGTAACTGATCTAGAAAGACAAGCTTGCTAACCATTACACCACGCCGAGGTGCCCATCGTCTCAGAAATATAGACAGATGTTAATTCCGTATTTACACATATTTCCAGTTTATACTTTATCTATAGGTAAATGATGAACAGGGTTATACTTGAGTCTAAGGGTAAAAAGTGGACGACTATATACTTGAGACTATATATAAATATTTCTTGGGTTTGCATTTCAGTTTGTCGCTAAAGGATTGTTTGACTTGAATCAATATGTAAACATTTGTCGGATTAATATTCGAGTTTATTCGCCGCTCTATATGTAAATAATTTTCAGATTTATTCATGAACGTGAAGGTATACGTGAGTTAGCAAGTATGCATCGGAAGGTGGTGTCTCTATGATGTGAGATTATCTAACCAATATGAGTGTAGGAGTGTGTGGCACCATTTAACGAGGCAGAAAGGGAAAAGAAAGAAAAGAGGAAAAGGAGAGGCTAAGGACCAAATCGTGGTTGATAAGCAAGAACACACACACGGCTAAGAGACAATGGATAAAAGGATATTTTGATAAGTAACAAATGGCGAAAGAGTGTCATTACAATGACAGGGAAATTCTGAGTAAAAAGAAAAGGAAAGAAGGAAAGAATCAGATATGTTTTGGCATCGGCTGTGTTATCTAAGGATATGAAAACAAACTATTGGTATGGGAAGACATCTTATTATCAACTACAGACCGGCTGACCAAAGAAAAAAAATTCAAATGAAAATGTTATTTCGATAAGTGACGAAAAACAGGCAACTAAAGGGACTTTGGACAGATATAAAATTATGTTATCAGAAATATGTACCGAAGGAAAATGAATGGGAACCTAGAAGTGTTTTTTTTTCCTTTCTTCGAGGCGACAGACTGACTGAAACTTTGGAGATGTTTCTTTTTGAGACCGTGTTAAGAAGACCAGCCATTCTGATAATTAACGATAAAATACCTGACGTAAACCACGTGTAGAACAAGAGTTATGACCGCCATTGTCATATTGTCCCGTTCGCGACCAGAGAAATGATAACGGCGATTAAGAGGAAGAAAAGGGAAAGAGAAGAAATAATTTTTTTTTTAGTTAAGCAAGATATTTTTTTTCTCTTCCTGAAACAAAGCCGCGGATTCGTCCACGCCCGACTAAGACATCATTGGTCGAGTGGTGATCACGTGACGCACGAGGGAGGCTGTTGCAGCCCATCTGGAGGATGAGTAAGAGAGGTTGCTACGAAGATGTGGGGAGGGCAGTTCACGCCACTCTGAAGTATGATGAGAAGGTGGGAGCGAGGAAAGGTTCCCAAAAATGGAAAAAGGTGGAAATTCCTAACCAGAGAGGTGGATATGTATTTAGAATTATCGAGGAACCCCCCCGGCGCCGACAAACTCACCCCGGTTTTGGTCGGCGCCCATATAAACGAAGCCACAACGAGCAGAGTTGAGTTGAGTTCCAGCAGTTCCCAGAGTCAGTCTTCAGTTGAAGCAAGCCTCGCAGATAGCTGACCAAGATTCACGCACATTCCGGAACCCTCTTCAACCCAAGAACAATTATTTTGAAGGGCGACTTAGATCCAGATCACCGAAATAAGTTTTTTTTTTTTTTGACTTCGTCCAAAGACCCACCGAAACACCAATTTCTTAGAGAGCAGACAACTTGAAGTGTTAAAACTTGCCTAGCGGAAAACGACGTGTCACAATCCATAGAACGGGTCGGGAGATAGATGCAGTCCTATGTATCGAACAACTAGACATAAAGTTTGTTACCTTTTTCTTTGATACTTTGAACTTTTGAGTTTTCATTTTATTGTCTTTTATGCATATTTGTGTGGTATCACCCCCGTTGAACTCGGTTTGCAGTACGGCCCCAACCACTGTTTGATCTCGTCTGCCTAAGATCAATTCACAACGTGGGTAGGCGGACTGGAGGATCAGTTCAGTTACCTTGGTAACCAGGCGTTGGAAGCTAGTTGGGAACGACGAGGCTGATATCAAATCTAACCAGATTCCCACCCGAATCGCCCAAAGGGTTAGAACGTCACATTTGGAGCGGCGACACCCGAACGGAGCAGCGAGGAGCAAACGGCTGGCGCCGTGGCGAGCACGTCACAATTGGTGCTGTTTAGGGACGTCACAGTTGGTGCCGTGGTAGACTAGGATAGAACGTGACGGTTGGCGCTGCGACTAGGGGACGACGTCACAAGTGTATTCAAACCCCGTCGAAAGATGTTTGATGTATTTACTCTTTATCATCTTCTCGGTTCCGTGTCCTTTCAGGATGGAGGCAATCATGGCTCTCCACAACTGAAAAAAAAACTATGCTGCTGCGTTAGCTATCGCATGAATGGCATTGAAAAGGGATGAAGCTGTTTTCCCCTCCAGTTTTGGTTTAAATTGCAGGGCGGACTTGAATCTTTAGACTTAGTCGGCAACAAGAAAAACGGTAAGTTACAAACCACGGAGAAACTATTTCTGTCACTCTCAATTCCCTGGTAACAAGAAGAAGAAAACCGTGGAAAACATTTCAAATAAGAAATTATTAATCTGCTTAAATGCACATCCGCCTTTTAGTCTGATCAATCCGGGGTCAGAGTGAAGTAGCAGTTTGATTTTTTAACGCTGGAATCACAATTCAGGAAGGAATTTTAAAAGCGGAAATGGAACCGGGTGAGTAAAAATAGGAGATAACCATGGGAGAGTAAAATAAACAAGAAAACCAGATGAAAGGGAAAATAAATACGTATATACTAAGACGATTAAGGAATGGAGAGGGAAGAAAGACAGAGAGAGAGAGAGAGATACAAATAGACAGACAGACAGAGAGGGAGGGATATTTGCTGGTAAGGTCTCAAGAGGCAATGACCTGAAGAGTGAAAGACCGTAATAGAAAAACGTCAAGAATGTTCATACATTAATGATACGATCAACCGTTTCCATAGAGAAAACATTCGACATCCATTGACTGAAGAGTTAGCATTACGGTCTGTTAAAATTAATTTTCTTAAAACTGTTTTTCTTAAAACTGTTTCCTTAAAATAGCTTTTTTCTCTCTTTTTTTCTTAAAAATATTTCTTAAGTTGTCTGTTATCGCTTATTATAATAGACTTTCCTGTTATCTCTTTATTCTAAGGACTTTCCTTCCTAACATTTTGTTTATGCTAACATCATTATATCATTATTTTCTTTTCGAATTATGTCTGCTTTCTATGTGGTTGCTGTTGAAACTCTTTAAATGATACAGTTTTCTTTGTTAAAGTTCCTTATTTTGATTCTGTAGCGCCAGATCTGATGAAATATAATTTTTATCATCTTCAGGGCCCATAAGCTTAAACCCATTTTTAATCACTGATCCGAGAAAAAGTTAATATACATCTGATAGTTTAGCTATGTCTGAATGAGGCAGACGCCATCCTGAAGAGACCCTTAATCTGATGAGGCTATTAAAGAATATCAATTGAATTCTTAGGTTAATATTTTAGTTTTGAGGCATCTTGTGGTGTTGGGCAAAACTATTCCTAGCGCAACCTATACTTTGTTCAATTTTCTTATACTAAATTTGTTATAACTGATCCATACACCGATGTACTTGAAATGTTTAATATTCGTGAAGAATGAACAATATCCTCACAGATGAGGAAAGACGTTAAAGCGACAGAAATGTTCTACAGAGAAATGTTGAGAATACAATGGTGAGCAACGACGCAGTTTTAGAGAAAATGGAAAATAAAAAGGACATTTATATTTAGCATCACACACACACATACACACACACATACATATATATATATATATATATATATATATATTAAGACATTTTTATGTCTATACATTCTTTTTATAGATATATGTCTTAAAATAATTGTCGGACTTTGACTATTTCATAATGTGTGACGTCATTTGTTTACATTTTGATACGCATTGACCAGATATGAATGTAGTTGAGAGATTCATCGAAGACTGTAGTTTAAAAGCAATAAAATCGACCTTGCTAATCGAACGATCGTCTGTGACTCAATCGGTTAAGGCACGTCAGGCTATATGATGGTTCCGTATAGGATACAGGTTAGATTCCTGTCGGAGGACTAATATTTTCTATGAAAATTTCTCGGATATTCAGGCCGGTAAATGTTATTAATACTGTTTATTATAAACAGAGCATTTACTTAAATATTTGTATCTATAAAAAGAATTTATAAACATAAAAATGTCTTAAAATAATTGTCGGACTTTGTCCATTTTATTATATATATATATATATATATATATATATATATATATATATATATATATATACGTTATGAAGAACTTGGTAATCCGTATAGGTCATCCCAAGGAGGATGAAATCTTGGGAGCTCAATGTAAATCCAGTGCTAATATTTAAAAGAAAACAGACCACTTGAAGGTACCATTATAATAATTTATTACACCAGAACCCTTTAAAAGGACGCCGGATCATCAGATAGCACTTCCAAAAATGAAATGAAAGGAAAAATGAAATTGCAATTGATGGGTAGTGTAAGTTTTTATAATTTAACAGAGAGTCTAAGAAGAGTAGTTAAAGAGACATGGTAGCGTATAGGGAGGGATTAATTTCATATCTCTCTCTCAAGCATACTTTATATTTCGGGAGGAGGTGTGACCAGACCTTGACCTATTTACACGGTTAACTTAACGGAAGTGAAGAGAGAAAAGAAAAAGGAAAAAGGAAAAAGAAAGAAGAGGGAGAGGGAAGTAAAGAGAAAGAGGCTGTAATTGGGTTTTAGCAATTTATGTTAAGAATAGATTTTAATGCTTGATAGTAATTTAGATGTCTAAAAAGAACGGGAAGAAATTAATATGATGCTTGCTATCAATTTAAATATTTAACATTTTTACAAATAACTTAGGGATTTGATATAAGTTAAATATTATATTTATTAACACATTTATAGAGAACATATTAAAAAGATATTTTAAATTATAACAGTTTGTTTACCCGACCAATCGTACCTTCTTAATATTGTAAAAAATAGTTACGGTAACAACTTTATCAGTTTGAATCTAATTTATGAATGCAATTTGTAATTATTTTTATATCGGTAATCTTTCTCACTTAAAGTTTAGCTTTAATTAAAATGGAGTAATATTTCAGGGTAATATTAAAGATTTTGCTTTCTTCTTATATATATCACATACATATTCATGCAAATCCCATATATACATACGTTTTTGAGGGTAATATTATTTATATATATATATATATATATATATATATATATATATATATATATATATATATATATATATAAATATATATAAATATGAAGAAGAACTATGTAACTTTAGCTTGTTATCTCCATGCCGTGAATATACTTTCTTTGCGGTCTAATCTCCTGACTTTTAACAGTTTTAGCCGATGTATGTGCGGATAATCGCTAGAATATTATTAATAGTTTTTTTAAGAATTTAATTACATGTTATATATATATTCTTATCTTTTACTATGTAGACATCATTCAAAAATAAAATTTGTACGGGAGAGATATTTTTACCGATGTATATGCTGTTCATCGTCAGAATATAAATAAGACAAAAAATGTTTATTATTTTAATTACATTTTCTTTGTGTTATATAAATTATATTTTACTATGTATGTATTCATTCCGAATTAAAATCTGTCTGATGTAGACATTTTAGCGGATGTACAATGTGCTACGAAATTCTTGTCACCCGTTAACTCTCTTTCAAATACAAGGAGCTTGTGCGTCCTGGGTATGATGATGAACTATATCCGCGCCTTGGGTATGACGATAAACTACATCCGCGCCCTGGGTATGATAATAAACTATATCCGCGTCCTGGGTATGACGATAAACTACATCCACGCCCTGGTTATGACGATGAACTATATCCACGCCCTGGGTATCACGATAAACTACATCTGTGTCCTGGGTATCACGATAAACTACATCCGCGTCCTGGGTATGACGATGAACTGTATCCGCGTCCTGGGTATGACGATGAACTACATCCGCGTCCTGGGTATGACGATAAACTACATCTGCGCCCTGGGTATGACGATAAACTATATCCGTGTTCTCGGCATGACGATGAACTATATCTACGTCCTGTGTAAGATGATAAACTATGTCCAACACAAGGCCTCTGATCAGGAGGTTTTGAGGAGCGTAGAACCATCTCCTAATTGCCGGTGTTCCCAGGTCTACCCTGACCCGGGGTGGAAGCACCTGTTAGGGGTCCAAGCTATCGGCAAATAGTTAACCTCGAAACTGAGGTAAAAAAAAAAAAAATATAAAAGTGTAAAAACAGGTTTTAATACCAGAAATATTTCGTAAAAATTTATTACCAGAAATAATTTTTTTGAGAAAAAAAAAAAAATATTACCAGTAATACTTTTTTGAAAAACAAAATATTTCCAGAAATACAAGTTTTAAAATAATATTACTAGTTATACATTTTTGAGGAAAAAATATTACCAGGAATAGATTTTTGAAAAAACAAAATGTTACCAGGAAAAAAACTTGTCGGCATTAAATAACCCTTTGAGGTTGATATGCCGTAAAACACCACAAACCAAACCAAAGCAAATTAGGAGCTCATGTCAGCCATCTGAAATAGAAGATTATATTATGTAGGGGTGATAAAACTTTTGGACCACCCTGTCCAAGTTGTTTATTGCTAGAAAAAAAATGTAACATTTTAATGATATTTTCTTTTTGTCATATATATGTTATAATATGTTTTACTATGAAGATATCATACCAATATAAAATTTATAAGGTGTAGATACTTTTCCGTGAAGATAACAAGACAAAGTAGCACCAAAGAGGTATTTTATAATTCCACATTGATTTTTATGATGAATTCAGGGAATGTGACGTCAGTGCTTTCCTCCAAAATCCAAATTATCGTTTTTGTTATAATATGTTTTACTATGTAAATACACCAAAATAAAATTTGTACGGTGTAGATACTTTTCCTTATAGATAAAAAACCAAAGTAAATATTCTTTGTTGTAGATAACAAGCCAAATTAGAAGTATTTATTTTTATGATGGATTCAGGGTTTTTGACGTCAGTGCTTTCCTCCAAAATCCAAATTATTGTTATTGATTTGCAGAGGTTTTACCTAAGTTTTACTTTTTTCAATTTCTTGTAAAGAATATTTTGTTCGTGATCTTTCTCATCCCAACTATGAATGCCTATGTCATCAGCATGCCCCCTTCATCATTAGTACGCTGTATACCTGTATATGGAAAACAGGAACCCTGTTTCTGCCTATAGCAGATTTTGTTTGGAATGTGATAGTGAAAGTATAACAGAAAAAAGAAAGAAACAGTAAAAAAAAAAATATATATCTAAGCATTTTTTCTTCAGGTGTGAATATGAAATGAATTCATGTACAGGTAAACAGTAATGGTCAACAAAGAGAAGTGACATAGGAGACGTTAAGAAGCAAATAGTGAAAAAAGAAGAGAGGGTATAAAATAATGGAACATTTTTCAGCACAATATCTATCACAACAAGTGACTTCCGGTAACTAGCTATTTCGGTGTTTATCTATCTATCTATCTATCTATCTATCTATCTATCTATCTCAGTTTGTTCATTATCTATCTTGCTCTGATAATATATATATATATATATATATATTTAAAGAAATATAGTCTTAAAGTGTGCTATATTCATGGAATAAAGTGCTCAATATCAGAGATAGAGCGTGTGTAAATATAAAAGTGAACATAGAAGTCAACACTTAGAGGCGACAGTCTGTTTCATGCTATATGCAATCGTCAGGCCACGTGTGCCTGACGATTGCATATAGCATGAAACAGACTGTCGCCTCTAAGTGTTGACTTCTATGTTCACTTTTATATTTATATATATATATATATATATATAAAATGTATCTAGGCAACATCCTACTTTCATGCAAGTTTCATTAAATATTATATATATATATATATATATATATATATATATATATATATATGAATCAACACTTAGAGGCGACAGTCTGTTTCATGCTAGAAGCAATCGTCAGGCCACTTAGTGCATCAAGCATGAAACAGACTGTCTCTAAGTGTTGACTTCAATGTTCACTTTTATATTTACACACGCTCTATCTTTGACATTGACAACTTTATCCCATATTATAGCACACCTTAAGAGTATATTTCTTCATATATATATATATATATATATATATATATATATATATATATATATATATATATACAAGCACTTATATCTCGTATGAATTGTCCACCGGAATTGGAATGAGCACAAGTTTGTCAAAAATAAAAAAAAAAAAAAGGAATTAATTATTTTTTCCTTTGATCATGGTAGATCAAAGGAAACAAATAATTCATTACTACGTAAATGTCCAGAGAGTGCGTTTATCGCAAGATCATCGACAGTATATTTTCTCCCTGGCTCTTACAACATTTCACCATTCCTGGCAGAATGTGGAATACCAACTTACAAAAGTGATGGAATAGGAAAAGGAAAGGACTCTAAGGGAATTAGGCTTGAAACATTCTTGAAATTTACCTGAACCCCTTTGCCGCGCGCATACGTAGTCCTACCAACATCACAAAATTACACTGACGAAGTCCTGAAGGACGAAATGCGTCGCAAGTAAATATTCTGTCGTATATACATACATACATACATACATATATATATATATATATATATATATATATATATATTGCAACATATGTAATATATATAGATGCTTATGTATATATATATATATATATATATATATATATATATATATATATATATTCACTACAATATTATATGTATATGTTGTGTTTTTAGGCAGCAATTCTACTTTCATGCAAGCTTCATTAAATATTATATATATTACAATATAATATATACAATATATACATATGTGTGTGTGTGTGTATTAGTAGACGTGTTTGAAAAGTAATTGATTGTTTGCGCCTCTCCGGCATGATGAAAAACTCTGTTTAACCTAACGACAGAAATATCGTCTTTCTTTCCCCCATCTTTATTACGCTACAATCTCTACGGATTTTTAGTCGAAAGATTCAACTTCCTCGACATTTTTTTCGCCCACTCAACCGACTGAATTTCCATTTCACCGTCCAACATTTGTTATGTTCTTCTTTCCAAACCCGGCGTCAAATTCCCCTTCTTTTTCCTATCGACGTTCTTGTAAATTTATTATATTTTGCTTGCAAGCGTTTTCCAAATACGCACTTTACGATATATCCTCCGCTTCTCAAAAAAGCTGATGGACATATCAGAAATTGAGTGAAATCATTTTCTTATAACATCCTGATTTAATTATAATTCATTGAAAGTGG
>OZ010585.1:106620611-106668111 GCA_963932145.1 Acanthosepion lycidas
CACACCTTAAAATATATTACCTCGTTAGCGCCTTTCCAGAAAAATTTGAAAATAAGTTTTGAAACAAAAATTAGCAGAAACGCAAAATGGCGAAACATCCGGTTCATTTCTAATCTTTAATATCATGAAAAATTAAATCTCTTATGTCTGACGATTTTAATGCATTCAGTGGTACAACTTTACAAGAATATTTACATAGGGATGTAATGCATTCCTTATTTTTAGCTTCGGAAACACGAGGTGGTCTTATACATAAGTAAATACGGTAGTTCCTAGGCAGGCAATCATTTAGAATCAAGTGATTATATCTAGCTTATTTTTTTTTCCCGACTGCTGATCTATCATCTGATCTAACTTTCGCAGCTCGAATCGGGAGGAACGGGTTTGTAATATTCAATACTTCCAAAGCTGTTGTATCTCGTGTTTTCGGGATAACAAAGTAAAATAAATAATGAAGACAAACTCGTAGATAAGTAATGAAATAGAAGGTTTACAACACAAAGGTACAATTAGCAATTGATCTAATGCTAAATCGGTATTTACCAGGGCTCCTCACACAGCGGTATGTGGCATAAAACCAGTTTAACGTGGATTTTTCCGAGCACGTTGGCTCGGGCAATAATTGCCCGTAGATCCCGTAATAACGGGTTGGGTTTGTCTTCTCCCCAGACCAGACTCTGCTCTTCGGTATAGCCTCGTCCGGGTTCATCTCTGCCTGAAAGCAGAGAGCTCGTCTAGCACTAAGAGCTTAGCGCGCGGCTAAGACCTAATGCTGACTCAGTATTTACCTAGCTTCCCCAAAAGGTAAGATGCGGCGTAAGACCAGTTTTTACGTGGTGCGATTCCGAATCCGGAGGCTCGGACAAAAATTCCCCTTAGACGTCGTATAAACGGATCAGGTTTGTGTACGTTCTCAGACGAGATTCTGCCCATAGCTTTGTCTGGGTATCATATTGTAAATACGCATTGGGGTTCATTTTATTATTGTTATTTTCCCCTCCCCCCCACAGACTTTGAAATGTATATACGGGGATTAGTTAGTACTTTCATAGAGACGATGAGGTATTATGGTGTTTGTAGTTTGGAAGGTACGCATGAAAGTGTTGTTTTGGTGTAAGGAAAATTGTACGTATGATTGGGTCAGTGTCTGCGACTAGCTAAGTTAAAATTAAGACAATAGAAGACCGTCCTCTCCCCATCCCCATTTTCGGCCTTGTGCCTCATTTCTGTTTAAATAACAGAATAAATATCCATAGCTTTGTCTGGGTTCCTCTCTGTATGAAGGCAGAGAGTTCGACAAGCTCTAAGAGCTTAGGCCGCGACTAGGACTTAATGCTGACTCTGCTCAACTCCGCTTATTTACATAAACAGACGATTCTATTCATTTATGTCCTAGATTAGAAAAACAGAACTAGAACATTTCATGATCAGCGAGAAGACCTTATGTTTTAGTCAGTCATGAAGAACCGTTGGCCTGCCAATGATGTTTTTTTGACTGGAACTTTTGCTTGGAATTAACCCCAATCCAGGTCTCAAGCGGAACTCATAGTTTCATACCATCGCTAAAGATTCTTCCTTTTTACCGCTCTGGAAAATGCCTGATCTACTCGGCTCAGGTTTTAGAAGAGTCAGATTTAAAATGGAGTACTGCTGCCATATATTTGGAACGGACCTGACAAATCCTCTCTTTCCAGCCTTGATAGAGTTAAAAAAAGCGTTTACGCGGCCTCTTGGATAATAGGTTATTTTCCATCCTACAACCACTTTCCTGCAGACGAAACGTTGCTAGACTCTCATTAATCTATCGGATGACTCATGTTCATTGAATCTATAAGTCCATACCTTCAGAGGTAGGAAAGCCCATGCCATGTACTCAAAGTCGGCTCATTCTTATTCTCTTCATATTCCATTAGTAAGGAGGAAGTCTCTCTGATGCAGCTTCTTCCACAGACATGTGACTTTGTAGAAAAAAGATTCCTGAGATTGTTTCCCAGATTTCTACGAACTTAACGGAGGGTCATCTCTCAACCATCGTACATATCCTTACATAATATGCAACCTTATTCAGTAATGGTCTACTTTGAGGAGCTCTTGGGCCTTTTATATGGTGAACAATAGCATAAAATATAATATACATAAAAATTTTAAAAAACAACTCTTTCAAAGTACATTTGTAGTATTCTTTTCAAGAATTAGCCAATTAAACAGTCATTATCTAAATTGACAAATGAAAAAAAGAAAATGAAATTTTTTAAATTAAATGAAAGAAAAGCGTAGAGATCTCTCCGCAAAACTCTGTGGCTACAATATCTGGAAAGTTTCCATATTTTTGTTACTTGAAATGGGGAATAAATCTAGGCCAAAAGAAAATCGATGATAGCATTCAACTTTTCTTCGTTGCTATATCGAATGGTCAGCTATATCATTAGTTTTGTGGTGCTACTACTTATAAGATAAATAACTATCGTTGACGGTTGTCTCGTTTTGAAAATTGTCAGTATTTTTAGCATATTATTTCTCAATTCTCATCTGCTTAACGTGAACTTAAATACGATACTCTATGCGCGATGAGTTAATACAAAAGCCTTGTTTTGCAAATACATCGTGTCAGACTAATCTTTTCCAATCAACAGTTACTACGCACAGCAAAGATTAACGTAAAATAACTTTGCGAAAATTTTAAAGAATCTAAAAGAAGAATTTACTGTTCGAGGCGAAAAACATAACCCAAAGAGTAATAGACAGAATGAAAAAGAGGGAAATGGCGTTGGTTATACAGCTATTATTTCTGTCAAAAGATAGTACTTTAAATGCCACACTTCCTCATAGTCGGAATTAGCTAAATGTATGCGCCACTGTTTTTCGCATCTATCTTTTACCCACGACCTATAAAATTTCTATACAGTTGTGAACAGAATTATTCACCCCGGTTTCCATAATTACAAATAAAGGTATAATAACTTCAAATTTTCATGGAAACCTCACCTTCATTTTTTAACAAATGATGAAATAATCCATTTGAAAGAATGCGCAGTGATGCCGGCAAGAAAACTTTTATTTTAATGTCATTCAATATTACAAAAACACCCCAAAACATTTAACATAGGACCAACGTTTGGACCTCTTCTTTCTATAATCAATTGTGTTACCATTATTCTTGATTATTGCATTTAATCATTTTTGATAGTTCTTTATCGGATCACTACACATACACTGATAGTTATTTTTACAGGATCATTACACACACACTGATAGGTATTTTTACAGGATCACTACACTGATAGGTATTTTGCTCCGTTCAAATTCGAAGGACTTTTTTTTATCTTACTTTTTTCTTCAAATATACCCATAAATTTCTAATGGCGTTTAGGTCAGGAGATTGTGCAGAGTATGCTAATATCTTAATTTTGCTGTCGTCTAAGTATTTTCTTACAATTCGTACGCTGGGTTTCGAGACATGCTGGCATATCCAGTAACATCAGACAGTTTGCGTGCACTTTGGTTTATATTATTTTTCAGAATATCCAAATACTGATCTTTATCCACGATACCCTGTACTCTCACTAGTTCTCCTGGACCAGAAGCAGCGGAACATCCCCAGAGCTGAATGCTCCCACCAATGGAGAGAGGATATTTTTAGGCTTGTGTACTTCATTCACTTTCCTTTATACATAAAAGTATCACGTGTGACCAAATGATACCAGTTTGGTTTTATTTGACAATGAAACAGAATTCCAGTATTTACTACCATGTTCAAGATGGTTTCTAGTATAAGTTAATTTGCATTTTAGGTATTTAGCCTTAAACAAGAGAGATTTCCTAGGACGACAAGCTCGATGAAAGTTTCTACTGACTGTCTTCTTCGATACATTCAACCTTGATGTCTTTACATCATTAACAATGTCCTTTGTCATTAAGTGGGGCTATTTCAAGACATCTCTAAAAATTTTCCTTTCCATTCTCTAAGAAATTAAATTTTCTACCAGTTCTTAATTTGTTCTTAACCCAATGAGTTTCGTTATACTTCTTGCTAATGCTACGAATTGTCGATCCGTTGCCATTTAAATGCTTGGAAAGTATGGTATATCCATCACCTTATTTGTACGCATCAACGATCTTCGGAGAATCTTGTCAAGTTCAGCTGTCTTCGCTATGGTTGCAGAGCGAATGAGTTATCGCAGTACGTGGCACTCACATATTGTCTTCTACATTACCTTTTAGAATGTTACAGAATCAAGACGTCCTGGGTATGACCGTAAACTACATCCGCGTCCTGGGTACGGCGATAAACTACATCCGCGTCCTGGGTACGGCGATAAACTACATCCAACAGCAAGGTCTCGGATAATGTTTTCGGAAAAATAATGTCGCCAGCTATAAGTTTTTGAAACAATAGTGTTGCCAGCTATACATTTTTTTGTAAAGAATAATGTTGCCAGCTATACGTTTTTTATTCCATACAAAATAGGCATTTAAAATTCATATAAACTGGATTTGGCATTAAATAACCCACAGTGGTTGATATGCCATAAAACCCAAACAAACAAACAAACAGAATCAGGTCAATACTATTTCATTTTCAAAGAGTATTAAATATCATATTAAGAAAAAAAACTACTACAATTGCCATAGAGCAATAATATGTCAAAATTTTAATTAGGAGGGTTAATGATTTTAGATTTTTAATAAAAACTATAATTATGAATATAATAGATCGAAACTTTTAACAAATTCATGAATTATTCAAAACTAAATACAGAATCAACTATGTATTGTAGATTCAGTAGATACTGACAGATCTTCGCATTTCCTCAGGAAATATGCAAATATTCAGTAGGTGGAAAATATTTCTTCTACAACTATAAATCGTGCAATCTAAAATGGTTTTTCGCATTTATTTTTTGAGTCGTATTTCTTTATATTTTAATGATGTTTTAAAGTCAAACCAGTCAAACCAATCAAAGCAATCAGGTGGATTTTTAAATAATAAATAAATAAAAAGAAATAAAAAAAAAAATAAGCTGTAGGAAAAAATATATAAATTAATCTTGACGAATGGATGTTCCCTCGGAGAGTGTATATGACTTGAGAGACTATTGTTCCTTATATTCTCACATAGCCTGAAGTGAAACTCGTACATACGATCCATCGCTAAAGATGCAGGTAAATTGGTCGTCTCCCTACACCGCTCCATTAAGTATCTGAAAACCCGCAACTTTTACAAGAGCCAGATCAAACTAAGAATAGAGTATTGTTACCATATTTGGAAAGGCGCTGCTCAGACTGCTCTTTCCAGCCTCTATACAGTCCAAAAGCGTTTCCGAGTCCTTGTGGGTAACAAATTATTTTTCACCTTTCAACCTGACTCTCACAAGTGGGACGTGGCCCTATCGTTATTTTCACGGTAAGTGCTCGGACTAACTACATTCTTTGGTTCCACCATATCTAACTTTTACGGGAAGGACTCGTCAAGTCACTTACATTGTAGCAAACCACCCACATTCCATCCGTATTCCATCAGTGAATGGTTAGTTCCACTCGAATAGTTTCTTCCCGCGAACCACTGCTCTGTGGACCCGAATTCCAAGAGGATGTTTCGCTGATAACTACAATCTCTCCCATTTAAGTCTAGGGTTAACCGTTATCTTCCCCTCTTATACACACCAACTAATGTAACCCTTTAACCGGGTCTTCTACAGCGTGAAGAAACGTCGTATAATCATTGAATGTGTGCTAATCGTTGATAATATTTAACTTCGTACAAAAAGAGATTAAAAGTTATCCGCGCATGCGCCGGATTTTGGAGGAAATATCTAAATCAATATGAAAGCTTGAAACATTACCTAAGTAATATAAACAGTGAAGTACGATCGAAACATTAAATAAGTCTCTGGATATTATAAGAATATGAAACTGTAAAAGTTAATAAAAAATGAACTAATGTTCGTTGATTTGTTTTCTATGGGTTATGAAACATTTGCCGTTTATTGAAAACCAAAAAATAGATTATAAGAATATTTTTTAGTTAATAATTGTTTAGTGATAAACTTCTTACTAATTAACACATAGCTGCATGGAAAGAGGTGGATTCATGCCTTTCCCAATGGTATTTGCGCGTAAGTGAATATAACGAACCCGACCGGAATTTGGTACTGGATTCTCAGATTAAAAGATCCGAGCCATTATCCACTAGACCGAGCGCACATACAAGCTTACAGCACCTGATATCCCAAGCGGTCACTCATCTAGGTTCTGTTCAGGCTCAATGTTGCTTAACTCTGGTGATCGCATGGGAAACGGAGTTTCATTGTGATGTGACGTAAGCCTCATGTGACACGGCGTAGCTTTTTACAATGAACTTTGCCTCTATGTTTGATGACAGGGTTATCTGACTTTAGCAATCATGCAGGAACTGATGTTTCAAAACGAATTTAAAGATTACTACATATACTGCTACAAGTTTTAAAGAATTGTGTACCAAATTAACAATGACATAGCTTCATTTAAAAATTCAGAAAACTGAAACTATTACTGCTACTGCTACACTTTAAACAGAAACATATCTTGAGTTTAAAGATAACAATGATACAACCAATTAATTAGGGAAAGGAAAGATTAGTATGTATAATGTAAATTCTAAAGATTGTAATCATAAACTTAATGTTGACAATGTTTAATCTTAGATATTGAATGAATTAAGCCAATTATGCATGCTGCTACAAGTTACTGATAATCTTATCTAAAATTTACTAATGATAATTATTCATTTTAGATGTCGAACAACAAGATTATTACGTATATTGCTAAAATTTCAGATTATTACGCACATTACCTCAATCTGTAAAAAATGCAGTCAAACATTAATGTTGACACGAGATCATTGCGTATTCTTCTACATTTCATGAAGTGTAGTAAATTGCGGCGTACAAGTCTTTTTTTTCAAGCCTAATTATTTTTTTCTAAAAAAAGGGATCGACTTATATGGCCAAGCAAGCTTGTCTCAATACAATTACTAATCAATTAAAACCTCCTATATATTCGGCATTGTGTCATATCTAAGCTTCGCTTAGTAAATCACTATTAAATGCAAACCTTTACTATCCAGTTGTAAACAAGTGGGGCAGCTCTCTTAACAATTACTATACACCACTTACCATACATCCAGCAGGCTGAAACAAATATATCTCGCTAAAACTTATGATTGGTGAGCATATTTGGCATATTAACGCAGAAATTATTATAAAATACTACCAAAAATATAGTATTCTATGAACGATACAATACACATCGCGTCCAACCGTTAAAAGACTATCTCTAAACACTGACCGACACGTATGATTAGGATTAGCTAAATGCCTAACTCAGAATTTAGAGAAAAGAATCTTGAGGTCGACTTGTATGCTAGGTCGACTTGTATGCTAGGTCGACTTGTACTCCAGGTCGCCTTGTAGGCCCCGGTTTATGCTATTCAATTTGAAATTTAAACGATGACAATCCTTTATGTAGAAATGCATGTAAATTAAGGTTATTGTTCCATGTTGATATATTTAATCAGTATATTTCTTTCTCTCACGTTCATGTAATTGAGCGATTTATAATTCGACCAAAAATCTTTTACCGCCATATTATACTTTCATTAGCCAGAGGCCACCAGAAATAGCTCGCAATATAACCGAATTCTTTTGTGAGTTACTCGACAAACTGTCTCTCTACATATTGTTATGAATTGCACGCTCCTTTTTCCCATATTAACCTGAACAGATATCTGGCGGTACCAGTCTGTCTTCATGGAAAGTAGAATAAACTTAACCACCGGTCAGTTGGTGTTTAGGAACATCTAATAAAAACCATAAAAAACATTTATGTTCTCCTAAAATACCCCCTTACATTTAGCACTAATCAACATGTTTCAACTTAAACCTTAACCATTTCTCTTTTCCCCTCGACGTGTAAACATCTCCAAACATATATTCATACATGTAGAAAACATCTTCCTTCCAAAAATATGTGCTAAGAAAGGTCATTCGATAAACAAAATCTCGGAAGTGAGGTCGTGTTTTCGGGTCCCGGTAATAAAAAACAATTTGGACATATATTCACCGGTAAACATTTTATCATATATCTTCGTAATTCTTCCCCTTTTCTTTTGTCTTCATTTGACCAATATAAAAAACATCCTGTATATTTATGTATTTCTTTTCGGTCTTAAATATATTATTTTAGATTCCGCTCTCTTGGTTATATAGTCATATATATTAATATTTTAATAAAAATCGCCCTAGAACTTCTGTTTCTGTTCCTATCTACTTTTTTTTAAATTAAATTAACAGAAAATTAACTGCCATCATTTGTTTATTTTCTCTTTTTGTCGCAACGTAGTACTATCTAATTTACCGCTTTTAAACTTCTGACCACTTCTTTCGAACTATAGTTCGACCCAGTTCTTCCTTTGTAACTGGGCTTGTGTTGATTCCAACTGATATTTTGAGCAGTTCTCAATCGTCTAAAGCCATTTATTGTTTGGTTTAGTCAGGGCCGAGATGATATTGGCTTGAATACGCAGTAGTGAATCCGTCAATTATAATTGTTCACTGCTGGGAGTTGTGGTTGTCCGAAAGCAAACAAAACAAAAGCATGAATAAAAAGGTTACACTTCAATTCAGTCCGACAATGTCAAAATGGCAGCTGATGTATAAAACGACCTCATGACTATCATTACCTGCTGCAAAAGATAGCTTGAAATCTTAACACCTCTAAAACTAAACTTCTTTCTATTAATCGTCTAAGAGACCCTTCGCTGCCTTTTATCAGTATGGCTGATGCTAACCTCCAGGAAAGTGACTCATTCCGACTTCTTGGGTTAACATTCTCAGCTGACATGAAATGAAAACACTATATTGAATCCATCCCTAGATCAGCTGCAAAGAATGTCGGTTCTCTCCGCAATCTTACATATCCATAAGTCTACCATTCGTCCATGCTTAGAATATTGCTGCCATATATGGCCCGGTGGACCTGCGATTTAACTGGAGCTCCTATATAAAATCCAAAGAAGTATCAGCAATATTATTAGTCATGATCTGGCGTCTCGGCTTCAGTCACTTTCCCACTGCCGTAAGGTTGCCTCTCTGTGACCATTTCAAAAATACTTTTATGGTAACTGTTGCTATAGTACCTAGACTGTATGAATTTGAGGGCAATACTAGACAGGCGGCAAGATCGCATTAATGTACACTGGAGCTAGATAGATGTAGCCGTAACTTTTAGCTAACAGTTTCTTTTTTCGCACTTTTCGCTTATGGAACTCACTTCCATCTCCATGCTTTCCAGCCAACTTTAATCTGCAATAATTTAAATGCAATGCCAATCGCTATCTACTGTCCTCCTAAATGATATTTTCCCTTTCTACTCATTACTAATATTTCTGTTCCTAATTTATCTACACCCTGTACCCCGCTGCGTATTAGTAACTGTATTGCCTTGTTTGCGGTGACTCTTTTAAAAAATCTACCAGTTTGTCCTCAAATGTACACTTCTTTTCATCTATTTCTGACATCTATAGCTCTACCCAGTTTGATGTTATCTGGTTCCAGCGTCCTCTACAAGTTAATCAATAAATCTTTATGCCGGTCTATCTGTTGACCTTTTCTCCAATTTGGATTCCTTGATGCACATCTTACTTACTTCACCAGAAATGACCTTTAAACAGCATACACCATTCACATATTGTGCTCATAATATTTGATATAGTTCTTCATTATATGTTGACTTCAGTCTGAATCATCGAGGGTAAATACGATCTATTTTTTTAGTAGTGTTGACTAACTGCTTGATGTTTATAAGAGGACCGTTTCTACTGTTGAATGAAAATGTTTTACTCATCTGCTCCTATATATAGAGATATTGGTCACATGATGTTAGGTGGTCTCTCATTGGTTAATAAAATGTTCTAGGTTTAGAAAAAGCTGACCACCACTAGAGAAGGGACCACATCTGGTCTGAAAGTACATGCAAGGAGTTTTGACTACCTAAGGAAATAATCCAGTAAAGGTTCTCGTTCTACTAATTTTTTGTTATGGAGTTTTATTTATGCCCCAGCAAATCCTAAAGCAACTTATTGTTTCGTTTAGTCATAGTCCATGTCATTGCAATTCCAACATCTATCTCTTTTTGTAAGCTTTTCAACCATAATATCAGATATTGAGAAATAATATACTAAATGTTATAAGATCTTACACTTCATTAAGATGTGTATTATGTCATAATTTAATTCACAATGCGTCCAATTTATGCACTAACAAATCCTAAAGCAACTTATTGTTTCATTTAGTTACAATTCAAGATGTAATTGGTTTGTATTCACAATAATGAATCAGCCAATGAGAATTAGTTACGTTTCAGTAGCCCATTTGCTCGTGATTCGTACGGAGCCGAAACCGAGTAAAAGGAAAGCACGAATAAAAAGAACAGATTTTAATTTCATCATTATTGAGCGTCCTCAAAAAAACACTAGTTGGTACTTCTTTCCAAACATTACTGTCATCCATAGCTCTACAAAGTTCTTCCTTTCTAACTCCGGTGTCATCTCTTAGCTGGAGTTTTTTTCCTGTAATTTGAGATCCATTGCATAAGACTATGGACAACTTGTTTACTTCTCCAGCAATGTCTACTAAACCAAACTCACATTTTAAATAATGTTTGTAAAATTGTTAGGTTTCGATATAGTTCTTAATTAAGTATGTGTTCTTTTCGGCTGAATCGCATGGGCATACTGCTTAGTTTTCTGTTGCCAGTGAATTCAACTCCCAAACAAATACAGTTTGAACTTTTACCGAGTCTTGAAGTAACTTCATATATTCTTTTCTTACTTAGAGTTTGATATAAGTTATACCGCTTCTCGGTTGACGATATATCCTGTTCCTCTTGTTCGACATGTTCCACGATTCCTGCATTTTACTTTCATACATTTGCCTGCGCAGATTCATTGGCCCCTTAATTTTTTGAAAAGGAAGATTAGTTGGACGATGTAAACGCTTAGTTAATTAATCACCTAAATGGTGATGCCAGTATAATGATCACCTTCTTAGATAGTAAGAGAGCCCGTCATCCTGAAAGGCCCGTTAGGTTTTAATATAATTAACGATGTTAGTTTGTTTTTCTGACTGAAAGGGTCTTAAACCTAGCTGTTTTCCTACACTGACCTGTATTATCAAACAAATAATAATAATAATAATAATAATAATAATAATAATAATAATAATAATAATAATAATGATGATACAGGTGCGATGGCAAGATAAACCACTTCATGGCCAATACTCTGCCCGTACCAAATAAGCTGACCGTAAACAAAACCCCGACCCATCAGTGGCTACGTAGTGCAGGGTTGAAAGATGAAACTGAAGGTTTTATCATTGCTGCACAGGACCAATGCTTGTTAAATAGGAATTATCAAGCACATATACTAAAATATTACGTTAGCCCAAAATGCAGATTCTGTGATAAATATCCAGAAATAATTGATCACCTTGTATCAGGTTGCACGATATTGGCACCCACTGAATATAAAACCCGACATGACAGAGTGGGCCAATATCTGCAACTTCTACGGGAAGGAAACTGAAAGAAACTGGTCGGAACACCACCCAGACCCGGTTACGGATATAGGACCTGTTACAATTCCATGGGACTACACAATACACACTGACAGAACAATCAAGGTCAACCGCCCAGATATTGTTATTAAAGACCACAAACAAAAAAATGTGCCTCCTTATTGATATGGCAGTCCCTGCTGACTGCAATGTATCTTTGAAGATATTTAAAAAGCTGTCAAAATACAAGGACCTTGAAATTGAAATCTCGAAAATGTGGCATATGGGAATATCAACAATCCCTGTTGTAGTTGGAGTCCTAGGACTGGTTGGAAAAGATTGCAGTAGACTAATTGAAGGGATTCCTGGAAGTCCATGCCTCAAGGAGATACAAAAAATTGTTCTGACAAGTACAGCCCACACTTTACGAATGGATTTATGTATGTAATATATATATATATATATATATATATATATATATATATATATTGTCAGGGGAAAGTGTCATGATGCCATTTCTAACCTTAGGTGCCTGGGCGGGACACGGAAAGAAATGTGTAAACGACAGAAATCAAAGAAAATAATAATAATAATAATAATAATAATAATAATAAGAAGAAGAAGAAGAAGAAGAAGAAGAAGAAGAAGAAGAAATAATAATAATATTAAAAAAAGAAGAAGAAGAAGAAGAAGAAGAAGAAATAATAATAATAAAAAGAAAAAGAAGAAATAATAATATGAAGAAGAAGAAGAAGAAGAAGAAGAAGAAGAAGAAGAAGAAGAAGAAGAAGAAGAAGATAGAAAAAGAGCTCACTCGGAAAGCAAAATGAAAGCAAGAAATATAACAGCCAAAGAATCTGCAATATTATTGGTCCTGATCTCGGCCTCCAAAACTCTTGGTACGTACAACCTATCAACATCTGATTTTGGGTGGTGCATCCCCATTTGGGTCAGAATTTTTGTCGTCTTGGCATCCTAACTTTTAATGTCATTCAACTTCCATTTAATAACGTTGAAGCAGTATGCTACTACAGGTATTGATACGGTGATGATGGCCTTCATATCTTGCCCACATTAAGTTCGCTTTCTAGTATGAAACACATTATCCTATAATATTCATTTCAGATCTTTTTCTTCATAATTGAATATCGTATTTATTAATTAATCTCCTTCATTAATTTCTAAGTATTTGTCTGTACAATCGTGGTCTAGCTCCTTCGACTTGTTGATGATATCAAGGTCTGAATCTGCAGTTTTCGTTAGTTTACAGATTTTGAAGGTGGCCTTAGCACATTTGTCGATTCCGAACTCCATCCTAATATTTTCGCTATGGTTTTGACAATGGTGAGCATGTTTTTCTACTGGTAGTCATCCTTGGCAAACATTTTAAGATCATCAATATAGATTAAATGAATCAGTTTGCCATTCATTGTGTCCGCAGCTACTGTTCAGTAGGCAGCTGAGTGACGCTAATGCAAAGCAGAAGAGTAGTGGTACCAATGAATCGCCTTGGAAGATTCCGATTTTGTCAAGGAAGATTTACGTCCCATCGGTTATGACAGAAGTGAGGGTCTTGTACATTATTGAAAATATATTTCAGGTACTTTTCCTATAGAAACATTTTTTACAGTTTCTTTTTTGGGTCCCAGTATGGGGATTAACTATTTGCCCATAGCTGGGACCATAACAGGTGCTACCACCCCGACCTGTAAACAACAGCAATAAAGAGGTGGTTCTACGCTCCTCAAAACCTCCTGATGAAAGGCCATGCTTCCGGATATAGTTCATTGACATACCCAGAACGCCTCATTGGTGGGTGGGGGTGTCATACCCTTCTACAGAGGTGCAGTCGGCATATTCTGAAGGTCTAGCCGAAAGGCGGTAATCTTTTATAGCTCTGAGATGATGATTTGTCCAGGGATTTTATTCACATAATTTTCGTCACTCTTCTTTATCATACACAACGCCTCTATCACAACAGGGATGATCGGAGCTTTAAGTTCCCATATTTTTGTTACTTCGATTTGCAGTCACTTACTATTATTATTATTGTTTTTATTTCCTCTGATTTCTGGCGTGTACACATTTCTTTTCCGGGTCTCACCTAAAGACCTAAGGTTAGAAATGGCATCATGACACTTTCCATTGACAAAAATAAAAAATAAAAAAAATACATAGATAAAGCTCTTCGTAAAATATGGGCTGTACTTGTGAGAACAATTTTTTGTATTTCTTTGAGGCATGGGCTTCCAGGAATCCCTTCAATTAGTCTACTGTAATCTTTTCCAACCAATTCTAGGGCTCCAACATTATTATTATTATTTAGGCAAATAAGTTAAAACGCTGAAGGTGTTTTCTAATAAAAATTTAGTCGAAAAAGAAGAAATAACAAAATAAATAAATATGCGTGTGTGTGTGTGTGTATGTGTGCACGCACGTGTGTGTGTAAAGGAAGAGAAGAAGATAGAAAATACTAAAAACATAGAGATAAAACATTTTAACGACAGTTTATGGTTTCACCTTCAGACCATATGTAAGAAAGATGTTAACTGAATAAAATAGTGAAGCAATCATCAGTCTTATGAGGGAGTCCACAGAAGTTCGAAATTCACGCCAACCGTGAGAAATCCACTTGTTCTTCCGAGGAAGTGTGCCAGAGAATGAAGCCGCAACTATGCTAAGATCTGGCGCCCAAAAGATGCAGCCTTTCCTATCATGAGAAAGACAGAAAATAAAATGTATAACCAAATACAACGGAAATCAATAGACTACTTCTACTATGAGCCGACTCCCTTCGGGATGTTAAAGATAATGGCTCTCCACAATTTCTTGTCTTTTCTAACTCTTAATAAATTTTGACTTTTAGCCATTTTTATCCAAACCTACTCCGCCATCTACTTGCTCAAGCTCATCATGTAGGTTGTGCTTTGTTTTCCTCTGGCGCTTCCTTCATTCTGTCCTGTGAGTATAAACATTATCAAGCCCTCTTTCTTCATAATATGCCACAGAAACTTCAACTGTCTCTTCACGCTGCTAAATCTATGTGTTATTTCTGTTGCCATTGTTTCTAGAACTTCATCGTTGCCTACATGTTCGATCCATGGTATTCTCAGCATCCTTAGGCTGAACGACATTTCTTTTGATTGAAGTCTCTTTTTCTTTGTGGGGGGGATTGTTCTCCATTTACTGCCATAGATGGGAACTGATAATACGTAACAGTCATTACTCCTTTTTTTAACGATATTCTTCTGTTTCTTAAGAATTGGCACAGCTTTTGAAAAGCACCTTTCGCTCCATCAACGCGTTTTCTGTTTTCCGTTTCGAATTGTCCATGCTCTTCTAATAAGATTCCTAGATATCTAAATAGCAGATCAAATGACATTCACTTTAAGAGGCATACTTTGAATACACGTACACTGATTATAAGTGTATGGGTATTACTAATTTTTAATTAAACCATTTTCATGGTCTGCTGATTGTTATTTTATATCAAAAGAAACATTTACGTTTGACAATTTTAGCTTTATTGGCGTGAAAAGAATGTCGTCTACTGTTTTTATTGGAGGAACAAATTCTGTTTGACGCCATATTTTTTTAAGAACACATCATGCTGGAAAACAGTTTTTGATATTTTCCCGCTTAACTCGCGTCCCTTTTTAAAAAATGTAAAATTTAAGTTTAAATTTAAAAATTTTAAATTTAAATTAAATTTAAATTTAAAAAACTTAAAAAATATTAAAATTTAAAAAAAAATGAAAATTTTACAAAATTAAATTTAAATGTAAAATTAAAAATTAAAAATTTAAAAATTAAATTTAAAATGAAAAATGTTAGAATTTAAAATTTAAATTAAATTTAAATTAAAAAACTTTAAAAAATATTAAAATTTTTTAAAAATTAAAAATTTTACAAATTTAAATGTAAAAATTAAACTTTAAAAATTAAAAATTAAAATTGAAATTAAAAATTATTCCACAATTGTATTAAGATGATTAAGGGCTTATTAAAATGGTATAATTCAAGGATCGTATATTATCTGTTTCTTGTGATAGATTGTGATTTAGCTGTACAAAGATAAATGCTGGTTTCTTAACTCGTTTGATGTAAGGCATTAATCTCCTCTATGTCTCAGAGAGGACCTTGTGCCTTACAGAACATCTTTGATAACCTGCATATATAAAGAGCGACTTATACAATTTCATCAAGTGAATCTCAAGCGTAATTGATCATTAAACCAACTTAATCTGGAGTTGATTAACTTAATTAGGAAATTAGTAAGTATATATGTATATACTACCAAATTCTAGCCGCAATATCCTCGTTGAAAAAATCAAAATAATACACTCATCTGACTGCAGAAAACGATTACAAATAATAGAAACCTTAATAATATACAACAAGAACTCAATTTTTAATAATATCAGTTATGAATGCAGTCACAATGTGCTGACTGTGTTCAGGAATTTAAAAAAATTGAGAAGAAAATTGCAATCCGAATCTACATATTAAGATAAACAAAATCACCCTTGATAGTGACTAAGAGATTAACCGAAAGCGCTCTGAGTCAAAGATCGATTACAGCGTTCTTATGGACTCTGTCCAAAACGAAAAAGTAATATCTTGTAAGCATAGAAAAACATATAATTTTCAAACAAAAACTGAATAACTATGCCTTATAAGTCATTTACAATGAAACCTGTATAAAAAAGGGATTGCTAGCCGAATGCGCAACATATATTTTTATCACACACACACACACACACACATATATATATATATATATATATATATATATATATATATATATATATATATATATATATATATATATATATATAAATTGCCTATATTTTGGCAGCATGTTTTCGCTGAGGTTATGTATTGTACAATTTTAAAATTTTATAATGTGGACAAACCAGTAAACGTCAAGCGATGTAACTAAATTAATTTTTAGATGAACACAACAATTTTTGTCTTAGAAAAAACAAGACCTTGATGACTAAATTGTCCTAATGTCGAAAGTATTATAAAATGAATGACCATCAACATAACAATATTCTTTCCTTCCTTTAATAAGGATACTAAAAATCTTACGAGAGGATTATATTTAAAATAAGTAGACAAAAATTGTCAAAATTATTTTATCACACACACACACACACACATATATATATATATATATATATATATATATATATATATATATATATATATATATATATATATACATGTAATATAAATGTATGGTAAAGTTAAAAAAAAATTCTCTGTAACATTAGTAGCGATTATATATTTCTAGAGGACGAAACGTCCTCTAGAAATATATAATCGCGCTTTTTGTTGATGATATATGTTTCTATTAGGTTGGTGCAAAAATAATGACGTAATAATGTCGTTTTTTGACGTTAAAAATGCTTCAAAAAACGACATTATTACGTCATTATTTTTGCACCAATGTAATATTAAAGAAGCCGGGTCTAGTATTCGCCGTGCGTGAGATAGATACTATGCCTGCCTGATAAATCCGTCTAAGATATAACCTAATAGGAAGAGGAGGAGGGCCGATATAAAAAAGCTTGCATTGGTTTTACTTATGCACGATAGGCAACGCAGAAAATGTGGAAATGCTGCTTTTAATTTTTTTTTTTTTTTTCATTTTCGGTTTTTAAATTTTAAAGTTTAAATTCTTTTGGAGTTTTAACATTATTTCCTTATATAAACATATATAGAAACGGTAGAAAATATAGTTTTAAGGTATCTATGTGACATTCTTAGAATCAGTGACAGGGATAAAGTGTATGTAAATATAGAAGTGGACACCTCAGTAAAAAAAAACTATATAGGAGTATCTCTTCCATGCTTGAAGATGGCATTAGATTGCGCTCAAGCATGAAAAGGACTGCCGCTTCTCGTGATTGACCTCAGTGTGCATTCATATATAGAGCGAGTTGGTCTAAGGCAATATATATATATATATATATATATATATATATATATATATATATATATATATAGTTCGGGGTCCTGACCTACTCTGCCAACAAGGCTGAATCCTTTGCTCGGAAATTTTAATTCAACTCAACGCTCGACTCTTTCGGTTTACCCATACCCGACTTCCCTCTTAGAACTGAGGCCCTATTGAGCGGGTTACACATAACCCCGTCTTTGGTATTTGGCATTAACTCCAATTTAGACCCCAACAAGGCTAGTGGTGGGTATGGAATACCAGCTATTGTCTTGAAGTAATGCGCGCCTGAAATGGCCTGAACTGGTGCCCGCCCTCTCTAAACTATATAACTACTGCCTCAAGGAATCTTGTTTTCCTGACTGCTTGAAGTCCTCGTCGTTTTTCCTGTCTTTAAGAACTCTGGCGACCCCTCTGACCCTTCTAATTACCATCCTATCAGTCTCCTACCACTCTTCGGCAAAATCTTCGAAGAAAAACGCCGAAGTGGTTAACCACCTTACATCCCATTATCTGCTCTGAGAGAAACAATATGGCTTCCGCTTTGCCCGATCTACAGCTGATGTGCTTACGGCCATCGCTGAAACTGTCTACCAAGTTCTTCAAAATAATGGACAAGCTCATGCCGTGGCCCTAGATATCTTCAAAGCGTTTGATAGGGTTTGGTATGCCGGCCTTCTTCGCAAGCTCCAGGGTTATGGTATTACAGGTCGATTGTTTGACCTAATACAATCATTCCTGTCAAACCGTGAATTGAAGGTCGTTCTCAACGGATTCACTTCCAGTTCCTATCCCACGAACGCAGGTGTTCCTCAAGGCTCTATCATAGGCCCTACTCTATTCCTTATCTTCATAAATGACCTTCCTGACGCCATAGATTCCCAAGTTGGCATCTACGCGGATGACACCACAATTTACTCCTGCCTCAAAAACAAATCTAGTGTCGCTGACAAAACTAACGTGGCCGTGCGTCTCGAAATGCTTCCCTGTCTTCCATTAGAATGTTTGACGCTCAACTTCACGAGAGCACCTATCTGCGGCTGCTCGGTCTCATGTTGACTGCTGGCCACCAGGAAATTTTTCTCCACGAAATCGATACTTCAGATCTACAAATCAACAATTCGCCGTTGCATGGAGTATTGCTGCCATATATGGTCTGGAGCCCCTTCTGTTTGTCTCGGGGTTCTTGATAAGATCCAGAGGTGGATATGCAATATAATTGGCCCTGATCTGGCATCTCGTCTACAGTCGCTC
Organism: Acanthosepion lycidas; assembly: GCA_963932145.1. Classification (NCBI taxonomy): domain Eukaryota; kingdom Metazoa; phylum Mollusca; class Cephalopoda; order Sepiida; family Sepiidae; genus Acanthosepion; species Acanthosepion lycidas. The sequence continues at coordinate 106,639,425 of OZ010585.1, forward strand.
ACTCACAGACGCACCGTCGCCTCTCTCTGTCTTTATTTTACAAATACTTTCATGGTAATTGCTCCGAGGAGCTGCATTCGCTGGTTCCCAGACTTCATGAGTTCAAGCGCCCTACGAGGCTGACATCCCGCACTCACCCCTTCACTGTCGAAACTCCTAAATGTAGCCGTTCTACTCCAATAGCTTCATATCTCGTACCTCTTGCCTGTGAAACTCCCTTCCCTATTCCTGTTTCCCTGAGAGCTATAATCTCCAACTATTCAAATGTAATGTCAATCGACATCTCCAGTTGCCTTGATCTATCCACTATCCTTCTCCTCATCCTTTCCTCTATCACCCCTATCTGATTTTGCTCCAAATCTTCTGTAACCTTTTACGTCCTAGTGGCTTCCCGCCTTGGGGTGAAACGCTTTAAAAAAATTATCTCTCTCTTTCTTTCTCTCTCTCTCTCACTCTCTCTCTCTCTCTCTCTCTCTCTCTCTCTCTCTATATATATATATATATATATATATATATATATATATATATATATATATATATATATTGCCTTAGACCAGCTCGACAAGGTGAGACCTCCTGGATATACATCTAAGACTCTTCCGACACAATGATGTTTTCCCTTAAGGGACGCAGGTGCGAATCCTGCTGGACGACGTATATTTCATAACAGGAATTATTTTTCGAATATTCAGGCCGGTAAATAAATAGATACACTGCTTAATAAAATAAATAAATAAAACAGTCAATGTACTCAAATATAAGAATCCATTTAAAAATAACGCTTCAACTAATGAATTAAAAATCTGCCAAATTTAATCCATTTCCTAATATATATATATATATATATATATATATATATATATATATATATATATATATATATATATATATATATGTATGTATGTGAGTATGTGTCTGTGTATATATATATATATATGTACATATATGTATGTATATTTGTAGATATAAATCTCTCTCTTTCCATATATATACGAAACACTTATTGCCGAGTTTATCCCGGTACTAATTGAATCATTCAGCTTTTTGTTCTTTGAAATATTCGTATACTTTCCGTTCTGTTGTTGTTAGTTTTGCTATTGTCGTGAGGATTAATTATTATAAATGGATATTATATTATGTCGACTACGTAAGCACTTCGTTTTTTGTCCGCATTGCACCAAGAACAAAATATCTGAAAAACATTAATAAATGTGTTTGAATCAATTCCAATTTTCATATTCCTTATTCTGAAGGTATTTTATCTAATTAATTATAAATGTTGCTTTATTCTTTTTTCTAACGACTGCAAATTTTGGCTTCCACAACACAAATTAATTGATTTCTCTATAATAAAAAAATTTACTTTTTAAGATAATAAAGAGGAATTTTGTGATTAGGAAAAAAAAAAGACATTGTTTCCAAAAAACATATTATTAATGAAAATTTGATTAATTTCATTTATCGGCCAAGTGCAACGTTCTTTTTTTGTTTTTCTCCTCCGTAGTACAAGACCCTTCAAAAATGTTTAAGCGTAAGTCTGTTTGTCACGATAGTATTTGAAGTCTTTATTAAACAAATAAGTAAACAAATATTTTTTCGATTTAATGACTAAAGGTATATAAGAAAAAATGAGTAACTACCGACACCGAGGTTCGAGCGTGACACTCTGGACTTATGAATATATGTTTTCTGTCAGCTGTATAAATAGCGGTGTCAGGCTACTGACTGCACTGATTATTGAGTGACTTACTGAGTGGAAATATTAGGTTGGTGCAAAAATAATGACGTAATAATGTCGTTTTTTGACGTTAAAAAATACGTCAAAAAACGACATTATTACGTCATTATTTTTGCACCAACCTAATATCTCGTCAAATTAGTGTGAAGCATTGTACCTCGATGATTTGGGGTTTTGATTTAAGATTTACCGGACGTTAAGCCGAGCTGCGCTACTAAAAAGGTATTCACTGAAATGATTAATTATCTTTGGTTGACTTTTACTTCTTTGTTCTTGTTAAATATTTATCTGCGATTCTAATTAAATACTGTTTTATCTGAACATTGAAGTCTTGAGTTATAGTTAATCATTAACGGCGAACATACGTCACAAAAAGGTGAACTCATCAGACAGTTGAAGAAAGGCTACTTGAAGAATTTGACACACTCAAGACATATCGAAGGCAAGAGAAGTAGAAGGATACACTGATTAAAATGGATGGATGTACAGGTAGCGAGATCGATAGTAAAGAGTCAAACATTACTTAAAGGATAGGAAGTTGTGGAGAGCTTTGATCGCCCTGTCAATGATTCTTCTTCTATGTGTCTTTAGAATGTTGGCGGTGGTGCCACTCCACAATGTCTTGTGTAGCTCTTAATAAATTCTGTCATTTTGTTATCTCTCCTACACCTTGACCGCCATCCATTTAATCAAGCTCGCTTAGGTTATGTGTTGTTTACTTCTGTTCTTCATTCCTTCAATCTATCTTGTGAGTATCAAATTTTCCAAGCCCTCTTTCTTCATTATATGTCCCAGAAATGTCTGTTTCTTCCCTATTTTAATGTGCCTTTTTGTTTCGATTTTCTCTAAAACTTCGTCGTTTCTCACATGTTCGGTGTATGGTATCCTCAGCATCCTCCTGTAGAACGACATTTTTTTAGCGTCATCTCTCTTCTTCATATGTGTAGAGATTGTCTAGCGTCCATTCCCATATAGGAGTGATGTTATGCAACAGTTCAATACTCTTTTCTTTGTTTCTAAGGAAATTTTCCTGTTTCTTAATGCTTTGCTTAGCTTTGCTTAAGCTTCTTCAGCTTTTCCAATGCAACTTCGGACTTTAGTACAGCGTTTCTGTATTCTGATAAAACAGATCCTTAGATTTTTGTAATTGAGTTTTTTTATCTCCAATTTTTAATTTTTACGTTGGACTGATCCTTTTGCTAACAATATTGATTATTTACATTATTCGGACTATTTTCCTCATCTTTGTCGCCATATTTATCACAACGTTCCAGCTGTTGTACGCTCCGGTCTTCTTCTTGTCGAACTGAACCCTTTATTTCGCTCACTGGGATAGACTGTTATAGTTCCACGTGCCATGTTTAATGGATGTCAGTTATCAGTTATCTCCGGTTAATTTCCCTCTGACATCCATTAAACATGGCACGTGGAACTAGAACCGTCTACCCCAGTGAGCGAAATAAAGGCTTCAGTTCGACATTCCAACCACCTGAAGAAGGCCGGAGTGTACAACGGCCGAAACGTTGTAATAAATATGGAGACAAAGATGAGGAGAATAGTCCGAATAATGTAAATAGTGTACTAATAATACCTCATCTCAGAAATATAGACAGATACTGAAACGCCAAAACGTTGTAATAAATATGGCGACAAAGATGAGGACTATAGTTCGAAAAATGTAAATAATGTACATAATACCTCATCTCAGAAATATAGATCTTGTCATTGATGTTTAGTCCTTTCTTCTCGCTTTCCCTACTACCTTCTGTATGTGTTGTAGTTCTCTTTCTGTGTCTGTTAGCAATACTGTGTCATCAGCTCATTTCATGTTGTCATATGTCCGCCGAAAACAGAAAAAAATAATCAAAAGAATTTAATCTCTTGAGAGCACCTGTATTTTTTTAAAATGTATAAAGTTCCACGTGTAGTACCTTTTACATATACCAGAATCAAACACTTGGAAAGATGAAATATTATATAAAGCTACATAGGATATGAAGTCGTGGAGAGCCATCATCGCTTGCATCACGACTGGAGACGACATATAAAAGAAGAATTTGTAGAAGTATTTTGACTGTTGCTTTATTGCGGCAGATATCAGATGATATCTCCAATACTGCCATTTTTGGTGCATGGGAATTAACTGTTTGCTTGACGTCCATTATTTGGCTACCGAATACAAAACAGGTTTGACTCTATTTCATAAATAACAAACGGCCCCACACGTAACAGATTTTTTCAAGTCCCCTCAGCAGTACTTAATACTGGGTTTGAAATTTAATGCATAACAATGAATATTATTTCTTCATTAAGTATTCAAGCTAGTAATTTGTTAGTTGATTTGGTCTTGTGGCACATCAGTCTTTATGGATAGTTCAACGCCAAAGCGTAAATATTTTCAATAAGTTTACGGATTCAGCTAAATATATTTTGAACGTAACTGTATGCCTTCAACTACAGATAATATGTACTGTTGCATATTTTACTATAGATATGTATCGTTGGACATTTTACTATAAATATTTATTGTTGGACATTTTACTATAAATATTTATTGTTGGACATTTTACTATAAATATATATCGTTGGACATTTTACTATAAATATTTATTGTTGGACATTTTACTATAAATATATATCGTTGGACTTTTTTCGTATAAATATGTATTGCTGGAAGTACTAAAAATATGAGTTATGTTATTCTGCATTCACTGTGATACTTAGCATTTATGAATATACATTGTGTTGACATGATTACTAAAGGCGGCGATATACGTGTGATATGTTGTAGTCTTGTTGAAGGTATATTTTGGAATACAGTTTGATTTCTTTAAGAAGTTGTATTATGTTATATAGATCTAAGTAATGAAAAAGTTTTTTCATGTTGTCTGTTTGGTTGGTTGGTTGATTTTGGTTAGAGGCATATCAACATCTCTATGGGTTATCTAATGCCGAAATCTAAATATTTTGAACACAATGTTATGGCTTCAACTAAATATATTTTGAACTCAATTGTATGCTTTCAACTACAGATAAAATGTATTGTTGTAATTTCACTATAAATATGTATTGTTGGCATTTTCATCTAAAAATGTATTTTTTATACTTACCTAGCGTTTCCTTTTTGTTTTGGGTGTTCCCTATTTACCCATAACTAAGACCCTAACAGGTAGTACCATTTCGGGTCAGGTTAGAACTGGGAACAACAGCAATTAAGTGGTGCCTTCCCGTACCTCAAAACCTCCAATCTCCAATCTTGCTACCGGATGTAGTTTATCGTCATACCCAGGATTAAATCTTATTTTATTCCTAATTAAATCTTTTTCAACTTGCGAAAGGTTCTTCTGCTAATTTATAAGTGTCTCATAAAAAATGTATTGTTTGACGCCATATTTTTACGCTCACATAATGCTAGCAGTTAATTTCTTCAGCAAAATATACAGGCCAAGATGCAAGCTATATATTAGGAACATTAAAATCAATCAAGTAAATAATTTCAGCTATCTAGGTAGAAATTAAAGTGAAATCTGTGGACACATGAAAACAGCGACAGTTGTCTTACAGAAACTAAACAAAGTATGTATGGAGGAAACTATTTTTAGAAATAAAGTGTTGAAGTGCTATATAATATCTCATTTCCAATATATCAGTTTATTTTTAGCAATTTGAAACGACAGTGCTGTAGTCCTACCGATGACTGCTTAGAACAACATGGATAGAACATATGATGAACGAGGACGTTTTCAATAAAATAGTAAAAATATATAAATTAAGGGCATCTCAAATTTCTACGACTCATAAGGGAAGAATGGGTAAAGATTTTAATATTCACAGAGCATTCTGAAAATAAGAAGCAATTGTAAACAGTTAGTAACCGACATCTTTGTTTTTTTCAGTTCGCCCCAAGGAAGACAATAACACCAGTAAGATGTCAGGGACTACTTGACGTGAAAGTGAAAGTGAAAGTGAAAGTGAAAGGAAATACTTCAAAAGTAACCCAGTAATAGTATGAATTCCAGAGGTTCGGCAGAAACTTTCGACGTTCGAAGTATAGATTTGAAGTAGAATTTAGAAGCAACCACAAGCCGAATCCTATACAGTTAACAAGGGATAAACCTCTACCCACGTTCAAAAGACCGGGGAGGCGTGTTAACCTGACAATAGGTTTTAGGAATTTATGTGACTGGATAGCAGAATCTGGAGAAAGAATGATGGCAAAAAATGAGAAATATAAATCGAACAAGAAATAAAAAGAAGTTGCAGAGATTTAAGTAGCCCATGGCTTGAAAGAACATATAAAAGAAAGAGAAGTTTTTATATGGAAGACCATAATAATCAAATATATTTTGTACAAGTACTGTTTTGTTTTTAAAGTGGAGTTGACAAAGAAAAAGGTTACTTGAGGCAAGCCTTCTTTCAAAATTTTTGTGATATGAAATAATTGCTCGTAACGACGGAAATGGACAATACTTTTAAATGCTGAGATGATTAATCAAAACTTGCAAGACCAAAACTGTCATTAATGTTTCATTCTTGTAGGACTGGCTGTATGTTCTAATTTATTTCTGACTTTTTCTTCTTTCCTCGCACACAGGCACTATCTTACGTCCCATTTATTTATTATAATAGAAAACATTTTTTCCTTACCGGTTTGTATCGCATTAAAGCGATAATAAAAATGAGAACACTTTTTATTTTATATGAAGCAGCAGTATGCTTTGCAGCAATTGCCTACATCAAATTTTGACACTTAACGACAGACATATTTCACTCTTATGCATGAAAGCACAGACACACATATTTAAGTATCTATGTGTAAAATTTCATATACAACTAACAGTATATCTGTAAATGGACAATATGAATAAATACTCAATGAAAACTTATCTGAGACGACGCGTTTCGTCCTCTGCTGGACTTCATCAATGTGAATGTATGGATATTACTTTGCGACAAGTATTAAGTGGGTGTAAAAATAATGTCGTTTTTGACGTATTTTTTAACGTCAAAAAACGACATTATTATTAGTTTTTTGTGATAGATCGTATATTCCATATATACTCGTGTAACGATCTCAAACCAAATCCACTATCATATATTAAACTAATTCATCAAAAACAGAATTGCTAAAAGAATTGTTATTTCCAATCGTGTTAGGAATAACTGTAAAAAAAACATCTCCCTTTCTAAATTTATAGACAAAATATCCAGATACATGCCGCGATTTTCACTTAGCCAATAAAATAGTCTCCATCTGATCCGAATGCCTTTCTTTGTTACTTTGAACGCTTGTTTGTATCCCATTTTGTGTATAAGCACCGTTCTTAGTCAGCTATTAACTTTCTTTTCACTTTTTTTGTTATTGTTAATTTCAAATTATGACAATTTTTTTTGGTAGGCATTTCTGTCACTTACATTCATCTGCGTCCAATTAATTTACAGAATGTGCCGTAGATAAGTTTAACTTAAACAGAATATTTTTCACAAATTTCTATAAAATTAGGGATTTATTTATTAAACCGAGGGGATTACATCTATTGACCTTCGCATTCGATAAAAGAAAGAAAATTCTCTGACAGGGATCGAACCTGTGTTCTTCATATATTTTTGTTAAATGATAATTTTTAAAATGCCTCACATGTGTTTTCAAATCAACCGAACACCTTTTAACCATTTAAAAGTTCGTTATTCTACATGTAAGACCATCAGGCGATAAGACACCAGAAGTGTTGAAACAAAATGGGTATTTTTATAGTGATGTTATAACATATTTTGTTTATATTATAATTTTTGAATAAATATTTCCACTACTCTGTTTTGAGTAGTCTTTTAAGAATAGTATTTTTAGTTAGAGGAATTTATTCTGTCTACAATATATATATATATATATGTATATATATATATATATATATATATATATATATAAGTATGTAAATGGTCACTGAGGTCAACACCAAGCAGTGACAGTCTATATCACGCTTGGACGGAACCTTCAGACCACAGACACACACACAAATACACACACACACACACACGCAGGCACACACACACACACACACGTAATTTAATATATATACACACACACACGTAATTTTATATATGTATATATATATATATATATAATCTTTTAAGAATGTTTAATAATTATCTCTTATCTAAATTAAAAACAACTATTTGGGGTCAATTTAAAGAATTACTGCGGGTAACCTCAAACTTATGAACTTTAGTGTGTGTGTATACAGACACATACACACACACACACAAACACACACACAAACACACACACACACACACACACATATATATATATATATATCTATGTATGTGTGTGTGTGTGCGCGCGCGCGATACTTAGTATCGTGGTGGTACAAGACCCAGACCAATGAGAATGTGTGTCCGCGTCTACATGTGTGTATATGTGTGTGAGGAAGTGTAAGCTGGCCTGATGGAGCAGACTCCTGATCTTAAAGGTGTCAAAATCATCTCAACTAGTTCCCTGTTGAGAGAACATTGCTACATATGTAAACGCTACTCTATTGACACCGAAATAGAATGATGATTGCGTACACACACACACACACACACATATATATATATATATATATATATATATATATATATATATATATATATATATATATGCATGCTGGAACGCATGGATGTGTATCTGAGCCTAACCTCGGATTGTCTATATGGGTGTTTTTCTGGGAACTAAGATGCAAACACCCGTACGTATGTGTGTCTTTGTATGTGAGAGTGTCATCCCAAACAAAGACAGAAGAAAATTTCCCCCACCGCATACAAATAATCAACACAAATAAGCATAAATACATCAACTTTTTAGAAAATAGACCAGTTTGTCTGATGATCCCAAAAGCGTGAAACCCAGGGTTACAAAGTAATATCCATATAACTGAAGACACATATATATATATATATATATATATATATATCCATATATATATATATATATATATATATATATATATATATATATATATATATATATATATATATGGAGAAATATAGTTTTAAAGTGTGCTATATTTATAGGATAAAATGCTCAATATCAGCGATAGAGCATATGTAAATGTGAATAAAAAAAACTGAACAATGAAGGCGAAGTGTGTTTTATGCTAGACTCAATCGTCAGGCCGCTTGACGCCTCTGAGTGTTGACTTAAACGTTCACTTATATATATATATATATATATATATATATATATATATATATATATATATATATATATATATATATATATATTAAACGTTGTAGACCCGAGTTCGAATTCCACACATGTTCTTTACATTATCCTCAGTGCAATTAACCTCGGGTAAGTTACGAAACCACCTCTTTTCCCCCAATGTATGGGATAATTATTAGGTGTTGTGTCGTAAAAAAAGACCCTTTGTTGCCACTTTATATTGTCAGCGTATATTAACTTGATACTACGCCAATGCCAACGTAGTAGAGACTTGGCCATCGTAGATACCAATTATAATACGCCGTTAAACAATACTGGTATCAAAAGTCTTAGAATAATACTTGTACTAATAATAGTACTTCATATAGAGAAGAAAATAGCGGTTCCAGTAGTATAGGGTATAGAAGAAAAATAGTGACTACATAAAAGGATAGAATAGAAAAGCGAACACAACTGGACGTCACGCGACTTCCTCTATATATACCCTTTCTCTATGGTCATGTGATCTACCTAGTTGAATAAGATGGCATATATTTACGTTCAAGCATAAGTGTCGTCAGCGACACTTTATTCCTATATAACTTTAGGATTAGTATCATTAAAATCATTATTATCTCCTAAAGATTGTAGCAATCTAAAAATAATGTCTGTATTTAAATAACAGGCAACGTGCTGATAAGAGCGGTAAAATCCTCGAAAACAACCAATCAATCCAGATTGAAATATCACTGAAGTTTTGTTGGCACACAAATGCATTGAGTGGGCTGTTTAATTTCAGATCCAGTTCTTTATTTGTTATTTTCTTTAAATCGGGACGTTTCGTCAATGTATTTTTGCAGGCATTGATTACATTCATTTTGCTGAACGGCTTCCGGTGTAAAATTAGCTCTCTGTGTTACGCTGATTGAAATTGAATGAAAAATTTAATCAATGTAAAAGTGGGGGTTCATTGCACCTTTACAAGCAGGATGTAACATCTAAGTAGCTGGAAGCATGCTTTTGTAATCAAAGGTATAGAAATAGAGTTAAACCCAAAATGAGATAATTGAAAAAAAATCTTTTGATTGCAATCGAATAATTACTTATGTGCTCCTTACCTGTTGTACTGGGAACAATATCATTCAACTGGGTTATCTTTCAACTTTCAACTGAGTTCAATTATTAAATGCTAATTCAATCTCGTCATTTTACAGTTGAAATGATTAAATGAAACAGTAACTACTCTACTAGAACTTCTCGCTTGTAGGGCTCTGACGGTCTCATGCCTTCTAGTCGATTTGATCTTCAAACCTTTACATGTAATGTTAGTTGTTATCTTTTGTCCCCTTCGATACTGTTCTTTTATTGTAGTCTCGACGTAATATTTTTTTCTGTTTCTCATATTCTTACACGCTCAATAACCACTTGCGTCACATCCCGTTTATTGCTTTGCTAGGTGTGAAATGATTAAACAAGTTACAGCGTATAATGTTTTTTTTTACCTATTCGGGCCTCAGTGAAAAGTCAGATGTGCAAAATACAGGTTTCATTTAGCAACGCTATCTAAAAGGTTGCGTAAGCTTCGTGGGAGCGAATTTCACGATAAACTTTTTCCATCGTAATTTATTCTTGCAATTAACATAATTGTTCAAATGGCTACCTTATATATATATATATATATATATATATATATATATATATATACAGTATTTACATTATATGTCGCCATATTTGTCACAACGTTTCGGCCGTTGTACGCTCCGGCCTTCTTCAGGTGGTTGGAATTTCGAACTGAACCCTTTATTTCGATCCCTGGGGTAGACTGTTCTAGTTCCACATGCTATGTTTGATGGATGTCAGTTATCAGTTATCTCTGAAAGTTCTCCACTGTCTTAACCGGGTATTGAACTCACACTCTTTGGGTCTGTAACTGGATCTAACCAACGCCTTGAGGTATGAATTTCTGGGTATTATTGTTATATTAGATTAACAGGAGAAAGAGAAAAAAAAGAGAAGAGAAAGAAGGCCATTCTATTTTAGTTTTACTACTAGCACTTCATTTCTTCCTTCTCCCCTTTTCCTAGCTTTACACACTACTTCACGTTTTATAAAGAACTTTACAATCGTAAATATGTTATTTTTCTTTCTTCATCTCCCTCTTCTTTCTCTTCTCTTTTTTTTCTCTTTCTCCTGTTAATCTAATATAACAATCCAAAGAAATTGCCATTCGCCCTGAAGAGATGAATAGACAGAAATTGCAAAGACGTATTTTGAAACTTTCTGTCTCAATTCAGATATTTTATAAGTTTTGTTGTTACAAACATTGTAGAACTTTATTATTATACTACTAATGAATTTTATTTATTGTTCGCTCTAAATTCAACCAAATATTCATGAATGAAGATGTACTGCCAAATACATACACACACATATATATATATATATATATATATATATATATATATATATATATATATATATATATATATATATATATATAGTGTGTGTGTGTGTATATATTTAGGTATGTTTGTTTAAATAATTTAGACGTATCATGTCGATTAGTGCTCACAGACAACTTACTACACAAAAACAACATAACCACTGGAAGATGGTCTCAGTTGAGACTGAAATACTTGTGAAAATTAAAAACTATTTGAAATGAAATTTTGTTATTTTTCTTTATCAAATTTCTAAGGCTTCCAAGAAATTAATCCGTGAACTTGAAAGGATCACAACCAAAATAAATCGACATAATGTGTCTAAATCATTTAACCAATCAAACCTGTATGAGTATGTATATAAATCGAATAGCGTTCTCCCAGTCACTTTATAAAAATAAATACGCATAAATTCACCTTCATCCCTGCCGTAGAATCCCGACTGACGCCAATTCAGTCAGGTTTCGATCCTCGCTAGAGGCAACCAGACGTCTAGCCACATTGATGAGGTATGATACAGCGAAACAGTATGTCTGTGGATCACAATACACACACACACACACACACACACACATATATATATATATATATATATATATATATATATATATATATATATATATATATATATATATTAAGAAATATACCCTTAATGTGTGGTATATTTATGAGATAAAGTGCTCAATATCAGAAATAGAGCGTGTGTAAATAAAAAAGTGAACATTGAAGTCAACACTTAGAGGTGACAGACTTTCATGGTAGACGCAATCGTCAGGCCACCATATATATATATATATATATATATATATATATATATATGTAATGATAACTTTTCAAAATGTTTCACTGTAAAATCGTACGTATTTTTCACTGTTTATATCCTTAGTTTCTGGTGTTGTTACTTAACAGAAGCCACAAGAATTCATGTCTTCGTAGAAAATAAACAAGAACAGAAGAGAAATGGAATGCCGAATAAAAGAGATGAAACGTCGATTTCGTCTCGCAATAATAATAATAAAAAACATGGCGTTATTAGAAATAAAAATGCTTTTAATTTCCTTCTCCCGACACGAAATCAACAATATCTCCAGTCAGATAATCGTTATGCCGTCTAGTGTAAAGAATATGGAATCATATGTCGATCCATCTTTTCTTATTTAAGTAAGACTGACAATTATTGGAGAATGAGTTTTGGCTGTCCAATACATGAAAGATTGGCGTTTTTGTTGAACTTCATGTTTTGATTTCAGCTCATCTCAAAACAATGTCTTACTATCAATGTTGACAGTCGGATTCTGCATCTGACTATTTATATGTTGGGGGATAATCACCAGGGATACCAACCTCATCAGTTGGCATCTGAATCTAGAATCACTTACAGACGAGTGTCATATTGTTGGAGGCTTTGTCAGTGGAAATAACAAATTTTATTGTGGCTTTTATCGAGGGATAGAATTACTTTGACATTTTTACTTGAAGGTTCTGCTATGATCAGTAATTTCACTTGATTTCAAAACATTTTATTGCTACACAAAGTGACCAGCTATGAAATCATTGAATAGTTATCAAGTTTCCTGTGAAGTCGGTGTATGAAGGTCGTAGCCAGACTTCTGAGACACATGAGATCAATGCTAGCGTCCCCAAGGCTCATTACTTGGTCTTATCTTCTGACTGCTATATGTCAACGATTTGACCAAGATAATGTTAAGATCTTTAGTAAATATATATGCTGATTATATTATAGTGTATTGATGCGCGTACAAATATCTTGTTGAACAATGCCTATCAACTGATCTCCTCTCACACATAACTCTCATAGTTTAGTGGGGAAAGTACTATATGGTATCAAATAATCCCAAATTAAACTGAGAAAATTTCATCAGCACCAGGCGGACTGTTTTTGTTGAACCCCAGAAACATTAAGATTGAAGAAGTGGCAAATTGCTGATAGTTGCTGGTGATGGAGGCTGACAGCTGGTCACTGATGATCGCTGGTCCGGATAGTACCCTATCGCAATATTTTCGTTTTACTCCCCACAGAATCAGGATGCGACGCAAGGCCAGTTTTTTTTTCTTTCTTTTAACGTTGGGCCACTAGTCTTAGCTAATCAAAGACCACGCTACGAGACAAATCCGAGGATTTTGGCTAAGTAGCGGGAATGGGGGGGGCGGAAGGCACTGGCATGGAAGGGATAATACAACATCATCTCCTCCATCCTAGATTTACTTGACCCCCTCTAGTGAGTCAGGTTGTGATACAGGGTCTAAGCTGGTCTTAGTCAATGCTTGTCTAAGAAAGTCATAACCGGTCGTACCACGGCTACGTAACAGATGTCACGCATCTGCAGCATCCATCCCGACAGGGGAAAAAAACTCTGCTGCTCCTCTGCCAATACCTCCTGAAAAATCCGGTTGAGGGGATAGGTTCCCCTCTTTTTCATTATTGATATGATAACATTTCAGCCTTTGTACCCACCGGTGTTCATCAGGTGTATATCAACCCCTGTAACATACTGATGACGGACAGAGAGCTCAAGGCCCGAAATGTTGTGATAACAACAACAAAAAAGCTAGTCAAACAATCAGTTATCAATCGCTACAATTTTAACCTTTTTAAATATTGCGTCAACAGTTAGGTATATCATCATAATCGGTACTTCTACCCCCCATTTGCAACCTCATTAAGTAAATCTCTTTCTTATGTGGCTTTTTAGTTTCTCATGGGGGGGGGGTGAACAGTTATTAAAAATAGAGAGTTTAAAACATAATCCCCACGACTGAGTTTGCATTTTCGCGAGCGATAAACAAGAGCTCACATAATGGTTTCACCAAATCTGCATACGTTATGTGACGTTAAACGAGAAGATTCGGAAAGAACTGCTGGATGGAGCACTGGCTCCAGTCGAGAGAGCAAAAGAAGCAGCCAGTCTCAAAGCGGACTGCAAAGCGACATGAAGTCACTGGACGTGGACGTCAAGAGATGGGCGCACATCGCGATGGATTGAAGCGGAAGCTATATAAAGGCCGGGTCAAGGAGAAGCGAAATCGGAGATTGGCGTTCAGAAAAAAGCCCACGCGACGGAGGGACGCCAACAACTCAACACTGGATGAAAGTGTCTTCATGGACAATCTTTGCATTCAGGAACGTAATACACGTGTGGCTATATACATCCACAACAAAAGCCGAGCTACCATAACCAGCTTAATCACAACTCCCCACGCTCTGATCCAAGGTTATTCGGGTGGGACAGAAGTCACACATGATTTCTCCATTTTCTTTATTACTTATCCTACCGTTGTTATCCTCATCTTCATTGCCATATTCGCAACGTTTTGGCTATTGTAAGCTTCGGCATTCAGGTGATTGAAATTTTGAACCAAACCCTTATGTACCACCGGGGTACATTTTTCTAGATCCACATGTCATGCCTCTTCCGGATGTCTCAGTTATTTTCATTTAACTCATCTCTCCAAACTTTGGTTCATCACTGCTATGGGCTGATAATGAACCCACAACTCTTTGGGTTTAGTTACTGGATCTAACCAACGACACATAGCCCAGTCGATAAATACATTGGTTATTTATCCACTGGGATAAAAACGGTGACTAGATCCAGTCGTCCAGTGGTTGCAAAGCTTGTCTTGCTATATCAATTAATAAATCGCTCTCTTCCGGCTTATTGCTTCCTAATCAACTTTGACCTTTAAAATTTTAAATGCGATATCAATCATCATCTACTGTTTTCTTGTTCTTTTCTTGTTATTTTTCCTTATAGTATTTTCCTCATATTTTCTTACACTTAGTAACCCCCTTGATTCTCAGTGGCTTTATTATCTTTATTGGGGTGTAATGATTAAAAAATTATTCAACATTTATAAGCCTTCCCTTTACAAAAGTAATCGACAAGATGATCAGAGTATATTTGGTCTAAACGGTGTGTTAGGAATAACATATAATGAAATGAATATAAAAAAATTGTTCAAGTTGGGGTATATTGAGAATTCCTTGTCTCAAAAATCCCTTATCTCAAAAATTGAGGAAATCATGCTTTCATTACCAATTAATTGGTTATTATATAAGTTGCGGAGATGTATCTTTTAAATGCTTGTGTATTAATAGATAATTCCGCTCTCACTGTCCTTTTTAATAGATTTCAAAGCAGTAAATCTGTAGAATAACAATACAATAAACAGCACTTACCGGCGTAAGTGTCCCAACTAGCGTCCAGCTGGCAGACAAAAATAAAGCAGGTTGTAACTCAATACAAACCCTGCAAACTAACTGATGAATCAAGCTGGTATTTATATAGAAATACCTCCACTCAGGTATCAGCAGCCAATCACACCCCAAGCAATGGACTATTCCACTTTAGCACAAGGAGATGCTCCATGGGACCATAAATAGCTCTCTTTCTCAAGGTTGAATTACTATTCACTTTTTTTTTGTTTGACCGTGTTAGACGTTTATTCTGTCTCTCAGAGGATTATTTTTGAATTTTTGACTGCCTTAATTTAGCTAAGTTTTGATTTACCGTTTTTCTAACGTTTCTTTTTTGACTATTGTTTAAATTTGTTTGATTTTTTTCCGTTTCCTTACCCCCTCCTTTTTTTACCGTTACTTCATTTTTGTTATTAGTTATTTCTTTTTTTTTATTTAACGTTTTGATTTTCTTTTACGTTTTTATTTTTCCTGTTTAAATCTATTTTCTTCCCGTGCCCACACCCCGGAGTTTATCTGTTTATTTTTCGTCTTAACGTTTCTCGTCCGACCTTTTTTTCCCCTTATTTATTACGTGTTAATTATTTCTGTGTTTTTCATTTAAATATCCGTAAAAGTTCTGCGTTTTTTCTGTTAATTACGTGTTTAATTTGTAATTTCTGTTCTTTTTTTCCTTATTTAACTTTTTTGTTGTAGGGTTGTCCGTTTTTTATCGGCAGCCATATTGTAAATTGTCACATTTTTAGTTTCGTATTTTATCTTGTATTGCGGTTTTTCTTATTTTTCCGTTTATAACTTTTCGTTTTATTGTGTAATTTGTTGCTTTCTTGTCTGTTGTCCTTTTAATTTTTGTTCCCTCATCGTTTTTGTGAATCTTGTTCACTTTTTCTCGTCTGTCCATTTGTGTTGCGTTTTCGTTTTATCTGTTTTAAATTTGTTTTTCCTTTTTTTCCCACCCCTTTTCCCTCCTCCCCTTCCCGTTAAATATAAAAAATGGAAAAGGAAAAAAAAAGCTCCTTCCTTTTTAGCTATAAAAAAAAGCCCAACTTATCAGACTACAGGAAGTCTATAAGAAAACATTTATTCAACCCGCCCCCCCCAAAAAAAAAGACCCACCGGATAAGGACAATCTTAAAGATTACCCAGCCCTAGAATCAAGTACCTCTATCGCTGAGAAAAGTGAAAATTCACTTACTTCCAGTATGGAGGCCAGTAATGGAAATGATAATAAGAAAACTGATAAAAGTACGGAGGCCAATAATGCCCATAAAACCCTACTTGACACGAATGCCAAGAATGACTCTAAAGAGAAGACTGAGGCCGGGGAATTGCCTTCTTGTTGGAAGTCCCCCCCCGAGTTGTATTATCTTGGAGCGAGCTAAGAACTACGCACACCTTGTCGTAGAAGGTGGACTCTTAGACATCGCCCAGGAATTAAGAAAAATTGAAATACGGATAGTGTCAGTTTTCGTCGTCGACAAGCGTACGCGCAAAATTTGTCGCTCGACGAAAGACTCAGAGTTGTGAAAGGAGCCGGCTTTTTCATGTGGGACGTATTGTTACCCATGCCGGAAGATTGCGTGGCAGCTTCGAGCAGGGACTTGATCACCAAAGATCTGATCCTGAGAACAGAGTACCTAGGCCGAAGAAGGACCAGCGTTTCAATATATGAGGTCCCTCCTACCCAGTTCGGTGAAATTCTGGCCGCATCTTGCGATAGCCTGAGCGGGGGGTGGAGTTTCGATATCCGTTTAAATCAACAAGCCTTCTTCTCTATCCCCAACTGTCTGGTAGTATGGAAATTGAAATTGCCGGTCATTGTGACCGGCCGTAAACCGGTATGCTGGAAGTGTGGAAAGTCTGGTCACCTTTCCTCTTCCTGCCCAGAGAAGAAGGGCTCTGGAATTCAATCTCCCGTTGACCAGAATCCTCCTTGGACAAATAGTGGCAACTCGGCTCCTGGGACGCTTGCGAGCTACCTCGACCGAGTCCTAGTTAGTAGAGTCGACGTAGGGCTCTTAAGGTGTCCAAGCTTCCACTATATAGTTTATACGGTTCATAGGCTTGTCCGGGTCCGTGTAAACTTAGATAAGCCTGTGGTTAGATTGGCTGGTTACTGGAAATTAAACTCATCATTATTTGGTGAGCAGGGTTTCCGGGACCAGCTGCTACTAATGATTCAAAGGGAATCGACGGGGGCGGTTGTGGGAAACGCCTGGTGGGATAAATTAAAATCTAAAATTAGAACGTTTGCTGCCGATTTTAGTCGTCGACTCAATTTAGATAGATTAACGGCGCAAACGGCTTTAGAAGAAAAAGTTGATCGGGCAGTGAAATCCCGTGTTAGTGGGGAAATAGACTTATGTAAGGCAGAGTTGGACTCCTTGCTTATCAAGAAGGATCAAGCTCTGGTAGTTAGGGCTAGGTTAAAAAGAATGTCTTCTGAGGCGACGAATATGGCCGCTGAACTGCGTGCAGAGGAAAATCGGAACGCGGCTGGGCGACATATAGCGTGCGTCACATTGCCGGATAAGCGGACCGTGACTACAAACGCGGGCATATGCGAGGCCTTTCGTGATTACTTTCAGGATCTTTTCACCAGGGAGCCCGGTCTGAGCTCTGCTCAGTTCGACACCTATTTAGCTGACTCTCCCTGCCTCCAGGCAGCTGAAGCGCCTAGGTGTGAGAGTCCCATTACTGAGTCGGAAATCTGGGAAGCGCTGAAGCAGGTTGGTCTGGATAAATTTCCGGGACTGGATTGTCTTCCCTACGAAGTTTACTTGAGGCAGTCGCCCGTTTTTGTTCCTTTGCTGGAACTGATTTTCAACCACTGGATGAAGCAGGGATCTATACCTCAACGCTTCACCAGGAGTGTGATCAAGTTGCTGCGTAAGGACAAAAACGGTGGGGATGGGTTAGTGAACTTTCACCCTTTAACCATGTTAAACACTGAGTTAAAGATTTTGGCGAAGATCTTAGCCAACCGTGTGCAGCTTGTCCTGTCTAGTCTGATTGGCCCCGAACAGACTTGTGCTGTGAAGGGCAGAACTATTCAGGATAACCTTCATATGGTACACTTGATCTTAGAAAAAGTCGACAGTGAAGCCGCGCTAATCAATTTAGATCAGTCCAAGGCCTTCGATAGGGTTGACCATCGGTTTCTGGAGGCTGTCCTTTCGGCGGCCGGTTTCGGAGCCGACTTTCGCTCCTGGATCCGACTTTTGTATGCGACCCCCAGTGCGCTGGTGGAAGTGAATGGGGTAAGATCGAAGCCTTTCGTATTGTCTCGGTCTATTCGTCAAGGTTGTCCGCTCTCGCCCTTGCTTTGTGTTCTTGCGTTGGAGCCATTCCTTCGCAAGTTAAAGGCGAATCCGGTCCTGCGCGGAATTGCCCTGCCTGGGGCTACCACCTCAGCCAGGTATTCTGCCTATGCTGATGACGTTTCGGTTCTTTTGTCGAGCAGAACCGAGATTGACGAAGTCAGCAAAGAGATCAGTGAGTTTGAGATGCTGACATGGGCCAAGATCAACCGCGATAAGTCTGTTGGCTGGCGGTTGGGTGCGTCGAAGGGAGTTTCTCTTCCCGGAACTTTCCTCTGGACGGATGGGCCGATCAAGATACTCGGCGTCTGGTTCGGTCCTGATCTCCAGTTGGAAATGAATTGGTCGGAGGTACAAGGGAAAGCCCAGATCGCGGTTAATCTGTGGTCTCGGAGGGGCCTTTCCCTGAAGGGAAAGGGCGGAAGTATGTGTTTCACACGTACGTCCGATTCTCCTGTACCGACTCTCTGTACTTCCACTCCCGTATGCCAGACTAATTTTATTAGTACGGGTCTTGTTCGCTTTCTTGTGTAGAGACAAGGCCCCTATTGTATGTCGAGAGATCTGTTGCCTTCATCCCTCTGACGGCGGTCTGGGTATGCCTAGCATTGAGATTAGTCAACATATGCTTCGCATTACCTTTCTAGACCGAATGTGTCACGGATCGGATGAGGTGGGCGCCTTCTGGAAAGAAGACGTTCGTAAACATTTCCCATCCCTGAGAAGTGTGCGCTCGTGCGAGGAGGAGGCCGGCCGTAGACCCCAAGCCGAGTGCTCCTTCTACAGCGAATCTCGTCGTGCTCTGAAGCTCCTCTTTCGGGCTTTGGATGGCCTCTCCAACGCCCAGGCGTTGTCTTGCAAGGCATTGTATCAAGTGTTAGTTAGGGGGGCCGTTCAAGATGATCTAATTGGCGAGCTCGGTCTTACGAAGCAGGAGGCTCGCTCGATATGACTTTGGGCGCCCGGGTTGAAATGCCTCAATAACAATGAGGCATCACTCGCCTGGCTGGTGATTCGTGAAGCCCTCTGCGTCGGCAAGAGACTTTGTTCAGCAGGCTTGGAGAAATATCCAAACTGTCGTCGCTGTACGGGGGAAGTCGAGACCTTCTTTCAGTGCAAGGGGGTAGTGCCGTTGTGCAAGTTTGTTGAAGGCCTCATGGTTCGCATGCTGCAGGGAAAGTTTTTTGTCCTTGAAGCCAGTTCTGTTTGTAGCAATGTGGTGCGTCAGAAGGAATTCTATGAGGGTGAGAAGTTCACTTCTTCCCAACTGATCTTGTTCTTTAAGCATCAGCTTAAAGTCAAGATTAGGACGGAAAGGAGGCGGCTCACCTCATCAGAATTTGGCAAAAGGTGGGTGAATCTTGCGCGTATGTGCGGAGTAAAAGGGGCTGACCTTGAGTGGCATTTTGATGCCGGTTAGGCATAAGAATATTGTTTTCCTGGGTTGAACATGGGCAACCCATCCCGAGATTAGGCTAGATTAGGTTTTTGTATTTGATGTTTTAGTTTTTCTTTTTTCGGTAAACTTAGCTAGGGTGTGTTTGCGCATTGGCCCCTTTTATTTCTGTCCCCTTTTTTCACTTTAGTTTAATTCCCCATCCCCTCCTTCGTTTACGTGGTCAGTGATGTCAGTTCTCCGGTGGATGCAGGGCGCCTTTCGTTTCGCGTGTGTGTATTTCGTATTTGTTGTTGTGTATGAATGTGTGTGTGCCTGTGTGAATGCTTTGGAGGTATGAATGTTTTTTTTATTTAACATAGTCACGCATCGATTTCGTCCGGTTAACTGATATTTCTGCCACAAGTTTGTGGGGGGTTTTATTACTAACACTATTTTTTGTTTAGTTTCTATTTTAATATTTTATATGTCATAATTGTATATACTCAATGGGGATCTTTTAAAAATTGTTGTTTTTTATGTCCCCCCCCCCACAGACAATATTTGTACATAAGGGGATTATTTAGGATTTTCATTGAGACAAAGAGGTATTTTGGTGGATGTAGTAAGAAAGGTATGGATAAATGTGTTGTTTTGGTGACAGGAATATTGTTTTAGTATGATAGGGTCAGTGGTTGTGGCTAGCTAAGTTTTTATATTAAGACAAGTGATGACCGTCCTTTTTCCCCAGCCCCTTTTTTGGCCTTGTGCGACATTTGTTGTATTCCCAGCAATAAATATTACTATTCACTTAGCTTGCTCCACAACTGACTGTTTATCTCAACCACGTGATTTCTCTACAGCAGTAAATCTACGAAAGCACAAGGGATGTGGAAGAATTAGAATACAGAAACATTATTTGCATTATTTACATTGTTTGGGCTGTTGTTCTCATCTTTATTTCGGACAAGGACACATGACCAAGTCAATAAAAGCGTTGTTTGAACCACTGACTTCACCCAAAGAGTTTTGGGTTCAATATCTGGCTACAGCAGAGATGAACAAAAACTTGGAGAGTTCAGTTAAAAGGGAGATAAATGATACTGAGACACCCGGAAGAATTATAGGATGTGAAAGTAGAACAATCTACCCCGATGCACGAAATATAATAGACTCAGTTCGAAATTCCAATCACTTGAACAATGTAAATAGTGTAAATAATCACAGTACCTCATCTCAGAAATATAGACAGATATTGAAGAAGGCCGGAGCATACAGAAGGTCGAAACGTCATAAATATTAAAATTAAGATGAGGACAACAATCTGAACAATGTAAATAGTGCAAATAATCACAGTACCTCATCTCAGAAATATAGACAAAATAGTAATCAGGAGAAAAGGAATAGTTAACATAGAACTTAATGTTACATCTCGCCAATTCAACATTAAATTGATGAAACCTTTTTGACGATCTAATACTGCGCTTAAATTCAAAAAATGTAGCTACCATTGCGAAGAGCTTATATGAACACTTACCATGAAAGCATTTATAGAAAAGGCACAGAGTGGTAATTTTACGACGGTAGAAAAATCATACATCAGGACGAATAATGTTGCTGATTGTTCTTTGGATTTTATAAAGAAGTTTGAAATATGTGACAACAATATTCTAAGCATGCGCGAATGGTAGACTTATAGATATGTAAGATAGATTCTGGAGAGAAAAATTATTTAGTACGACACATTGGACCAAACATTCTTGACCATTCAATGGAATCAATATAGTTTTTCCACTACATGTCATCCAAGAACGTTAGCCCAAGATGGTGTGACGCATCACTCTTCTGGAGGTTAGCATCAAGCCTGCTGGTAGAAAGCAGAAAGGGAATTTCATATGATTAGTAGAGAACAGTTTAGTTTTGGAGGTGCTAAAATTAACAAGCCATCCTTTGCCGAGTGATGGCCGGTTTTGACATGAGTCGCCAATTTGAGCTTATCAGGCTGATCAGAAATGCAATCGAGAAAAAAGTAAATGATCAGCTTAGGTACCAAAATGAAAGCTGATGTCATCATGAAGTCGTCGTTCCTTGACAAAAATAGTTTCATACTTCCGTCTAGGCTGCACTATAAGGTGTGCAATGGATAAGATGAAAATGGCATGCTGTACTGATTGACATTCACACCGGGAACACCAACACGAACATTTCCGAGTATTTGTGTGTCAATCTAATGCCATTGCAGAGAATTCGGAAAGAGATGGATGAGTCTAATGGTGTTTGCAGAGATCACTCCATTCACCTTCCCACAGGGCGTCAGACACAATACGGAGGCCTACATCAAGTACCTTGGGGACGTAGTGCTGCCTTGACTCAAGAAGTTAAATGTTGAAATTAATCATATTGTGCAGCAGGACACTGCATCATGCCACACAAACAGGAGAATCCAGTCACGGCTGTTAGAAAATTTCTGCGAGGACATCACCCCTTACATCTGGCCACCTAACTGCCCAGACTGCGACTCTCTTGATTATTATGTGTCGGGAGCAGTTGAGAGAGAGACCACAAAACTCCTGGTAACGCCAAAGATGAACTGTAGGCAAGGATTATGGAAGCATTCAACAACTTAAACAAGATGACCGTCCAGAAGAGTTGCAGGAGATTACGAGGTCGTCTGGAGACCGTGGTTGAAGCCAATGTCGATTTTATTGAGTAAATGTACTCTTTAATATTTCAAGATATGTTTGTGCAAACTTGGTAAATAGATATATCAAACTGGGATGTCAGTGTTATTTTCATTTTGCATAGACGACAATTTATCCATCGCACCCTGTACATTTTTATATGAACATGATTACTAGAGACGGTGATATGTGTGTCTGATGTTGTAGGGGAAAGAAGGCAACTTAAAAAAAATACTGACAATTAAAAAAGGAATTATAAAAGCGACATTCCTTCGTTGAACGTTTTAGTTCCTTCCCCTTTATATAAGAAGTTTCTTAGAATTATCTTTCAGTGGCATATCTATTCATCTGTTTCGCACAAATTGGCTCCGACAGAGTTAGACCAGTCCAACATTACATTATTAAGCAACTGTTCTATTGGAATTATGACACTCTAGAATCTAATTCTTGGTTCCTTGAGTAGTGCATGTGTGTACGTCAGCTAGTATTTTATGAAAGGATTAGAATGCTGATAAGTAGCCACATTTGTTTACGATGAGTACTTATATATTTACGTGCAAGAGTTGGTAATTATGTCTATGACTGATAAACTTACATAAATATGACTAAACGAGAAAATATTTAGTGGAAGTCTGTCTTAGTCGGACTGGTAACTTTTCAACTCCACCCCACTTACTTTTTGTTGTGGTAAACCCTCCTACAGTAGAATGAACTCTTCCTCCTCTCATAAATACAAACTGCGAGAGTCGGGTAGAATGGAGTGGAGGAGTATACGCAATGCTAATCTACTTATTACTAACACTATTGTTTTGTATATATCTTCAATATACTTGTTTCAAACTACCTTCGTCTTCCGTGTCTTTCTTTCTGGTCCCTAAACAGGCCACAACACTTTTGTTTGCCAAAGCTCGTACTGGATAATTAGTAGTTTAAACCGGACTAGTTGCCATCGATTCTGTTTACATCTAAGTGCATATTTGAATTTATCTCTACGTCTTAATCTACAATGCTTTTGTCTTGTTTTTTTTTTAACTGTATTCCTTTTCTTTACAGTTTTTTTTTTGTTATTCGTTCATTATTTTCTTGTCATTTTCGTGTTCATAGATTTAATTCTATCTTTAAGATCAATTTAACTTTCATTCACTCTTTCCCTTCCGCTTTTTATGCGTCCCTTCAAATTTAACGAGTAAATTGAATTTCTCATTTATTTCAACAAGAAAGTGAGATTTCTATTTCAATGTCTATGGATCCTTTGTCCTTTTTATCTTGTTTACATTCAATATCTTTTGTCTTAGCAAGTTTTGTTTGCAGCCACATCACAATTTATTCGTGAGTTTAATACTGGGGAATCAATCATTCAATTTCATTTTTTTTTTTAAATTTTATTGCTGCTTTCAGTTATAATGTCATTAGCTTTATTTTTATTTCTTTATCTTCTCAATAACCTATGTCTATTTTCAACTCTTCACTTACGTTAGAATATCAACGTCTCTGCCTTTCATTTCGAATCTTTTCTATGTTTTTCATTTACTTTCACTTTCACTTTCACTTTCTATGTTAATTTAACGTAAATACTTAAAATCCCCGTATCACCATTCGCTACACAATTTTCTCGTGTCACTTTAACCTTTTCCATACTGTTTGAATGTTATTCCTTAAACAAAAACAGAAAAAAATAATTATGTACGTCACTTTCTCTTACAATCAATAGAAATTTAACTGAAATTTGACTTCTATTTTATTTCGTTGTTTTTTTCTCGTTTATCTCTAACCTCTTGCTATTGTAACTTCCTACTTAAAAAATATGTTTTGATATTTCATATCTACTTTCATTTTCAGTATTAATTTACCTCAGATAGCCTTCTTTTATTTTACTCTAGTTTTATTCGGATCGATCATATCAAATATTATATTTTGAATTTCTTTTTAATGTTTACCCAATACAAGAACCAAGAGCCACTCAAAGTAGTGTGTTAACGTGTGGTGTCGGATGAGCGTAAGAAGAGGAAGAAGTGAAGTTCATGGAGCTAGGCAGGAAAGACAACGTTTAACCCTAGTCAACTTTATAGAGATTGAAAACATCATGTCCCCAGTCTGTTTCATAAGGCAACAGTTCTTGGCAAGATGTTCGAATGGAAACTACTTCTTAGTATAGGAACAGGAAGGGAATGAATACGTGTTATGGCGCGTCTCATTTGTAAAGGTCGTCGATGATGGGTTGAAGCAAAGTACTTTGTCAGAACACATGCCATAAAAATAGTGATAAACCAGCAAGAGGCTCGCAACGTTTCTCCTGTAGGAAAGGGGTTCTATTCACACACAATTCTGCATAGACGATTTGTAAATCTGTCATGACAGCAAAGTGGGCATTGGGCAGCTCCAGCCCATATGTGGCGGCAATACAATTTTCGGTTTGATCCCGATCTTTAAAAAATAGAATATGGCAGGTGGTGGAGACACATACTTAGTGCAACGGTATAATAACCAACGATTTTTCAGAAACTTGAGGCCTTGGGAGGGCTTAAATCCAAATAGATGTTCAAGATGACGAGATTCCTAGACCTAACTATCATGATGGGGTCTGCTCGATGGTGGTATAACGTTACTGCTTTGGTTTTCGCCGCATTTAATTGGGCGACCTGGTATAGTTAAGCAGAGAGATGAGCTACTAGACGACCAGGTTTTTCGAAAAATGCACCAGTAAACTATTTTCGGATCTGCATACACACCTGTGCAAATTAATTGAAACAGCCACTTTAGTTTACTTTCTTTCATAATTCGGTCACTTTTACACCCACTAAAGTGAGAGGGTATAATCGGTTTTATTTTTTTCTTCTTCAGATTAGGTTATTTGCAGTAGTGGGTACTAATATGAACCTATTTTCGGGGTGTTTGATGAAATTAGCTTGGCCTTGAAAAATATTGCGTCATCCTTGATTGCATCAGGTATTTATCACGGCCAGACACTATTGTCTCGACTGTCGATTATTCGTCCTACAGCCATAATCTGTGACGGACGTTACTCCAAAGAAGCATAAGAAAATTGTAAAAATGCACTAACACACTGGCAAGCCATGTCAGAGAGCAAATCAAAATACTATAGATTGGCCCGGTATCTCTTTTGATTTAAATCCAATCGAGAATTTGTGGCCAATCTGCAAGGAACAATTCGTGGCATGGACATACAAAGTACTAACATATGCCCTACGTCATGTTTCATTGGAAAAATAAGAAAAATGTGAAAAATAAAGGAATTATTCGTTTTGTTTCCATTAATATGCACATGGGTTTAAATACTCATTAATCTTATAATATATAATTAATATAAGATAGAAATAATGTTGGGTCGAGGAGAGAATACTATGGAATGCCGGCGTTGAGCTTAACGGCTTCTGATGACGGGATGTTACAACACACTTCAGGAAACTATATGTCAGGAAGGACTCGATAATTGAGAAAGCACTTTCAGAGATTGTATAGCTGGAGAGTTTATGTAGCAGCCTTCGATGCCATACTTTGTCAAATGTCTTGCATAGATACATAGATAGATAGATAGATATTGAACAGACTGAGATAGATAGATGTATAGATAGTACTATAGATTAGCACAGAAATCCTCCTGATTTAAATCCAATCGAGAATCTGTGCTTAATTTACAAGGAATGGACATACGAAGTGCTAACATTTGCACTGGGTCATGTTTCATTGGAAAAATACGAAAAGGGAATCATAACGGAATTATTCGTTTTGTTTCAATTTATTTGCACAAAGGTGTAGATATTAATCTTCAGAGTAAGATGAGGCAGATAATTAATATAGGATAGAAAGAGGGTTGGGTCGAAGAGAGAATACCGTTGAACTTAAGGGCTTCTGATGACTGGATGTTTCAAAACACTTCAGGAAACTATAGATTAGGAAGGACTCGATAATTGAGAAAGCACTTTTTGTATTTTTTGATTGTATAGCTGGAGAGTTTATGTAGCAGCCTTCGATGTAATACCTTGTTAAATGTCTTGGATATATCCAGAGCAATCGTCCTTGTGAAGAATCTACCGTCTATTCCCTCACTGATTCTGGTAAGATATCAACTGTGAATCTAGCGGGGAGAAATCTATACCCGTTATCACTGTTGTTTCTGTTGAGCTGTTCAATAACCGTCGATTTGGTTCGTATTCCTATGTGTTTCCTTTTCACTTACTTTCACTTTCATTTTCCATTGTTTCAGCATTTAATTTAATTGCAAATCGTACGAATACTTTTGTTACGATGGAAACGTGTATTCATCATCATGATCATCCTGATGATGATGTTCATCATCCTCTTGACTTTTGTAATTATCAGGCGGGGAGTATCCGAATGCAGAAGCCACACTAACTCTTTTCCACAACGGTCTATCAACGGCAGCCATCAGCAATTCTGGTACAGTCGTAGCTGCCCACTGTTTGACATTGTTCGATCAGTTTTTGCGTTGGCGTCATCTCCTACGTCCACCTTCCCCAGTACTTTACATGATTGTCTTGCGCAGGCTTCCCTGCCTTTGTAATGTGATCAAATGACCACATTTTTCTCCGTTTGACAGTGACGAGAAGTGGTTCGTGGTGTCCCTCAAAACGTCCAACTCTATTCCGTACAAACTCATTGGTTTTTTGTTCCCAATAGAAAATACCAAGGAGATTTCTCCTGCATTTGTTCTCAAACGCTTGCATCCTTCTCTCTCTATCTGCAAACAGTGTCCACGTTTCACATCCATATTGGAGAATGGGGACTACAAGCTATTTGTCGTTACGGTTTTTTGTGTATATTGTATGACTAGTGAGACAATCCAAATGACTCAACTTCCTTTATAGTCTACCAATAGAAGCTTAACCAATCAGGAGCCGCAGAACATCTTTGTTTAACCTACCGGAAGGACCAGCGCTAACTTGACAGGCGAAGAGGATAGAAGGAAGAACTACGCTCTGCTAAGATATCCACTGCGAACCTGAACTACGCTTTCCTACTGTCTCCGAAATATTCACTGCCAACCTCTGGATTCTATACTCGAAGACGACCGTCGTGAAAATGTCTAACATTTGTACAGTCTGTATTTTGTTTGAAAGCTGATTTTGCTCCTTCATATTTTGAATGAATTTGGCCATCGCTACTATAACTGTGGTAATCCATGTGCGGATTTCCAAGTTGTAGGTGGCATCTTTAGGCAATATTGTTCCTAAGTATTTAAAACTGAACACTTCCTCCAGTGAAATGTCATTCATGTTAATGTTGACACAGGTATTACTGTTTGTGCTACTCACCATTACTTTGCATTTCTCGGAGCTGACTGCCATTCCATATGCTCCTGCACAAGTCCTGGAGCTTATAGTTACTACCTGTTTGAGGTCAATGTCGTCTGCAAAACGTAGGTTACAGACAGGTCTGCCACCGATAGAGATCGAAGGATCATGGTCACTCAAGGTTCCCCGCATGATTTTTTTCTAGAAATAGTTTGAGCAATGTGGGTGAAGGTACGCATCCCTGTCGCACGCCGACAGTTGTCCATAAGAATCATCCCATTTATTTTACCAGAAAAAAAAAAAAACTACGTTAATGGTATCGTTATATAGGGCCTGGGTGACTTGTAAAATTCAGTTATCTACACTGAATTCTGTATTACGCATAAAAATATTTTTACTTTTAAACCTCTTGCTTAAATTAATCAATATTTATAACATTTGAAGATGAAAATACTTG
>OZ010585.1:106673111-106715611 GCA_963932145.1 Acanthosepion lycidas
TTTATGTTTATTGACGATTTATTAATATATAAAATCTACGAAGTTAAAATAATGGTAATAAATAATGAAAAAATTAAAATTTTCCAAATTCATTTTCATGAGAATATAACAACTTTTATGTATGATTTTTTAAATTGTAAATATTCAACAAAATTGCAATGTTTGATTTTTAGTTGGATAGAAACGGTTTTTCGAGTTTTAAATAGAATATTTTAGGTTTTTTATATTACAATATTGTTTGCAGACAATATTTATTGCAGGAATAAAATAAAATATCTTTAAAATATATCTATATGTTCTTTTTTTTTAAAATGAGACTCAAACCTAATTATAAACGTAAAAAAACATCCCTAAACTATAAATTTATTATTAATTTTCGTTTTTTTTTTTTCCGTTATTTTCTACGTCCTGCTTGACTGACGGGAAGAAGTAAGACAGAACTACGAAAATATTTTTCATGTGATATTTAAATAAAAAGTCATCTGTGATCTAAATCATTGTACAACACGTTAAATCCTACGCCACTTTTAAAGTGATAGCGCTTTTAGTGGTGATTTTCAAAGCTTAGATGTAGCATAAGATCGAAAATATGAGGTGCCAAGTGAGGATCGAACTCACCATGCAGACATAATTGGTCTAGCTAGAAAAGCCACAACAAAGTGCCCTAAATGGTAGTACTCATGGTGAATTTCTAAGTGTAGCTTAGCTGTGGAACAAAGCCCAAAGTATGGGATACCCAGTGAGGATCGAACTAAATAATGGTGTTTATGAGCATCTAAAACTGTTACTAAAATTCTTTAAAAAATAGTGAAATAAAAAGTAACAGGAATTTATAATTAAGTTTAGAATATTCTGAATAAGATACGGAACCAGATTTCGGATGGACAAGTAAAGAATTTCTGACATTATTTTCCAAAAACACAAGAGAGGAAGTTTCAAAGAAAACGAAAACGGGAAAACACTTATACATAAAACCGAAAGTAGCATTTGGTATTTCTAGGTTCCATTATGAGGACGGGGTAAAATGGGATACTGCTGCCACATCTTGGCTGAAGCTGTCCAGTCTTCATTTTCCAATCTTGATAGAATCCAAAAACGTCTACACGTCCTTGTGGTTGATGAATTATACCCCACTCTAAACCCCCTTTCTCAGACGGCACGTTGCAATCCTCTCTCTATCCTATTGCTCTGGAGTACTGCTGGCATATCTGGCCTGACTATATATATATATATATATATATATATATATATATATATATATATATATATATGTTTAGAAAAAAAAAGACTCCACGTATGGTTCATATAGTTTATAAAGTAGAGTAGATAAATTAGTTAATAAAATAAAGTCAAACGAAAGGGAACCGATGAAATCAGCCCGAAAAAACATCCATTAATATTACCCAGGTGACACACGGGGATTGAGGTTCAAAGTTCGGATTTTTGGAACACGCCTGTGTTCTTCCTCAGAGAATGCGAGAAATAAACAGAGTGACAGTGGAAACTATCCAACATTAATTTTTTGAGATGGGCAGAATCCGCTTGTAGGTGGAATTTTTAGAAAAAATCCGTTCCCTGTTTGATTTCTCGCCGTGCGAAACTTTGTTTCAAATTAAGTTTCGCACATCGAGAAATCAAACAAGGAACGCATTTTTCGCCCAGAATTTTTCTTAAAGATCCTTGTAAATTGTGGGTAGATTTTATATAAATTGATGATTGAAACAAACTGTCGTAGTTGGACGTTTCAATGTCTACTTTTATATTTACATACGCGTTATCCCTTATATTGAGCACTTTACCCATAAATATAGCATACCTTAAAACTATATTTTATCATATATATTAAATGGTTTTAAAATATCTTTTTAATACCATAACAATAAACTTTTTGTATTTAGCAATTTACATTATATATCACGCTTACCAACTTTTCAAAATGGACTACTGTTTATTTTGGGCACTACCCGGATAGGATTTACATATTTTAAAAGTAATATTTCAGTGATAAATACAGTTCGAAATAAATGAAATTCCACCTCTTTATTCAGTTATATTATGAAAAATGATTAAGAGAAAGAGAGATGAAATTTGCAATATCTGCATGGAGGAAAAATTGTAAATGGTAGAATTTAAAACGTGAATATTTGTCTTGCTCGAAGTTTTATTTGAAGTGGATCGTAACCCCATTTTTCAGTACTTCCATATTAATTGTCTATTCTCAGATTGACGCACATAGCATGTTTCAGAATTCCAGAAAATACTTAGACAAAAGTCAGAAACTTTTTTTTTTTATTTGTATTATAGCAAGAATTAATTAATGCTGATTT
The DNA here is from genome assembly GCA_963932145.1 of Acanthosepion lycidas. Lineage (NCBI taxonomy): Eukaryota > Metazoa > Mollusca > Cephalopoda > Sepiida > Sepiidae > Acanthosepion > Acanthosepion lycidas. Next base: position 106,675,439 of record OZ010585.1, read on the forward strand.
CACAAAATGCTTATTTTACAAGTCATACATATTCACTTAACATAATTTAAAATCTGAGTTCAATCCTTGGGTCAGGTTGTGAAACAGTATTTTCTTCTTCAGTAGCAACCATAAAAGACTGGCACCGTAAGGATAAATTACAAAAATAATCAGTAGATGTCCTATATCGACCTAAAACAATGGACATCTGATGATAGCCAGAGGATATATGGTCGAAACGTTGCCCTTGTAATAAATCTATAATAATCAGAATTAGAATAATTGTCCTAATAAATCGAATATTTTAATGTTTACTGACAATTCCTCATTTCAAAAATGGAAACCAATAATGGACACCTGAAGGAACTTAAAAGGAACTTTGTCGAAACTCTGTATCTGTAATATAATCTATAATAATTAAAATGATAACACTCGTTCGAATAAATGAAATAAGCTAATGTTTATTGACAATACCTCATCTCAAAAGGGAAAACCCATAACGGACACATGTTTTGAGAAAATATTTTATTTCCTTCTGCGACGTAGCTTAATCATCTGAAAACTTGCATTGAATTACAAGAAGTGCGAAAAACTAGGAGGTAAAAAACATTTTCTTTATAACCACTTCAAGGATCACGTGGTAACAAGTCACGAGGCCCTGTAACTATAAAAAAACAACAAATTAGTAACAGCTTTTAGTTAGCAAGTATCAACAACCCAGGTAAGTACATTACTTCTTCCTCCACCTGAACCGTCAATTTCTCCACACCTGACGGTAACCAGGGAGTACTGTGCCGAAACGTTGCGTTTATTATTATAACTATAGTATTCAAGATAAGAACATTAGTTTAAATAAATCGAATAAATCAAATTATACTTACAAATTGTTTGTCGCAAGGTACTTGACCAAATACAAAGACGGATATGCAATGTAATTGGCCCTGATCTGGCATCTCGTCTGCAGTCGCTCTCTCACAGACGTTCCGTTGCCTCCCTCTGTCTTTTTTTACAAATACTTTCATGGTAATTGCTTCGATGAGCTGCTTTCGCTGGTTCCCAGACTTCATGAATTCAAGCGTCCTACGAGGCTGGCATCTCGGTCGCACCTTTTCACTGTCGAAACTGTTAAATGTAGCCGTCTCTTCTACTCCAATAGCTTCATGTCTCGCACTTCTCGCCTGTGGAGCACCTTTCCCTGTTTCCCTGAGAGCTACAATCTCCAACTAATCAAAAGTAATGTCAATCGACGTCTCCAGATGCCCTGATCTATCCCCTATCCTTCTCTTCATCGTTTTCTCTATCACTTCTATTTGCTCTCGCTCCAACTCTCTGTAGCCCTTTGCATGCTAGTGGCTTCCCGCCTTGCTTGGGCAAATTCGCTTAAAAAGTAGTACCTCATTTCAAAAATGAAAAAAAATAATGGACACCTGAAGATGATTAAAAGGAACTTTGTCGAAACTCTGTATCTGTAATATAATCTATAATAATTAAAATGATAACACTCGTTCGAATAAATGAAATAAGCTAATGTTTATTGACAATACCTCATCTCAAAAGGGAAAACACCTAACGGACACATGTGCCGAGAAAATATTTTATTTCCTTCTGCGACATTGCTTAATCGTCTGAAAACTTGCATTGAATTACAAGGCGTGCGAAAAACCAGGAGGTAAAAAAATATTTCCTTTGTAACCACTTCAAGGATCACGTGGTAACAAGTCACGAGGCACTGTAACTATAGAAAACAAATTAGTAAGTTGTAACAGCTTTTAGTCAACAAGTAACAACAACCCAGGTAAGTACATTACTTCTTCCTCCGCCTGAACTGTCAATTTCTTCACACCTGACGATAACCACAGAGTACTCTGTCGAAACGTTGTCTGTATAATTATAACTATAATATTCAAGATAAGAACATTAGTTCGAATAAATCGAATAAATCAAATAATACTTACAATACCGCATCTCAAAAATGAAAAACAATAATGAAAACTTCACGATGAGCTGAGGGTACTTGGTTGAATAAATTAAAATATAGGATTGCACATATTAAAAAAATAGAAAAACAGGAAGAAAAATTGCAATGTAATCATGGAATAATAAAGAAATATATTTAAACGAACGGCGAGTCACCTTGCTGTTTGTCTGTTCGAATCAAGAATTTTCTTTTCAAAAATAACATGAGAATATCTAGAAAAGAGAAAGCAATTTATCACTTTTCAGAAAAGAAGCGATGATTGGCTAAGGCACATCAGCTGTTAAGAATTGCTTTACTTTTAAGTAAAAAAAAACAAAAAAAAACAGTAATTTTCGGTTTAATTCTAAACGAAATTGTATGGATGTATATATATATAAACATAGAGATGCGTGGTCAAAAAATCATTGATCAATTAAAGCAAACTATTTTCATTCAGACGCCTACAAGAGATAAAAAGAAGAATTGATATATATTTGCTCTGATAGTCAGTTCCTAAAGCAAGCGAGCTTGTGGCTGAGCTCTGGTTAGAGAGATTGTCTTGTTTTACTGACTAATGAGTTCAATCCTCACTAGTTGTATCTGCAATGAAGATGAGGATAACAGTCAAAATAATGTAAATAGTCTCACTAGTTGCTTTTTCTGAAACTTTTCTTAAGTTTGTGTAGTAAACCGAATGGTATTTTATTTGATTTTTATAGATTTATGCAGGACCAGAAACTAAAAGGAATGAACTGAAACTGAAGTACCCCTAAATAACATAGAAACTGTTCTACTATCAATTTACAACAGCTCGTTAGGTAGGCTTTCCTATGACCTTCTTATTTTCAGTATGCCCTATGTGTAAAATTTCCCAAGCTCTCTTCCTCATTATGTATCCTAGAAATATCAACTGTCTCTTTTCGATTTTAAGTATACATATCCTATGTGTTTTCATTTTCCTTAAAACTTTCTCGTTGCCTACATTCTCCTTCTGTGACATCCTCAGTATCTTTCTGTAGAACCACATCACTGTTACCTCAAGGCTTCTCTTCATCTGTGAGAAAATTCTCTGTCATATCGGTGCAATCTTTTCTTCGTTTCTAATGAAAATCAACTGTTTCTTAATATTATGATTTTGGAAAGAATTCTTTTGCTGTTCCGATGCAGATTTCAATATCACATATTCTACGAGGTCTGATAAAGATGTCGGGACTGTTGCTACGGTAGCGAAGTACTCAGAATGAAGCCGCTTGGCAAAGACTGATCTCAAACCCAGTCACGCATGCATGTTAAGTTCTAATGTTCTCGCTCACTTACTTTATTTTATAGCAGTACTGGGAAGGAGCGTGTGTAGAGTGTGGCCGTCTCATCACACCACAGAGATCTCATCAGTGTCTTTGGATCGTGCACAAATTTTTGGTCAAGGACAACATTGCCTAGATCCGACAACCACTATATTTCCAAGATCTCGCACATTGCAACTTATTCCTCTTTCCAAAAATCTAATCCCAAGACATTTCAAGATTTCAAGGAACCAAGAGAATGCGACTAGGTAGCTGTCTCATTATTCCAAAAAAAGGAGTTCCAGGAATGCTTCCACCAATGGAAACGACGCAAGATAAAGTCCGTGGCTACAGAAGTGGTCTAGTTCGATAGAGATTAAATGCTGAATTGATATGTCTTGCAGTTTTCTTCTTTCTTTTATTTTTTTTTTTTTGCAGCATTTTCGATACTTTTTGCTCAGACCTCATATTATCTATTAAAAACCTTTCCATACATATGTTAATGTTCTGCGCCAGTTTGACTATATTTTAACATTGTTTCGTGATTCGAAGTGATTACCACTTCCTGTTTATTCTTTTACATTTTTTTACATTTATTTTAAACAGAATTAATTAATACACTGCGGAGTGGGAAATACCTTCTTATCAAAATGACTTTCGCTACTGCATGTGAATACCAATGAACATTTCGTCGCCATTTTACAACGCAATGTGTATTCTGACTGCATAACCGAGCCACCGAGCTCAATAACACTGCCTCAATATGCGTTCAATGCCCGACTTATGGCGAACGTTTAATCTCATTTCACACGGCAGTCGACCGGTTTTGCTGCTCAATTAATCCGGATAAGCTGCGACCACCCAGAAGCTTTTATGTCAAAACGTGTGCGGAGACGTAAGTCGACATTCCACACAGTATTATCTTGGATTTGGCTAATAAACCGTGTGAAGTATTTTTAAGGACTGTAAAAGTGAAAAGGAAGAGGATATTGATGACAATCAACTTGTTTTGTTTTCAGCTTAAACCTATTGCATATATATATATATATATATATATATATATATATATATATATATATATATATATATATGTACAGACACACACAGGGCGCGATGGGTAAATTGTCGCCATTTTATATTTTTATTTTGGTGACTGCACAGTATAGTAGGGTCAGTTGGACACCGTCTGTGAGAAAAAGAGCACCATGACGCAGTTTACAGAGAAATGTGTAAACGTCATACTGCTTGGTATTCGCACCAGAGGCTATAATACGAACATTTCAGAGTGGGGTGCAGAGACCAACAAAGATCCTTGTAACCCCAAAGATAAACTGAAGGCAAGGATTATAGCAGCATTCACCAGCTTAATCACAGAGACCGTCCAGAAGAGATGCACGAGATTCCGATGTCGTCTAGAGGTCGTGGTTGAAGCGAATGGAGATTTTATTGAATAAATATTTACTGTTTAGTATTTCAAGATATTTTTGTGCAATTTTGGTAAATATATCTGTTAAATTAAGATGCCAATGTTCTTATAAATTTTCGTTATTTATACGACAATTTAGCCATCGCAGGCTATATATATATATATATATATATATTGATAGACTCCCCTGTGTAGCTTAGAGCCACAGCTTCCTTACCGTATTGCAATGTTGCTTTGGTTTATGTAGTAATTAGTTTTTTACATGGGGAAATTGCCACACCTAGCCAGCTTGGAATTTCATGTTCTCCTTCTTCCTGAATGGTAGCCGAATTTTCTGTAGAGATAGTTTTATACTTTTATAAATGTATTGTTGAGAAAACAAAAGCAATGCTGGATTTAAACCTCAACACCCCTCTCACAAATTTCAGCGCTGTTACCCACTACGCTATGCGCATTTCCTATATTATATTGACCCCGATATATAACACAATATTCGAAAATTAAAAACAATCAAATTTCAGGAGACTGACTTTTTTCTGTTGAATTCACCAAAACTTGTTTGGATGAATTCTTGCTGCTTTAAATAAAGCTTATATATAAATATATGACCCAGCAGGCAATAAGCGGATTGATACCTTCTCTCATAGAAAGAGAAATTACACTACAAATAACACTAAGAACATGATCCAATATCTCTTGGCTAAAATCGAAACTATCCTGAAATATAAACAAAAGGAAAACTTACATGTTCATCAGAGTACGAAAGGCGTCGACTAAGATAAATTTTCCTTTATCTCTTTATTTATGTTGGCCTTTTACAGATATAACCTATATAAAATTTTACATATATAATTAACAAATTAAGTAAATTAAATTAACAAACTATGAATCTAGATATAAACACAATAATAATAATAATAATAATAATAATAATAATAATAATAATATGAACACCACCCAGACCCGGTCACGGAGATGGGACCTGTTACAATTTTATGGGACTACACAATACATACAGACAGAACAATCAAAGCCAACCGCCCAGGCATTGTTATTAGAGATCAACCACAAAAAGTGCCTCCTTATTGATATGACAGTACCTGCAAACTGCAATGTATCTTTCAAGATTTTCAAAAAGCAAGGACCTTGAAATCAATATCTCAAAAATGTGGCACATAGGAACAACAACAATTTCCGTTGTAGTTGGAGCCCTGGGATTGGTTTGAAAGATTCCAGTGGACTAATTGAAGGGATTCCTGGAAGCCCATCCCTTAAAGAAATACAAACAATTGTTCTTACGAGTACAGCCCACACCTTACGAAGGGCTTTGTCTATGTTTTTTTTTTTTCCAGTGGAAAATGTCATGATGCCATTTCTAACCTTAGGTTCTAGGGCGGGACCCGGAAAGAAATCAGTACACATCAGAAATCAAAGGAAATAAAATAAAGATAATAATAATAATAATAATAATAATAATAATAATAATAATAATAATAATATATGAACATTACCCAGACCCTATTACGTAGATAGGATCTGTGGCAATTTTATGGAACTACAGAATCCAAAACAATCAAAGCTAATCGCCCTGACATCGTTTTTTGGGACTGCAAACAAAACAATTATCTCCTTATTGATATGGCAGTCCGCTCATACTGCAATGTATCTTTGAAGATTTTCAAAATCTATCAAGATTCGAGGACTTTGAAATCGAAATCTCAAAAATGTTGCACATGAGAACATCAATAGAACCTCGGGTTGACTGGAAAAGATTCCAATAGATTCAACGAAGGGATTCTTGGAAGCCCATGCCTTACAGAAATATAAAAAAAAAATTGTACTCAAGATGAAAGTTCACACCTTACGAAGGGCTTGAACCTATGTAAAAGATGTGTGATTTTTCTTCAAAATCGCTCACTGACAAATGTCATGATGCTATTTTGACCTTATTTCTCTGAACCCGAAAAGAAATGTATATACACCAGAAATCAAAGTAAATAATTATAATAATAATAATAATAATAATAGTAATAGTAATAAGTAATCAATGATAAATATTGAGCAAAACAAGTACAGAAAGAACGCTATATAATAGCTACAAAGAGTCGTAATCGAAACTAAATTTTTTCCTAGAAAATAGGCTCTAGAATAACTGGAATAATAACCGTAAGTGCCTATTCAATAACATTAGGATAATGCAAAAGAGTTACCACCAATAATTCAACATTGATAAGCATATATAAATAGTGAAGCCAAAACAGGACACACATGGCCTGAAGATTGCGTTCACGCATGATACAAACATTCACCGATTTATATCCACTCTCTCTCTCTCTCTCTGATAGCAATTTTACCCATAAATTTTGCATACCGCAAAACTATGTTTTTTATCATATATATATATATATATATATATATATATATATATATATATATATATATATATATATATATATATCATTGTGCAGGTATGCAGAAAATAGAAAAGAACACGTTGGGTGCATAATCCGGGGTTCCTTAGTATTTTTGCTTTTATTTTTAAGAAGACAGTGCTCCATACAGAAGTAGAGCTTATATTATAATAATATATATATATATATATATATATATATATATATATATACATATATATATATATATATATATATATATATATATATATATATATATATATATATATATATATATCGCCGCTGCTCACTCAGTTCTGCAGCGATGCTCATCCAAGTATTCAGATAGCCTCGGAAGAGTGCCCCAAGAGCCACGACTGCTTATATATATATATGTCTGATTGAATAAATTACAAACGTTATGTCTACTTAATTTTATCATAATCCTTTCATATTAACGAATAATTTCTGTATATTACAATTGAATAATATTTCTTGCCTTATTCAACTGGAATACGGAAAAAATAAGGCAAGACTGTACTGTTACTGTATACTGTTATGTTTATAATTCATTCAATCCGACATGCCTAAAACGAAAATTTGCTTCTATATATATATGTATATACAGTGTACTTCGGCAGCAATTCTTTCAGTGTTTGCTTAAATAATATCGACAAATTCTGTTTATGACTTTTTTGATAACGCTTTCAAATTTCTGAATAAGTTGTTCTGTTTAATTGATAAATTTCCAAAGTCTATATTTTATTATTATTTTATATTATTTTTCTCTCCAGTATTTTGGAATTTTGTCAAATTCCTCTTCAAGGATTGTGAGTTGTGTAGCCATATCTAACCTCTTTTTGATTAATTCCGTCTTTCTCACGTTTGCTGCATTCAATTTCAAGTCACTGAAAGAGACGTCATTTAAACACTCAAGCTGAAATTTTTAAACAGACTTCAATATACGAAGTACTAAGAAGTAAATACCTTATTTAATGTAAACTGCTTCTTTTTTATTACCACGGCCTCAATAATTTTAGTTTTGCTTTGCATACTCCTCTATATAGTTTAACGAATAATGCCAACATTTTAAAGAATTTTTTGTTGGTGGATATCGAATATTTAATTAATGACCTACTCGTCGCTACTGAATGTGCTTTCACATAAGATATGAACAATTGGAATTTACAAGCAGCTATTTACTCTTATTATAATATTAAGCAAGCCTGATAGAGCTTTCTATCTATGTCTTTCTTTAAAGATGTCACAGTTGGAGAGGGACAGTCTGTATCTCCAAACACAAAATTCATAAAAATTGTTCGTTGCTGGATTTCAGAAGATAGTTGGCCCAGTTGTTATTGCTTAAAATTTTACTTTGGTGATCAAAAGATTCATGTAGACAAAGTAATGTTTGGTAGACTTGATCCAGGCCTGATGACTATCATTGGTGCCAATACAGTTAGTCTCACACTGACAGGACAATGACGCATAATTACACCATGTGGTTCCTATGTTGAAGAAGTTATCTGGGTGATAATAAATGCAAATGAAGATGCTTTATTAGCTGCTATTCAGCAGATATGCAGATTTGAGTTTGGTAGACAACTATATATATATATATATATATATATATATATATATATGTATATATATATATATATATATATATATATATATATATATATATATATATATAGTTTATGCAAAACTAGGTAATCCGCATGGGTAGACCTAAGGAGGATGATATCCAGAGAGCTCAATGTAAAATTCAGAGCATTTATGTTTGAATAAAACGCGAATTAACAGCGTCTAAGAATTTGAATGAAACCTGTCCTCGTGGAATGTAACTTATTAGGGTTCATGTAGCTTCTTCCTTTAATGTCGGTCTTCACCCATTACCCATCGATATCTAGAGACAAGACGCGTTAGGCTTAAGCAACGTCTAGCCGACAGACAGTGGGGTTAAGAATAAGGAATTGAAATGGTACACCTAACCCACTCATATCTTATCTTCTCTCCCACCTCACTTCCTCACTTCCTCACTTCGTTAATTTTACATATGCTTGATGAAGTCCATCAAAAACGTGTGAATTTCTTTTCATTTTTCATTTCAACCTTTGGAAGTAAAGTCTGATGATCCATAGCCCTGTTAAAGGGGTTGTGGTGAAATAACTTATTACATGGAACCTTAAAGTGGTCTGTTTTTATTCAAATATATATATATATATATATATATATATATATATATATATATATATATATAGGCAGTTTTTCATTGATGCATGTTTCATTAAATAATATAGAAAGTTTTGACTATTTTAAGCAAGTTCCTTTCCGCGTCTCACATACACGAGTTAGTTTTTGCTTTGAAATTTTTCATGCAACAAAAACAGACTATCATTATTGTTCCGTATATTGGTTGATATATTAAAAAGTAATTGTCCTCTTTGATAATGGCTTATGTAAGCCGAAAGATTAGATTGGATTTAAACATGTATCAATATGGTGATTTCCTTCCTCTTTCAATGATAATGTTATTCAGATTATCAGACAATATGAAAGAAACTTGCTTAAAATAAATAGACAAAACTTGTCTATATTACTTAATGAAACATGCATCAATATATATATATATATATATATGTGTGTGTAGTTATTTATATATATGACGTCATACATTAAGAAATGGACAAAGCCCGACAATTTAATTTATTAAAGACATTTTTATGTATAACGTTCTTTTTATAGATAGAAGTATTTAAGTAAATGCTCTGTTTATAATAAACAGTATTAAATAACATTTACAGGCCTGAATGTCCGAGAAATTTTGGACAGGATTCGAATCTGCATCCTATACGGAACCGTCATTCACGCTGACGTTCCTAACCTCTCGGCCACCAAGGATCGTTCGGTAGGCAAGATCGAATTTACTGCTTATAAACTTCAATCTTACACACACGCACACACACACACACACACACACACACACACACACACAGATATATATATATATATATATATATATAGTTTTAAATCGTGCTATATTTATGGAATAAAGTGCTCAATATCATAGAGCGTATCTAAATATAGATATAAAAGAGAACATAGAAGTCAATATTCAGAGGCGACAGGCTATTTCATGCTAGACGCAATCGTCAGTTATCACCTCCTGTTCTCCACTGCCTTAAGTGTGTATTGAACTCACGCACTCAAGGTCACATGGCACAATGGATAAAGGCGTTAGTTAGATGCAGTGACAGGACCCAAAGAGTGTGAGCTCAATACCCGGTTAAGGCAGTGGAGAACTTGGAGAGTGGAATTAACAGGAGTTGATAACTTACATCCATGAAACATGGTACGTGGAACTAGAACAGTCTACACCAGTGAGCGAAATAAAGGGTTCAGTTCGGGATTCCAACCACCTGAAGAAGTTCGGAGTGTACAACGGCCGAAACGTTGTAATAAATATGGCAACAAAGATGAGGACTATAGTCCGAATAATGTAAACAGCGTTCTAATATTGATGGAAGTTTCCTTCCTAACGTGTTATCTAAAGTAGTGTGGAAAAAAAAACATCATAATTATGTTATTTTCTCTTCCTTTTATATGTGCTAGCCATTTTAATTGTTGCTGCTGTTGAAATTCCCCAAGTGATATGTTTTCGGTTATTTGGTATAGAATTTTGCTTGTGGAATTAAAAAATACTAAACACTTCAAATATCTGTTTCTTTTATTTCGTACAGATTTTCGTTCCTGATTCTGTAGTGGTAGTTTACTAGATAAGACGAACCATAGACCCACAGCGTCCATAACCATTTTTAATCATTCATCACAGAAAGCGGTTCATTAAAGCTGCTAATTTAGACAATGGTTGGCTTATTTAATTATAAATAAGATAAAGCTAACGGTGATTAAAATGTACAATCATGTCTGAAAATACTTCATCTAATAAAAAAAATTGACGAAACTTCACAAGAAGGAAAACATTTTATAAAAATGGTTGGCAACTCGTCATGTAATAAAATAGTATCATTTCAGATGAAAGGAATACTTATCAAAATTAAAGCTGATATTGCGTTTAATAAAAGAAATTAAAAAAGGAAATATTTATTTGCACTATTTATATTCGGACTGATGTCCTCATCTTTGTTATTTTTACTACAATGTTCCGGGCCTTCATTCGGCCTTTCTCAAGTGTATATCGATCTGGGTAAACTAGAGGAATTTCTATTCAATCAACGGGTGTAGACTGTTAAGTTCCATTATTTATTTCTAGTTCTTATTGATGTATAATAATAATGCTGTGCTGTTTCCACTAAGTCCAAATACACACTAACCGACCCTGAGATTGAACGCACAACCACCATGTCAAAAATTGCACTAACCAATGCTTTAATCAATTCGGCCATTGATATGAGAGTTTAGAGCTCTCGAGGCTATTTAAGAACAGCACTAGAATTCTTAGATTAATATTTTCGTTGTGTAGCACCTTGTGGTATTGGGCAAAGCTACCAATAGGACAGGCAATTATATTCTCCCATACTAATTCTGTCATAAAGGATCTATGCACCAATGTATTAAGCTGTTGCATATATTCGTTTGTTTTTTGTTTTTTCTGATTCTTTTTGTATGATCTTGAAGAATAATCTTTTGTGGCATTTTCGATTTTTAGTAACTATGGTCACCCAGTGAAAGTGCTGCCAAACGTTACTAGAATTATATTTCAGATTAGAGTCCCCTTTGAGATACAATGCTAAATAGCCAAAAATGTGGATGTTCGACATATTCTTGTCTTTAATTTTCATCAAGGTTACAAAGTTGCCAAAGTTGCTCGAGATATTTGTGTTGCGTACGGAGTTGACTTTATTATCGACAGAATGGCACAGATATGGTTTCCCCGTTTCAAAGAAAGGCAATTCGAACTGAGAGACCCTTCGAATACTGGCCGACCTGATCAGTTTGATGAGAATAAATTTCACGCTAGTAAAATGGCAACAATGGAGGAGAGCTGGTGTTTGTTTCTCTCGATCAATACGTGTGGCTCCCCTGAACCGTGTTTTTGGACTTTCGCATTGGGTTAAAATAACGAGCGACAGTGACATGGGATCTTAACATCATCTGAACTAATTCCCTGACGGTCTGACGTGGTTCTTCTTTAATCAGCTTGTGCAATTGAAGTGTTTAGAATTTATTAATTTCTCGTTGTTTAATATTTACGATGGATTCAAGGTATGTGGTATCATTGCTTTGGTTGCATTGTCCGTTTTTGAAAAGGGTCCTATTTCTTGAAAAATTGACAGAAGATGCTTATATTTTGTTGAAGATCATTCTTATACCAACTAGGAATACTTATGTTATCAGCATCCCCCAATCTCAGCATCATCTTCTATACATTGGTTACTGGAAGGGAAGCAGGATTATTTTGGGATGTGGTAGGCCCATCTCTTCTGTTATACATGGATGCAGACATTCGCCCGATTATGCACGTGTCTGCGCATGGGCAAAGTGTGTCAGAGTGGCGATCTGACGTTATATTCACAGTGACAGTCCTTGAAAAGAAAGCCTGATAACTTTTGAATGAAGCAGATGATGATAGGGCGGTGAGAAAGAACAAGAAAATACGCGTGAAGAATGGCAAAGACAAAGAATGGTGGGACGAAAGAAAGAATGAGAAAGAAAGTTGACAAAGAGCGGATGAGAAAGAGCAAATCTCATTTGTCAGTTTTGATCGGTTCGATGAGGCCAGGCACGACAACAGAATTGAAGATGCAGTTTGAATGAGGCAGTCGAGAAACGGAATAAAGCATGGAAAAACAGATATGATCGATACAAATTCTTTTTAAAAAGCGAGGTAGCAGCCATTTATGAATTGGAGGCAGACCAGAAGCGAAGAAAGACAGACGGCATCAAGAAAAAGAACAAAAAAAGAGGCATTTTGCGAACGAATTAAATAGGTTTATTAAATTATTCTTAAGAGATAATACAAACGACAGACGATATCCATAAAAAAATAGTTTTTCTTATTAAAACCTGCCGAGTTCATTCTCAGGATTAAGTTGTAATGTATAATTGTGGACTTAAAATATTAAATTAAGTGTTTGCTTTTCAAATAAATTTGAACATAAACATATAATATAATTAAAAAAGTAAATATCTATAATGTATAATATAATAGAAAAACGTTTTCCAGGAAGAGAACATATATTCTGCTCTATGCATGTTTAATCGAAAAATATATAGCATTTGTATATATATATATATATATATATATATATATATATATATATATATATATATATATATATATATATATATATATATATATATGTGTGTGTGTGTGTGTGTGTGTGTATGTTTAATTGAAAAATATATATCATATAGCATTTGTGTGTATATATATATATATATATATATATATATATATATATATATTTTTTTTTTTTTTTTTTGAAAACAACAGACAAGGTGCTTTTATTTAGCTTTTTATACAATTTCTCATGCGATCTAATAATTTTTTTCTTTTCAGATTATAAATTAAATAAAAACTGTTCGAATATTTTTTTTTTCATCCAAGAGCATTCGGCTATACATTTAGGCATTTTCAAGGATTATGTTTTAACTGTTAAAATAAGAAATATTAGGTTGGTTCAAAAATAATGTCGTTTTATCACACAGTAACATATGTGAGAAAACGACATTATTTTTGCGCCAACCTAATAGTTTATTGTATGTGGATGAAATTTGTTATTTTAAAACAGTAATTTGGACATTCTTCTTCGGTTCCGTGTAGGATACTGGTTCGATTCCTGTCTGGGGACACAGTTTCTATAGCATTTCTCTGACAATCAGTTTGATAAATGTTTCTAATACTGTTTATTATAAACAGAGCATTTACAGAGAGTATTTGTATCTATAAAAATAATGTCTACACAGAATATATATTCTGGCGATTGTGCCTAGCATGAAGGAGCCTGCACGCCTCTGAGTGTTGACTTCAATGTTCATTTTTATACTTATATTTACATACGCCCTATATCTGATATTGAACACTTTAGCCCATAAATACAGTAGACCTTAAAACTATATTCCTTCATTCATATATATATATATATATATATATATATATATATATATATATATATGTACGTATGTAAATATTCTCAAATAGAAGAGACAAACTGAATATAAAGACGAAGAGTATTATTAGCCTGACTCGTTTCGTCCTCTGAGGGACTTGATCAGGGTAATATAAGATTTTTTGCTGAACTTGTTTATATACAAAAGCCAGGATGTCATTTTTTTTATCAAGGCTGTTAAATTTGAGAACGTTCATGATATAATTGGCCGATGTTATATATTTGAGAGTTAAAAAAATAATAATACTGATTATAAAACTAATAATGTTTGTTTTATATTAGTATGTCTATAAGTATATTTTATAGATGATGCAAACGCGTTTCATAAACTAGATTACAAAGAATTGTTGTGATCGCTAGGTGTTATGTAGTGGTTTCACAGTGGAGGCTTGTATTTTTACGAAGTCGGTCCTAAAATAGTTTCGACGTACAAAACGTTAGGAACTTGATATAATAGGTAATGACAGAGTAATCTAGTTGTGGTCGCTGATACTTTAGTATTCGACTCACTGTCGTCCGACATCGAGTGACTGACCAACTCCCTGAGTGGTCCCCCTCTCGTTACTCTTACTACTCCTACTTATTATAGGTGGGAGAGTCTATTAACTATAACACTAGGCAAGCATGAAATATTTGGGAAGGATATTAGAGTACTGCAAAAGTTATTCTAGGGGCAAACCGCCCGCATACGGGTAGAAAATGCATTCAGTAAATATAAAAAAGTAGGAAGCGGCGTAAAACAAGGGTGTGTTTTCTCTCCGGACCAAATCAACGTTTACGGTGATGGAATTTTGAGAGAATCAGAGGTGAATCTGACTTTAAGCGTGCTACTAGACAGGCAAGCTTATTCTTCAACCGTCTCTTCTTTTCTAACAGTTTCTTTTCTCACACTTCCCACCTGTACAACTCCCTTCCGATTTCTTGCTTCCCTACAAAACTACAATATTCAAAGATTTAAATGCAACGTCAATCACCATCTTCTGTTTGCCTAATTTTAGGTCTTTACTCAACCCTCTCCATTTTTAATCATCTCGTTCTCTTTCACTTTCACTTCGTATAACTCCCCGCATCTTAGTGGCATTGCCGCTTTGCTTGCAATGAAAAGATTTAAAAACATATATTAAAATATACAATAGAATTTATTAATGGTGATCGTCATCTTAACCGCTTTGGATATGCAGATGACACGGTTTTGAAAGCAGGCACGGAAAGGATAAAACAAGGACTCCAACACAAAGTAGTAAATGAAAGCGAGAAAAAATTATTAAACATTAGTTATAAAAAGGGAGAAGAAATGGTTGTCAGCAAAAGAAACCAACAACATGGAAATTGGAGCTATGGAAATCAAGCAAGTACAACAATTCAATTATCTCGGAAGTGTTTTAACAGAGGAAGTGATTTTTTTGCGACACCGGAAACCGAAGGGGCATCTGGATATCAAAAGAAGCCTTCCGAAAGCTAAGCAAAATATTTCACGCTGCTTCAAGTCTCTTCTTGGTCTTTGAGGAAAGATAGATAGATAGATAGATAGATAGATAGATAGATAGATAGAAGATTTTTTATGCAAATTTAAGGAAAAGCCTATATACAGGCAAAAGATCGGAATGCTTTCTCTGTGTGTGTGTGTGTTTGTGTGTGTGTGTGTGTTATGTATAAAAAATGACATGTATTACATGTGTAATAAATCAATATGATTAAAACAGGAAACATTTTCTTTATCAACGGGTTTTGCCATGTGACGGACTTTTTTCAAAGCTAATATTAGGATCTTATTTTGCAATATTTCAATTTAAAAACGCTCAAAAATCTACAAAGCAACAATTCGCCCTTCCATGGAGTATTGCTGCCATATATGGTCTGGTGCCCCTACTGTTTGCCTCGGGGTTCGTGATAGGCTCCAGAGGCGGATATGCAATGTAGTCGGCCCTGCTCTGGCATCTCGTCTACAGTCACTTTCTCACAGACGCGCCGTCGCCTCCCTCTGTCTGTTCTACAAATACTTTCATGGTAATTGCTCCGATGAGCTGCATTCGCTGGTTCCCAGACTTCATGAGTTCAAGCGCCCTACGAGGCTGGCATCCCGCTCTCACTCCTTCACTGTCAAAACTCTTAAATGTAGCCGTCTCTTCTACTCTAATAGCTTCATGTCTCGCACCTCTCGCTGTGGAACTCCCATCCCTATTCCAGTTTCCCTGAGAGCTATAATCTCCAGCTATTCAAGTGTAATGTCAATCGACATCTCCAGTTGCTTTGATCTATCCACTACCCTCCTCCTCATCCTTTCTTCTATCACTGCTATCTGATCTTGCTCTAAATTTTCTGTAACCCCTTGCCTCCTAGTGGCTTCACGCCTTGCTTGAGGTGAAATGCTTAAAAAAAATACTTACGTCTAACTGTGAAAGTCAAAGTTAACTATGGAGGATGCTAAGTCACGAAATTTAATGCCTAATAAAGGAAAGGGAATAAATGTTGTTATTATTGTTGTTGAATTTAATATTATCTTATTTGTTTATATATATTAAATATTTATTTAACTATATATTTTTATTTATTTAATAAATTAATTTCCTATTTATATTAATGTAATTATTACATTTATTTTATTTTAATTTGAGAAATTATTTCTGTATTTGTCCCATGGAACTGAGTCTTTATTAAGCTCAAGCAAAAACGATTACAGTTTGCCGGCCATTACCACCGAAAAAATCGTTTCATCCTTACTCCTACGGCATCCTTCTGGAAGTGTCTTCTCATTGAAATTAACTTTCCCAGACAGCATAGCTCCGAACTCAGGGTTGACCATTGCGGATTTGGGGATAGGAAATGTTTAAAATTTTAAAAAATTTAAACATTTTTATGTATGTTAGCTTCGCAAAAAAATGTTCCTTTTAAGAAAAGATTCATTTGAAAAAAAAAAAAAAAAAAAACAAGGGCGCAGTTAATATTTTGCTAAGTTTGATCGCAGCAGTCTCAAGATCTTTAACACTAAATAAGATATTTCTCTTTTAATTGTTGTGCCATTCTTTAGATCAAAGTTGTGATTGAAATATATATATATATATATATATATATATATATATATATATATATTGAAATATATATATATTGATTTTTTGTTTATAGACTATAATTATTCCGTTCTTTTATTACCTTTTTAGCCAGCCTTCCCTGACGATTCGCTTAGGTGAAATCTTGGTAGGTTTGTCTGGCTCTCTAGGTTTAACTAGGTCTGCTCTACTTACTGTATTGAGCACTTCATTTAGTGATTTTGCTTACTCGTATCGGGGTTGTTTCTTTGGGCTTTGAACTTGCACGCTAGACGATTATTTTTGGCTAATGTTATTGGTTCTTTCTTTTTTATACCTTTTTTCCCTTTGGGATTGGTTTTCTTATTCGCAAATCAAGACACCGAAGGTTTTCCGAACGAGTATAATTTCTTATACTTATAAGATTACTACTACTACTACTACTACTACTAATAATAATAATAATAATAATAATAATATAATATATATATATATATATATATATATATATATATATATATATATATATATGTGAAAAGTGTGTGTATATAAATATAAATAAATATATATATATATATGTATAATTATTTATATATTATATGCGCGGTACTTATTAGAAAGCGCTCAATATCAGAGATAGAGGTAACATATATGGTTGGATAGATGTGAGCTTGTGACCCTGAGTTTCACACTTTAGCTGACGATCGCTAAAGCGAGAAATCCAGGGTCACAAGCTCACATCTATCCAACCATATATATATATATATATATATATATATATATATATATATATATATGTGTGTGTGTGTGTGTGTTTGTGTGTGTGTGTGTGTGTGTGTGTACCGTGTGTGTGTGTGTGTGTGTACCGTGTGTAACAGCAGAAATGTCCAAATCTTATAACAGCAAAATTGTCCAATTATTAGATTAAGCTTTTAACCGATGTATCTTAAAAAAATGATTAAAGATATGTTACTGGAGTTAGCCGGGGTTTTTATAACACTATTGTACTCCACCATAACAAAGTAGCTAGTTTAGCTCTGAGTTGAAATGCTGTTTTGACATCCAGATCCATATATCTTCTGTACTGTTCCCATATTTTTAAACTTATTCAGCATTCTCTAGATGGTTCTTGAATGGACTTTGAAGATGTAAGCCAGTGTATGAATGCTGGTACCATTATTAAAAGGCCCGAATGATCTTTTTCCTCTCACCATTGTTCAGCTGGGAAGATACAGTAGGACTGACAGAAAACGATTTCAAACTGTTCTCTTTTTAGCTGAACGGCTCAAAGGGTTTTTCAGTAATTCTTACGACAAATGGTGTCAAACGTCTTATCTGAAAACCTTGGAAAAATAAACTCAATTAGTTTAGTGTTTTTTTTTTATATTAAACATTTCTTTGATGGACAATTATCTCAGGCTGTAACACGATTTGGAGAATTTTGCTGTTACACACACACACACACACACACACACACACACACACACACACACACACACACACACATATATATATATATATATATATATATATATATATATATATATATATGGGGGGTGTACATCCCATTTATATCTATTAACCCTAATCCTAATCTCTATCAAAGTTCCGAGCACATAATTGCTGGTTTTCTTTCTTCGCGAGTCATCTAACATTAACTGTTCCGATGATAATAGCTTTATATGTCCTTAAATGCATTTACATAGCTTTAAATAAGTTGCCAACAATAAAAGATTGAAAACTGGATTAACAATTACTTCACTCGCCAAATTAAAATAAGCTGACATAAAAAAATTAATGAAAAAAATGTCTTTTTTAGAGAAAATTAAGTTACAAGAAATATGATGATTAATAGTGAAAAGAAAATTATTTGCAGAAGTAAGTAAATTGAATTTTACTATCAACCACCTTAGCGACTGGATATCAATCAGTAAAACCTCAATTTGGGAAAGAAAAGTTGAACGTTTAATTTTATTTATTGATATTAATGCATTATTATCTCTTAATATTCAGCTATTAGAAAACATTCTTCAATGTGTTACCTCCGCGAAATAGGCTATGTCTTTATTTTAATCAAATTCACAACATAGAAGGCAATAAAGCCACTAAGCATGAATTACTTCGAAAGTAAATTAGAATAATATAAAACTTATATTGGAGAAAACCGCCTACAAATGGGTAGAAAGTGAATTCAGTAAATATTAAAAAATAAGAAAAGACGCAAAGACCTAATCAACCTTTACGGTGATAAAATCTTGAGAGAATCAGAAATAAATTTGACTTTAAGCGTGCTACTAGATAGTCAAGTTTATTCTTCAACCGTCTCTTATTTTTTTTAACAGTTTCTTTTCTCGTATTTATCACTTGTGGAACTTCTTTACGATTTCTAGCTTCCCCGACAACTCCAATTTTCAAAGATTTCAATGAAACTTCAGCCGCCATCTTCTGTGTTCTTGAAACCTGCTCAGTTTTTGGGTTGTGTAATATTTTAAAAGCGTGAATGAATTGTAGATTAATAAATATGCAAGATAGAGTCTGGAGTCTAGTACGACACAGTGAACCAACTTTTTAGCAATGGAGTCAAATAAATAAAAATAAAAGAACACATGGCACAATGGATAAAGGCGTTGGTTAGATCCAATGACAGTTAAGGCAGTGAAGAACTTTCAGATGGAAATTAACAGGAGATAACTGATAACTGACACCCATTAAACATGGCACGTGGAACAAGAACAGTCAACCCCAGTGAGCGAAATGAAGGCTTCAGTTCGACATTTCAACCACCTGAAGAAGGCCGGAGTGTACATCGGCCGAAACGTTGTAATAAGTATGGCGACAAAGATGAGGACAATAGTCCGAATAGTGTAAATAATGTACATAATACCTCATCTCAGAAATATAGACAGATACTGAAAGGCCAAAACGTTGTGATAAATATGGCGGCAAAGATGAGGACAACAGTCCGAATAAAGTAAATAGTGTACATAATACCTCATCTCAGAAATATAGACAGATACCAAAAATAAAATCTAATACAAAAAAAAGATTATAATTTTTTAAATCATATCATCTCATGACACAAGGGGTTAATAAATCTGAAAGAATAATAAGAAAAAAAATGAGAAACATTATTAAGGAGCGAGAACACTAGAAGAGTTATCAGGAAGACTGTAGACAATAATCTACATATCATTTACATTTTTTTGAGGATCAAATTGGAATGGAAGGAACCAGAAGCGAGAAAAGAAGCTGTTAGATTAGAACTGAAGGATATATCTGGACAATTCAGCTGTAGATTGATTAGACCAGCTCTTACATTCGTAGATTCTAGGTACCATAACGAAGAGGTCATCCTAGGGATTACCATGAAAGTATTTATAGACAAAGGCTCAGGTTGCATTTCAACTTTTCCCCCTCTAGGGAACCCTCATAAAATAGATATCAGATTGTGCGGAATTTCTTGTTTAATCCATGTATAAAAGAATGGTTTCAGTCACTTGAGTAGGGAGAACGTGGCCTTCGACAATACGGTACCTGGCGTTTGTGGATTTGTTGGATTTTCATGCGGCCCGTAACTGAGGGATCACACATATTTCACTTCTTTTTAACTTTTTCCCAGTAAGTGAAATACCATCCAAATTGGTATTAAATTGTGCGGAATTTCTCGCCTCATGCATGTCTAGAAGGATTTTAAATTTGGCTTAATAGAGCAAAGTGCACCTTCGACCATGTCGTTCCTGTGCCCTTTGACAGTTTACAGTGTCCGAAAACAGGTTTGCTCGATAAGGTTGCATTTCAACTTCTCCCCCTCTGGGGAACCCTCATAAATTAGATATCAGATTGTGCGGAATTTCTTGCTTAATCCATGTGAGTGGGAAAGTGACTGGATCCGAGACACCAGGTCAGGACCAATAATATTGCTGATTCTTCTTCGGATTTTATCAGACAGCTATAGACAAACAGCACGCAGTAATATTCTAAGCATGGAGGAATGGTAGACTTATAGATATGTAAAATACTCTGGAGAGAAAAACAGTCTAACACAACACAGCGAACCAATATTCCTGGGAGCTGATCAAGCAATGGATTTCATATAGCCTTTCCATTCCTGTCAGCACAGAACGTTAGCAGAAGACACAGAGGGTCCTATCAGATGATTAAAAGAGAACAGTTTAATTTTTGAAGCGTTAAAATTAACAAGCCATCCTTTGCCCCGATTAACAAACTGAATGTTGTTTTTGGATATCAACTGCCGTTTCGACGTTGTAAAACTTATCAGAAAATTGTAAATGGTTGCGCCATCAGCGGAGATACCAAGTTGGGAGCTCATACCATCGGGAATGTCATTAATGAAATTTAAAACAAAATATAATGAAGGATGAAGCTCTGGGGGACGCCTGAATTAGTTCGAATGGAAATGAAAGACTGGCCGTTCAAGATTTAGTTTCATTTCACAATTCAATAGGAAAGCGTCCAGATAACTCACAATCAGTTTACCGCAGAGGAAAAAAAATTGTATTAAATGTAGCTACATCGAGAATTAATATTAAATTAATGTGAAAATAATTAAAGTTGACGTGAGTATATATATATATGCGAGGAAATATTATTCAGTGGAAAAATAAAAAACATGACATGTATACATTCACGAGAAATTTTCGCTACACTTCCAATCTTTGAATTTCAACATACAAATGCGTATGTATAGACACAACACCACCTGTATACGTACATATGTCATATGCGAAACTGCCCACATATGTTTATATATGTATGAGTCCCGACGGACGACCAAGTATGTAGATGTGTCTGCGTACTTCATTGGGCGTATGAACATACATCGATGTTTGCGTTAGTACGATAACACCACGACGACTTTTCCCCCATCACTTCTATAATAACATCAATACACGAAATCTACATAAACCCAATTTTTAAAAAAAAATTAATCAGTTTGTCTGACGATCGCAAAAGCGTGAAACCCAGGGTCACAAACTCACATCAATCCAACCAATATATATATATATATATATATATATATATATATATATATATATATATATATATATACGTGTTGGAGCAAGGAATAAAAGAGAAAAATTAATGGGAAAAATGAAAAGGAAAAATAGCAAATGGTAAAAGATTAATGTAGCTCAGGGCAAAAGAAAAATCAGTAAAATTAACAATGACTCATATTAAGATGGGTGAAGTTGATTACGGAAATTTGACCGAAATTGATTAGAGGCTGGATTTATTTTTGGATCACTACGATATGTGCAGGATGTCCGTAAAGTCTGAACACATAGGGAAAAATGCATATTTTCAAAAAATTAAATTTTCATCAACATTTTATTGAATTGGAATATTACCAAATAGCATCTTCAATATGATTTCCATCATTTGTGATGCAAAGGTTGATGCGCTTTTCAAGATTCACTTGAATTCAATGCAATAACTTCACATTGCCGGCAATTTTCGCCCAGTCACTTCCTTATGCGTTCAATAAAGTGTGTTACATTTTGTGATTTTCATTAAGTTCTCCTCCACATACCGTAAAAAAAGAAGTCAATTCTTTCGACAAAGCCATGTCTAATCTGTGATGGCATATAAAAATATAGATAAAGAGATGTCCTATGTGCTCAGACTTTAGAAACACCCTATATAATTCTATTCTTAAGAACATTAGTCTGATGAAGACATTTAGAAGTCGAAACGCAATACATAGATTTTTCCCATTTTGTCATTCACTTGCCCAATCTCTCTCAATATATATATATATATATATATATATATATATATATATATATATCTGTGTGTATGTATGTGTGTGTGTGTGTGTGTGTGTGTGTGTGTGTGTGTGTGTGGATGTGTGCGTGTGTTTGCTTGCTAAGTAATGATGGTGACTGAGAGTTTAAGAAATGAAAAGAATTTCCGGACCGAGATTTAAGAAGCTACCGTGATTTGACAGGATCGATTGTGGGTGGGAATCTCATGAATAGAAAGGTTTGGTCCATACGAAATATCCCTGCTGTGCAATGCACTCAATAAAAGGCGAAGAACAAAGGTCAAATGAAAGACGAACGCTAGTCTGAAATAAACGCATAAAAAGTGGCGGGAAACAGATGAATGGCAAAACAACGAAGTCCAGATAAAATCAAAGCAAAAAGTATTCGAAGAAAAAGCAGTGTTTTATATACTTCAGAAGCAAATCCAAGCACTCAGAAGCAAAAACCACACCCTGTGTTTCGACCCCACATTCACACAACCGACAGTTCCTCTCTGATTGCTTACCTCTTTAATGGACATTGTTTCCTTATCATGCGAATGGCTACTGTAGAAACCGTATAATTTTCTTAATACCTGTCAAGGATGTCAATGAAAGTAACGGCTTGATTACTGCTCCTGCCTGCGAAGGTTATGCACTGATGAGAGATGCATTAACTCAAGTCTTTACATACGAATTTCCTTCCTGGCAAATCACAGTGGCGTGTCAATGATGTGGTATTTTGTCACGCTAACGGTTAAGAGCTAATTACCCTTGCCACTTCCCCTATATATATATATATATATATATATATATATATATATATATATATATATATATATATATATATATGTTTCCCTCGCCGATAGAACGACTCGGAGATTCATGCACACAAAATCTTCAGATGCTGAGTTTAGACTGACCAATGTAATTAAAATTTTTAAAACATATATGTGGTTATTACAATGTTGGCACAGTTATATATTATACTGGGATTACAGTTTTTATTTAAAGAAATAAATCTAGCATTTAAAATAAACGAGATTTATATATATATATATATATATATATATATATATATATATATATATATATGTGTGTGTGTGTGTGTGTGTGTGTGTGTGTGAGCGTGCGCGTTGAGTGTTTGTAGAAAATTATTTCAGGGTTGTGAATAGTATTTTTTATAAAGGGAGATTACTGGTTCTTTATAAAATAAAAAAAGTACTTGAGCAGATATTTTTCTGTCTACATGTCACCTTCAATTGATTTCTCTTGTTTAATAAGCTAGAGTTATCTAAGAGTTGTAAAATAAATAATTTTTCAACAAGACATAAATTACAAATGTTGCCTTTCCCACTGTAACAACTGGAATATTACCTCCGTGTTTTAATTGCCACAAATATTTAGAGAGAACGGTACTGTTATTACCTAAGGTATTCGCTGATGGTAGAAAAGAAATTTCCAAGTATTTTCAGTGGAAACCAGATAAAATTAAAATAAATAATAAAGGGTTTATTCTACATTAAGCACCATCACTCGATAAGACACCAGAAGTGTTGAAACAAAATGGCTATTTTTGTAGCGATTTTATAACATATTTATGTTATAATTTTCGAATAAATAACTATATTTGCTCTACTCTGTATTGAGTACTTTTTAAGAATAGTATTTGTTGGTTATTAGAATTTATTCCATATAGACCAATCCCATACTTGGATATATATATATATATATATATATATATATATATATATATATATATATATATATATATATATATATATATATATATATATTATTTTTAATATATACAATTTATTTAAGTAAATGCTCTGGTTTTTAATTAAACAGTATAAATTACATTTACCTGCCTAAATTTACGAGAAAAAAACATACGTCTTCGACAGGAATCGAACCTGTGTCCTATACGCTATTAAAAATAAAGTATAATCGGAAAATATATCAAATAATTGTCAACAGCTCATTAAAAATCCAGTTTGTACTAACACGCTTTCATATGACTATTTCAATATTCGAATTTGCCTTCCGTTTGAAGATTCTAAATCTTTCTTTTTTTAAACGTGTTTACTCCAAGCAAGGCAATAAAGCCACTAAGACACAAGGGTTTGGAAGAATAAGAAATGAAACATTACTAAGGCGCGTGAGGAAAAGAGTAATCAGGACAGCAGATAGAAATAGACATTGCATTTACTTTTTTGAAGATTAAAGTTGTCTGGAAAGCCTGAACCCGGAAGGGAGTTCCACATGCTAGAAGGGCGAGAAAAGAAACCGTTAACATAGAATTTACGGTTGCGTCTAGTCAATTCAATTGTATAACGATGAGAACGTGTCGCCAATCTAGTAAATTAAAAAGTCTAGCTATCAGAGCGAAGAGAAATTCCGAACAATATACTTATAGAACAGGTACACTGAAGCAACCTTATGTTAGTGGGAAAGAGAACGAAGCCGATACGCCAGATCAGGACCAATAATATTGCTGATTCTTCTTTGGATTTTATGAAGGATGTCTAGATAAATAGCAGGAACACCGCACCATATGTGGTAGCAATATTCTATGCTTGGACTTATAGATACACACAATCTTATAGATAGATTCTGGAGAGTTTTTTTTTTTTTTTTTCCTAACTGAAAACCGACTCTTTGCAAGCAAATGATTTCTTTATTCCTTAAAATTTTTCGCTTTAACTTAAGTTTATTACTAATTTTGTAACTGTACCGTGTGTTTTCATTTTAATGTTCGGATTGTGAGGTGAAAAATGAGGATAACTTTTAGAAAGTTTTAGTTCGTTCATTGGGAATCCTGTTTTATTGTTAAATATTTTAAACCTATCAACGATCTTCTGTCGGCTTTTCGATCAACCCTTAATTGATCGAAAAGCCGGCAGTTTATTGTGATTCATTACACATTTTTTTCTTTCTTTTCGACAGTAATTTTCAAGCGGTTTCTGCTTTTATTTTGTTGACGAATAGGGATGTAAATTTAATCTTAGGAAATACTGATACGTTAGTGTGTGTCTTTTTTAGAATGTCCCATGCTTAATTTCGTCTTTCTTTTTTCTTTTTTCTTTTTTACCCTTTCTTTTTTTTAATTTTCTTTTATTTTGTTTTCCTGTTAATCTTCTGTTTTTGACTTTCAATCTTTCTTTTAACATATTTGTTCTATTTAGCTCCCTTTGTATCAGCGTTCTTCTTTTAACTGTCATTCTTTCTTTTAACTTTATTTGTCTTTCTTTCTTGTAACTGCCTTTCATTCTCAATTATATTTTAAATTTAAAATTATTTTAATTTTCATTTAACTTTCTTTTTGCTGTTAACTTTTTTTTTCTCGCTTTACCGTTCTTTGAGTTTTTAACCTATTTTTTTCCTTTCAACTTTCTTTCTTTCAAATCTTCTTTCTTTAACCGTCATTCATCCTTTTAACTTATTTTTTGGTTTTTCATTCTTTTTTTTTTATTTTAATTTTACTATTTAAATTTCTTCCTTTGTCATTCTTTTAATTTTCATTTCAATTTTAACTTTTTTTTCATGCTTCAACTTCTTTCTTTCATCAACTTTCTTTCATTCTTTCTTTTAACTTACTTTTCCTTTTAACATTCCTTCGCTTTCTTTCGATATATGTCTTCCTATATTTCTTCCTTTTATCTTTCTTTTCCTTTTTAAATTTCTTTCTTTACAAATATATTTCTTTTAACTTAGTTTTTCTTTGAAATTTCTCCCTTTCATTCAGATTTCTTCCTTTCTTTTTTCGTAATATTTTTTCTCTCTTTAAAATTTCTTTATTTTAACGCTTTTTTTCCTTTTAAATTTCTTCCTTTATTTCATTTAACTTCTTTCTTTTTAATTTTATTTCTTTCTTTCAAATAGTTGTCTTTTAATTTACTTTTTCCTTTTAAATTTATTCCTTTGATTTATTTATTTTTCCTTTCTTTTCTTCGTTTATCTTTCTTTTTTTCTTTTTAATTTTCTTTCTTTCTTTCAAAATTTATTTGTTTCTTTTTCTTTATCAACTTGTCCAGCTCAGCCCGGGGGTCAATCTTGGGGTGATAGTCAAGATTCACTAGTATGTTGCTTTCTTCTTTCTGTCATCTTCCGCTAGTGTGATCGCTGGTTGGTTTGTTCGGAGTTAAAACCAGAACTTCAATAAGAGGTTTTTTTAAATTTATCTATTTTATTAATCACGTCGACATGTACATTTTTACCTAGCTAGTCGGGGTGCAACCCCACACCATTGGGGAGAAGTTACTACACACGAAATTAACACGTCTGCATTCTTCGACGCGTAAAACTTAACTCCACGAAATAAGTCTCTATCTCTCTAACATTCCTTTGTACGGCTCACCCAATCAAAACCGACATCCTTATTTTGTCTACCATCAGACATAAAAGATCAGCCTAAGAAAGTCTGGCCCCAAATACACTTCCACTAAAAATAATAGTCTGAATCTATTAATTAACACTTTCATTCAAACGTTTTCCTTTCTATGTTCTGTTTATCTTTCTTCTTACCTTTTATTTTTCTTTCTTTCTTTCAAGATTCTGTTTTGTTTTTTTCTTTCTTTCATTTTCTTTCTTTCTTTACCTGGATACATTCCGAAATGCAAAATAAAAAAAATAAAGAATATATAAACGTAAAATGCTAATCGTGAGATACAGGAAACATTCGGCATTCATTGATGGAACAGCTTTACTGTCGGTTAAATCTATGAAATCTTTCTCTTAAAACAGAATTACACCTTCCTCAAGTCAAATAACGATTATCGTTCTTTCTAGTACTCACTGGAGTTTCCCTCCAAACCTTTTGTTTAAGGTAGTGTAGAAAGCCAACATTTTGATAATATCTTTGTTTGCGATTCTCTGCTGCCAGTTTATGAGATCTGATGAAGGGTACACTTCAGATCTACAGATTTCATTCGCCTGAAGCCGTATATAAACTTCGAACTGAGAAATTGATAATTCTAAACCGTAATTAAAAATTAAACAAAAACACTCAAATACAGTTGTATGACACAAAAACCTCTGAGATCTAAATTTAGAGCGAGAAAATGCAGTTTTAATGGAAAATGTAGAATTTACTCAAACGAAAATATATTGAAAGTGCTATAATCTCCGAGTTCTCTGTTACTCATATAGGACAGGTTGATTTTAGGTTATTACCGTTCTTATGAAATTAATGAAAAAATGTGAGAAGTAAATATAAAAATATGTATAAGTAATAAAAAATACAATTAGAAAAGTGAAACTGAATTGCAATAGATTAAATTTAATTTATTTAACTAGTCAATTAAAAAAAAAAAAATATATATATATATATATATACTCGTACTCGACTCTCCCGTCGAATTCGACGCATGAGGGTCAAGCAGATCGGTTCCGAGGAAACCGAGAGCCCGACAACAACACATGAGATTTGATTATAGTGGTGAAGGTTTCGTGCAGGACCATCCACACTTTTTGAAGGACCGAATACAGAGACCTGGTGCACTACGTACCACAAAGTCCCCCAAACAACCCTCCGAGGGTTTTGAATTCAGAGTTGTCCTTCTCCTAGACCAGTTGCCATCCAAGGCTATAGAACCCAGTTTCCTGCTATTTACCCATAGCTGGAGTGAGAAGAAGAGGATTCATACCTTTCCCAAGAGTATTAGCACGTAAGTGAAGGTAATGTATTCGACTGGAATTCGAACTCGGCTTTCTGGTTCTCTCCCGCGCCTCTCTCCCTCTCTCTCTCTCTCTCTCTCTCTATATATATATATATATATATATATATATATATATATATATATATATATATATATATAAGTTAAGTTACGAATAACTTGGTAAACCGTATGGGTAATTCCAAGGAGGTTGAAATCCTGAGAGCTCAATGTGAATCCAGAGCTAATATTTAATGAAAAACAGACCACTTTAAGGTACCATTACAATAATTTATTTTACTAAAATCCTTTTAAAGGACTCCGGATCATCAGGTAACACTTCCAACAACGAAATGACAGGAAAAATGAGATTGAAAATTGATGGGTAGTGTAATTTTTGTAATTTAACAGGGGGGGTGAGGGGGTAGTTAAAGAGACAAGGTAGAGTATAGGGATTTAAAAAAGGATTTTGGTGAAATAAATTATTGTAATGGTACCTTAAAGTGGTCTATTTTTCATTATATATATATATATATATATATATATATGTATATATATACATATATATATATATATATATATATATATATATATATA
Source organism: Acanthosepion lycidas (assembly GCA_963932145.1). Classification (NCBI taxonomy): domain Eukaryota; kingdom Metazoa; phylum Mollusca; class Cephalopoda; order Sepiida; family Sepiidae; genus Acanthosepion; species Acanthosepion lycidas. The sequence continues at coordinate 106,704,654 of OZ010585.1, forward strand.
TATATATATATGAGGATTAATAGGATTTTGTCACTTTGATGATTGATGTTACTTTCAGTATCCCGTTTCTAGAGTTTCGTCGGGGGACCTGACCGTCCACTCTTCAGGGTGAATCAGCAATTCACTGTTGATATTTTTCTTTGTTTTCCTTTTTATACACTTATCATTGGTGTATGTTTTTTTCCGTACTTTCCTGTTCGGGTATGAGTTTATACGCGTACATCCATACGCCCGTCTGTGTGGATGTTGTGGGTGTAGGGAGTCGTGATTATTTGTATTTTTCGTAAATAATGACATAGGCCAGATTACAACATGTTTGATACTAAGACTCACTCTACACCCTTTTTTTTATTTCTTATTTATTGTAATTGTTGGTTTCTATTTTATAGATTTGTAAATGTTTTTTTTCTTTTAGTTCTTTATCATTTTTGATCTTTTTCAAATCTTTTGGGAAATTATTGTTGGATTTTGTATTTCCAAATTGTTGATTATGTTGATTATTTTTAAAATCAATGAGGTCGTTTTGCATTTATTTATGTAAAACCAAGTTTGTTAATATTATTGGTATTATTGGGGTTGTGGTCAACACCACCGCCATTGTCTTTATTGAAGAAATGGAATACCTTCCACGTTAGGCGTTTTATAAAGTGTTGTGGGCTAGTTATGTTAAAAAATTATATATTTACCTGTTTTAACATCGCTATAGAACTGATCCGAAACCTTTTTGGTCCTACCTCGTATATATATATGTTATTTAATAGATTTCTCAGCCAACTTTAATGACAAAACAAGGAGGAAAGGTCTGCCTGTTGTTCGCAAATTGCATAACATTGAACTAAAAAAAAATCACATTGATTTGTTTAAAAAAATCCTTTTAAAAGAAAATGTTTTCATCAGTCTTTGCTATTTTTCATTTTTATGGAAGGATAGCTGGAATATGAAAGAAAAACATTTCTTCCTTTCAAAGATCTAACCAGCGGCTGTTTGTTGCAAATGTCTGTGTTACACGAAGTCTCTCTGAATGAGAACAACCATTGCTACGCCTCACTAGAAAATTATTAAGAAACAATAAAAAAAAATGATCGCGTAAAGCATCAAATTTTTAAGATAATGTGAGGAGATGCCATGAATTAGAAGAATTAGGCAAAGCACATTAGATGATAAAACTTTATGATAATTCTGCTTGCTCCTCTCTCAGTACATACTTTAAACCTTGCCATTGCATCAGGTAAATAATAGACCATTCAGTTTTAATTTCGGGGAATGACGGAATAAAAAAGATGTAACAAATAGACTTTTTGGTCTTTGCGATTTACTAAACATATTTTGCATGTGGCTCAATTTCGTCAGGAGAGGGCACTCACTGAGGATCAAAACTACTACTCAGTCGTGATTAAGCTCGCAAGACTAGCTCGCTAAACATTACATCACGTTGAAGTGACCAGGCTTTACAATGTGTTTGATTTAGTTTTTCATACAATTTCTTATGTGATCTAATAATTTTTTTTCTTTTTAGATTATAAATTATTTAAATCTATGCGAATGGTCTTTTTATCCGAGCACTTTCAATATATATTTCAACCTGGAACATGGCTTAATGTATAGACGAAAGAGCTCGGTAAAATAATAAAAAAAAAATCTATTGACATACATCAATTGATTGATCCAATGTCTACGGATTACCAAACATTTGCAGATTATTCAAATCTAAAAATATTTTTAGCCTGTAAGAATTTTTTGAAGTTTATAGTGATTTAGTGACACAAGCCTTACTAATTAACCCATAGCTGGGGGAGAAGAGGTGGATTGATATTTTTCCCAAGGGTATTTGAGCGTAAGTTAATATAACGAACCCAATAAAAATTGGAACTCGGCTTGCCAATTACCAATCCCGAATCATTATACATAATACCTTCCGCACATGCAAGCATCTGTTATTCCCAAGCGGTCACAAATTTAGGTACTGACCAGATTCGACGTTGCTTAACTTATCACCGTGATATGGCTGTAAGCCTGGAGAAGTGTTTCCCAAGGGCATCATTTCAGAAGTATGAAGTAACTAAAAAGCCAGTATTTGAACACGATTCGACGGTTTCATTTTTAATGTCGATAACCTTTTGCGTGCGGCTATTTATCTTATTGGTTTCATACGTAATTTGAAAGCAATCATGTAAAGCTTGGGTATTTCTAAACTTTTAGTTAGCACTTATCTTCTCTTTTTTTGTATCTTGATATATAAAATGTCCCCCACCCTAATTATCCGAGGGCTAATAGTATTTTCATGCCGAAAAAAAAAAACGATTTCAAAGAATCTTGGATAGAGCACCGTAATGATTCGTCTTTTGACGAGCGTTTCACGAAAAGAAACTCTTCTTCATTTAACACTGAAAACTAGCAATTGCCATTCTATTGTTGCTTTTGTTGTGTCCGTTTCTGGCAAGATTATCTGAAGAAAGAATTCATTTCTAGTTGATAGCGAGCTCAGTAAAAAAAAAAAAAAAAAAAAAGAATTACCCTGTGTTTATTCTCAAACAATGCGCTGGAAGCGATCAGGAACTGTTATTACATGATTGGTAGTTTTAACTGGAAGTAGTCATTCATTCATTACTGAAGACACAGTCCGTCCGCCGTTCGCGTGAAAATTCTAAATCCTTTAACAGTATAAAAAGAAAAATCAAATTATAGGTTCTCTCCGCCATGTTTTTTCTTTCCTCTTTATTTTAAATCTATTTTACTAACAATTTATTTCTGCCTTTGTTCTGATCCGTCAATTTATTAGACTTTATATCAAAATTTATCTCCAGTTGCATTTCGTTCCTTTCTTTCATAGGCTATGGAGCCAGACGAGAGGACGATTTTCTTTTGCTAATATTCTAAAGTTTGAATGGACAGTCAGGTTTTTTTTATTTTGAATGATAAAATCTAGTTCAAGGTTTCTATAACCCATTAGAGTCGTAAGGGCATCAGAGGTATTTTAGGCATATTATCAGTGGTATGTCTTGGGAATGATAGCATGTGTTGTTTCCATCCTTTTTCATACTAGTTTTGCAATTCAGAATTTTCTTTGTAGATTGGTTGCTATCTCAAGTCATGGGAGCCCAGTTTCCTTTGAGAATGAAGTCATAGCTGGAAGACTATGGGTTCATGACTATAATAAGGGCATTAGCACGAAGTGAACGAACGGGATCGAGCAGGAATTGAACTTAATATACCGAATTCATTTTAAGCACTGATAACCGTCAAACTATCCCCGCTGCTGAAGGAAAATTAATAGGTACATCACTTACCAAACAGCCAATACGCATTCTCATATATATATATATATATATATATATATAGATAGATAGATAGATAGATAGATAGATAGATATAAGAAATGGATATTGAGGTCAAAAACCAGTGGCTATCATCTGTTTTACTTTTAAACGCAATCTTCTGATCATTATGGACTGAAGACTACGTTTAAGTAGGAAACAGACTGACACCTCTGTGTTATTCTCAGTATCCACTTTTATATTTACATAGTCTCTATCTCTGATATTGAGCACTTTAACCCATGAATATAGTATACCTTAAACGTATATTTTATCATATATATATATATATATATATATATATATATATATATATATCAAGTATGTGGTGCAGTTCAATTTACATTACATGAATCATTCATACAAAAAACAGATATTGAAGTTAATGATATAAATGGTGAGAATCCATCTCGCAAACAAATTTAATATATTACATTAACCCCGAACCTATAGATGAATGTTATGATCCCTGTTTATAAATTCCAGTTGGATAAGTTATTTTTTTTTAGTTTTTTTACAATCTTTCATCTGTTCATACAGACATCATCAGGTATGAAAATAGATTTGTTATTTACATCCGGGGGTAATAACAGGACAACGAAAGAATAGATGTAATCCGAAATATGTTTTTGGAAATGTGTTATTCAAGTTTACCCCAGGACTCAAATGGAAATCATATATACGAAATATTATTAGGTTGGTGCAAAAATGGTCTCTTTGGTCTCTGGGTGTTGACTTCAATGTTCACTTTTATTTTTATATTTACATACGGTCTATCTCTTTATCCCATAATATAGCACACCTTACAACTATATTCCTTTATATGTATGTACATATATATATATATGTGAGTGTGTGTATAAGTTTATATATATATATATATATATATATATATATATATATAAAGTGCGATGGGTAAATTCTCGCCATTTTACCTTTTTTTTTTTTAATTCTGCGCTTGAGGAGAGGTTTGTTTTTGATTTTGTCGATTTCACAGTATAGTAGTGTCAATTGGGCACCGACTGTGAGAAAAAGACTACAATGACGCAATTCACTCCACTGGAAATTTCGGCCTATATTAATTTTTCTTCTATTCTCTTTTCTTTAAGAAATGCTAAAGATTAATCTTGTACATAGACGTCTTCTAATCGATATTTTCTGATGTTTAGTTTTCTGTAATTAAAAACATATATTCATTTAAGATTAGTAGTGTTATTTCGTGAAAGAGTTTGCCGCTCGTTAAGAACAAACCTGTGTTCACAGTAATGACTAGCTATGTCAATAATAAACCAAACAGACTCGGTACTTGTTAATCTGACGCAATTGCCGTACCTTCTAGCAGTTTACAGCAAAGCAGACGCAAACAATCGAGACGTTTACTGTTCAGCTTCTCAGATTCTAGCCAGAAGCGAAACAAAACAAAATACTTGAAAAATAATATCGATTTTATTTTCTTTCGTACATTCAACGGGTGTTTGTTCGTGTGTGCTTTTCTTAAACACCTTCTCTGAAGCCATTTCTATTTGCTCTAAAACAAAATAGACAAAACAAAGATGCTAGAGACATTAACATATTAGGTTGGTGCAAAAATAATGTCGTTTTCTCACATATGTTACTATGTGAGAAAACGACATTATTTTTGCACCAACCTAATAGGTTGGTTCACCCGTAAAAAAAAAAAGAAAAAGAAAATGTCAAACATTTCTTTGGGAATATTTGTTGTAAATTAGCATTTGTAGATCTTCCTTAGACCACGATAAAAAAAAAAATATTTGTTTTTCTTTAATTTTAGAAGAGGGTTCTGTTCTTAATATCGATACAGAGTCAGCTCTGCTTGTATCATTCGGACTGTTATCTTCATTGGCATAATCACAACGTTTCGGCTGTTGTGTGCTCTGACCTTCTTCATGAGATTGTAATTTCGAACCGGACCCCTTAGATTGTTCTACTTCAGTATGCCATGCATCTCCCGAATATCTCATTTATTTCTCTTTAACTCAACTCTCGGTTCATCACAGCTGTGGCCTGGTATTGAACGCGCAACTCTTTGAGTATAGTCACTGGATCTAACCAACGACCTTATGCACTGGGCCATGAGGGATACATGTGGGTGAATTTTTGGGACTTACAAACGTAATGTCTCAGCATCGTTTTTTATCAGTGCTGATATTGCAATTTTTGTTATTATTATTGCATTTTTTACCAGAGTTTATACTGATTTTTTTTTTTTTGTTATTCATTGCTTTTCTCTAGCACTCCTAGTTCCCATATTGTATTCATTTCTATGCTTGGTCTGCTCAGGAGATTTTTGTGACCTAGCAAAAGGCTGTTCTGAAAATGTATTATTGTCATAAAGTCTTTGATTAACTGATTCATTTTATACTGCTTATCAATTCTTTGGTTATTTAAAACCAGAAAATATTTTCAGACCGTAAGCTTTGTTTTGGGGAGAGAATAATGGTTTACTGATACAAGACTTATAAATTAACCTACAGGTGGGGAGAAGAGATGAATTCGTCCCCTTCCATTGGGTATTTGAGCGTTAACATATATAAAGAACCCAACTGGAATTAGAACTCAGCTTTCCGATTAGTAATTCCGAGCCATTATCTATTACACCACCCGCACATCCAAGCTTACAGCACCTGGTATTCCCAAATTGTCAACTATATACGTATTAACCAAGTTCGACGTTGCTTAACCAGCGTTTATATACGGAAACAAATACACAAATGATCTTAACTATTTTTATAGGTACACATCATACGTAACTATCTTTTTATGAATAACGAACAATATTTTGATCTCCTTTTCGCCTGTTAACCATATTTTGACATAGGTCAATCAATAAGTTTGTAGACAAATACACCGTCTTGCGTAAGAGGATAAAATACATCCAACAGCAAGGCCTCTGATCAGGAGGTTTGAGTAGCGTGGAACCACCTCTTAATTGCTGGCGTTTCCAGGTTCACCCTGACCCGCTGTAGTGGCAGCTGTTAGGGTCCCGGCTATGGCTAAATATTTAACCCCTACACTGGGGTCAAAACACCATGAAAGTGTAAAAATATATTTTAATACCGTAAATACTTTTTTGTAAAAAAATATTAGCAGTAATAATGTTTTTAAGAAAAGAATATTATCAGAAATACATTTTTGAAAACATAAATTACCTGCAGTATATTTTTGAAAGAAAAAAATATTACCAGCAATACATTTAAAAATAAATTTCAAACAATACATTTTTGAAAAAAAAATATTACCAGCAATACATTTTATGAAAAAAAATATTATTAGCTGTACATTTTTGAAGAAAAAACGGATTAACACCTATACATTTAAAAAAACAAACAAAAAAAGAACAAACCATATTACCAGCAATAAAAATTGTTGAAATTAAATAAGCCATTGAGGTTGATATGCCGTACAAACCCAACGAAACGAAACCAACAACTACAGTTGTCAGGAAAAGGAACAGCGCAACTTATGAATTACAAATTGGATGCCCTAAAATCAAGCAAGTATAAAAATTTAAATACCTAGGATGTGTTTCGACATGAGACGGAAAATGCAACGCCAGAATCCGAAGGCGAACTGAGATAGCAAAAATGCCTTCCAAAACCTAAGCAAAATATTAAGAAACAGGAACATTACGTTAGAAAGACCACTGAACTGAATATGATATCGGTCTTCCTACATGACAGTGAGTACTGGACAATCCCTTGACAGCTGAAGAAGTGATTTGAGGCAACAGAAATATAGTTCTATAGATGGATGGGTACTATACCGTTGACCGAATATGCGAGCAATGTTGAAGTTTTATTGAAAGTATAAATAAAAAGGATACTTACTTAGCATAAAAAAAGAAAGGGCACATAATGAAGAAAGACTGCTGAGAAAATTTGATACTCATAGGACATACTGAAAGCAAGAGTGAGAGAGAAAAACATCGTATTAACGAGTTTATGCAAATCGCTGTCACAACAAAAAAAAAGATAAAATTTACTAAGAGCTACAATTGAGAAGGAATTGTGGAGAGCGATGGTCGTCGACTTACTAAAAGCACAAAAGCAGATGTAGTTTTCAGCGTGATATCATTCTATGTTAAAAATTCATTCAAATAATAATCAATGAGATCGCGCATAATACAGTCAACATTTCAGACTTTAAAATCTGCTAGTAATCATGTGACAATTTACTTATCGTTTCATTGTTTTTAGTCAATGAGTTTTTTGTTGCGTCGTAGAAAAGAGGAAGCTTCCTTTGACCAAATTGATCTTTTCCTGTTGTATACCAATTAACAGGTTTCTAACATATAATCCTTTTTTTCCTTACCAGAATGGCTACTATTAAATTCGTAAACAGCCAGAGGCCTTTAGATTGTATCTAAACTCTAAACACAATTATTTCCAAAGTTACGTGAGAGGTTTGTGAACTCTGTCAATTATTTTTTTTTTCAGAACCATGTTCCATCCAGCAAATTGTGCTTCTATTCTTAAAAATAATAAAAAAAGAATCATTGAATTTATCAAGAACTTTAAATTAAATCGAAAACATTGTCAAAATAAAGATTTTTCGATTATTATTCCAACGCTATAATTCTTGTTTAAATGGCGGATAGAGTAAAGTAAGAATCGATTTTGTTATCGAAAGAAATTGTATTTTTTGTTTTTTGGGGTTTTTTTTGTAAAAAAATTATTTAAATTCAGAGCATCGGTTAGATATTTCCAGTCGCCATTGTTGTGCATGTTTCGCCCTATTACGTTTGGGAAAGGTATGAACATATCTTTTCTCCTTCAGTTAATGGTTTCAAACAAAGCTGACTGGTATCTATAACATAATGCCTCTAGTTGTGAGGTCTAATACTCCACAGGGTGCCTAAAGCTTAACAATCACATAAATACTTTATCATTTGTTCATAATTAAATAGAAACATTGAACTTTATTTACATTATTCGGACTATTGTCCTCATCTTTGTCGCCATAATATTACAACGCTTCGGCCGTTGTACGCTCCGCCCTTCTTCAGGTGGTTGGAATGTCGAACTTAACCCTTTCTTTCGCTCACTCGTGTAAAATGTTCTCAAGGACACATGGATAAAGGCGGTGATTAGATCTAGTGACAGGACCCAAAGAGTGTGAGTTCAATATCTGGTTAAGGAAGTGGAGAACAGAGGGAAATTAACAGGAGATAACTGATAACTGACATCTATTAAACATAGTACGTGGAACTAGAACAGTCTACCACAGTGAGCGAAATAAAGGGTTCAGTTCGACATGGCAACCCCCGAAACGTTGTAATAAATATGGCGACAAAGATATGGACAATACTCCGAATAATATAAATAATGTACATAATGCCTCATCTCAGAAATATAGACAAATATTGAGCTATCGTGCATTTTTTATACGCAAAATAATAATAAATAATAATGTGTCAATCGAGAATCAATAATGACCCAACCTAGCACAAATTAATTTTACATAACCGAGGTATTAGCCCATTTGGACAAATGTGTTTTACTCTGAGCTCTAAGTCCCAATTTTGAAGCAGAATTTTGGCCACAAATGGGGTCTGCTACTTGCGAAGTTTAGGAAGCGCCATGTCTCCGTACAGCCCTCTTATATTCCGCATTTTTCACCCTGTCATTTTTCAAATTGATTTACAGTATCTTGGATTGAACTACGACACTCTTTCATATTGGATGCTAATGGTTCCCATTTGATGAGGGGAAACTTACAACCATTTAGCCTTTCTTACAGAGTGTTGCGTAGGAGAGGTTGCCGCTGCGATGGACTACTTTAGAGATTTCCGAGAAAAAGATCTGCTTTGGAAACCTGGTGTCTGACACACGCGCCACATGCCCAGCCCAACATGGTTGGTTGTTCATGAGCATTTCCTCAAAACTTGGCAGACTTGTGCGACCCAGAACAGATTTGTTTTAACCATGTCCTGACACTTTTTACACATGATATTTTCTAAGGCATGTGTGGTAGAATTTTTCCATTGCCTTTATGTGGCGTCTGTAGGTGGTCTACGAGGGAAGAACCATCACACGGTACGCGTCTTCAGTGACAGGCCTTTCTGGCACCACACTCTCTTTCCCAGTCAAAAGAACAACTGGCCTTACCGATGCGACTGGTTTTCTCTTTGCCTAAACCACAGTTAGCTGAGACATAACTCCCGAGTTATGTGAAATGCTCAAGTTAATAAGAAAAATTACGAATCATGCTTGATGATTGAATGACCACTGATGCATTCAACACTTAACACCACCAGTTGCTGTAGGTGTAAATCGGTTAGATAGAACTTCTTGGAATGTAGTCTATCTATTAGCCGAAAAACTAATTTCAAAACTCCGCTGTCTTGTGGCGAAAATATGGATTTGCAAAGGCAGTGTGTCTAAGAAAAAGGAATCTCTCTTATATTAAAAAAACAAAACAAAACATATCGTATAAATTGCATGTTAGAATGTGGTACGAGTAAACCAATATTTTAGTTAAAGGAAAAAAAAAACTCTTCAAATTTGTTTGTATATATATATCTTTGCAAACCCGTTATCGGGATGGAATATCGACTTCCAAGTTACTCTAAGCCAGGTGTCCTCAAACTATTTTTCTCTGGGCCACATTTATGGAATAAAAACGTTCTTGCACCTCACCAAATTTTATGTGATAAAAATTACATTTAAAAATAAAAAAAACTGAGAAGGTTTAAAATGAGATAACCGTGAATTCGAAGATAAAGTGTCAAAAATCGAGAATCAATAAAGACCCAATCTAGCAAAAATTAATTTTACACTTATTACATTATTACATTAATTTTACACTTATCATTGATTACTCTCTCCTCCAGTTTGCGGACTCTCGTTATTATATTCTTAATGCTTAATATAATACAAAAATATCACAATGATCAAATCCGTTAATAATTATAATTATTTATGCTGAGACGCGTACATGCATGTAATCCATAATAATATTTTAAAGTGTGAAATCATATTTCTTTTTTGGCAAATGAATTTTTTGAAACGGTTTCCAAGTGTCTGATTGACTTTCAGTCATTCCGCCTCACCTGCTATCCTCTTGCATCTCACCTACTATCCTCTTCCGCCGCACCCTTGATGCGCGCCGCGCCGTTTGGGGACCACTACTTTAAGCCATCACAGACGACTCGGCTAATGAAACTAAATTAAAAATACCAAGACGAAAAATAATCAAATCTCATCTCGACTCTTGCTATGCGATTAGGAGAACGGTTCAGCAACCCTGGACTGATTTGACTGCGAAAGCCTTGGACACACTCCAGCAGCTTCGGACTAGTGGGTTATATAAGACCAGAGAAAAGCAAATGCGTCTGTTTGGACAGAAATATCTGGTTTATGTGCTGTGTCTCCTCGGGACGTAGATGATCATGGTTCTCCCTAATTTTCTGCCGTTTGTAGCTCTTAATAAATTAATAATAAATTTTATTATTATTTCTCCTTTTGTTGTCCGCCATTCATTTATTTAAGCTCACTAAATATGTTATGTGTTTTTTGGCCTTAGTCACTCTTGCCTTCAATTTGATCTGTAAGTATAATGAATAAGAAAAAAGTGCTGCTATTTCTAAAATTTTGCGCACTGTTTTTAAGCAAAGTCAAGTTT
>OZ010585.1:106720611-106730611 GCA_963932145.1 Acanthosepion lycidas
ACGGTAATTGGTTCATATGATATTTCTCTTCCTGTAAGCCTTTCTTGTGCTCTCTGGTGAGCACGTGATTGTTGCCAGGAACCTATTATCTTTTAGGGCTGTAGTCTTCCTTAGCTTCGAAGAATTGTCGGAAAGCCTGTGGTTAATCGATTTTGGTATCTGATTATTGAAGGCTGGTGATTAGAAGATGTGTGTATGTACAGTGGTTTACAATTGGGTTTCCTGAATGGTTTATCTGTACCTTTTAATGGGTTGAAGGTAACATTAAAAAAAACTAGTAAAAATAATCAACCCAAATAAGTAAATAAATTAAATAATAAACAAATTAACAAAACAGTCCCGCCAAAATAACCGTTAGAATTGACGACAACAATCAATCCAAAAATCAGAAGAAAACATGATATATAACGATAAAAAATAGCTAGGCTGCTCAAAAATCGAAAACCGAGTAGAGTAAGTAAAAATATATAAAATAAAAAAAATAAATAAATAAGAAAAATCAAGTAAAAGTTAATCCAAATAAAGAAATAAATGAACAAACTAACAAATGGCTTCCGCTAAAATAAGCGTTGGAGCTAATAAAAACATGCATAAATAAGAAAAACAAATAAGCTATACAAATAAATACATACATAAATAAAATAATAAACAAATTAAAACAGTCCCATGCAAAAATGACAGAATAGAATGGCCAATCAATCCAATAATTGAACGAATAGATTTAATTATCTTCCAAGGCCAAAAAAAAAATAAAATTATAAGCGACCTAAGCAATTTTTACTACCTTAATAAAGCATCGAAAATCGAAAGGAAAGAAGAATAAATGAAAATAAAAACGAAATAAATTAACCCAAATAAATAAATAAATATAAAATAAAATAACTAAAATAACCGATAGAATGGAATACCCACAATGCACCCCTGATCCATATATATAACTAGTCGAGAAAAATCAAACACTCGCGGCTTGATGAATGCATGTAGCATGAAACACCCTGTCGCCACTTAGTGTTGACTTCAATGATCACTTTTATACTTACATTTACATACACTCTTTCTCTGATATTGAGCACTTTATCCCATAAATATAGCACAATTTATATATATATATATATATATATATATATATATATATATATATATATATATGTGTGTAAGCAAATATATGGATATATGAAGAAAAATATACGGAAAAAACAAACAAAAATCCTTATATGCAATTATGCTGTTTTAATGTTAATATAATGTCAACGTCGGACGTTTCGCTCTAATAAACCATCTTCAGGGCATATTCATAAAATATAATTAACATTATCAATTCAACATGACAAAGACCATCATGTTGAATTGATAAGGTTAACGCAGAATCATAAGAATTTCTTGTTCGTTTTAATTTCTCTCCAAATAGACATCATCGGATTTTCGGATCTCACCTAAACTCTGCTTTTCATTTTTAGAACAAAATGACTTCTAATAAAAATAACAGACGTGAAAAAAATCATCCTTATCATTTCATGTCTCACCTAATTTTGACAAACGTCAATAAACACTGGAATCCATTGTTGCTAATTGTTCCCGCGCATCTTATGATTAAAAGTATGGCCGCCGTTAGACTTTATAAAACATAAAGATATCTACGGAAGTATACTTTTTTAGCGAGACGCAATCTTTGCTTGTTACTTTTTAAACGCCACCAAAACGGAACTATTCCCTATAAACCGTCTGAGAAAACCCTTTCTGTCTTCCTTCAGCATGGCTAATGCTAACCTCCAGACGAGTGAACCATTGCGCTATCTTGAGCAAACGCTTTCCGCTGACATGAAGTAGAAAGACTAAAGTGAATCAATTCCTAGAAAATTTGATTCACTGCAACGTGTTTGAATCTATCTTACATATTTATAAAATCCGAAGATGAATCTGCAATGACACTGGTCCTGACCTGGCATATCGGCGCCATTCATTTTCCCCAGCCGTAATCAAGCTTCCCTGTGCCTTTTCTATGAATACTTTCACGATGTATATCCGCTCAAAATGTTACCTAGTTTTTTTAAGAATTTAAGCGCAGTACTAGATTGGATGTGCGCTCGGATTGAGAGCTCTGAGGGGCGAGTTCGAATTCAGTCGAATATTCACTTAGCACAAACATCCTGGGAAAGGGATGAATCCATCTCTTCGCCTCCCAGCTACTGAGTTTTTTAGCCTTGGTTGGCAACCAGTCTCCCGTTGAAAAAATGTCAACGTCTTCTGGAAAAAATCTTCGTCATGTATAAAGAGTGTCGTACTTAACTGACAAACTAGATTAGTGGCAAGGTCTGATCATTTTACAGTTGTAATAGATAGATGCAACCGTAAGTTCTATGCAAGCAGTTTCTTCTACCGTACTTTTGATTGTTGAAATCTCTTCTGGATTCTTGCTTCCCAGTGAACTTTTGTTGTGGCCTGCTTAGGAGCCAAAAAGAAAAACACGGAAGACGAAGGTAGGTTTAATAAGTATATTGAAGATATATACAAAACAAGAGTGTTAGTAATAAGTAGATAACTGTGTACGTTCGAACGGTAGGTTAGCGCTGCCTCGGCTCTCCTCAACCGACTCTCTCAGTATTTATGAGAGGACGAAGAGTTCATTCTAATGTAGGAGGGATTACCACAACAAATTTGATCTTCAAAACTTTAAATGCAATTTCAATCGTGATATTCTGTCTTAATTCTTTTTCTTTTATTGTCTTCTTTCCTTAATAGTGTATTTTCTCTTATTCTCTAACACTAAGTAATCTCTTGCGTCTTAGTAGCTTTATTTCCTTGTCTTGGGAGAAATAATTTAAAGAAAAATAGAAATAATGCAGGCAATTACTTTAGTCAATTTATTATTGCTTTTAAGTTTTATCTTTCTGCATTTGTCTTTTCTCATACATTTTCAATATTGAGAGATCCATTTTTCATAGTTTTCTTTGTTATTTCGGGATGCTTTTTCAACGTATAATTATTCTTGGTTTAAGAATGGCGGACATAGTTTTTTTTTTTTAATTCTTTAAATGCGGAATAAAATTAGATGGTATTTTCATTTAACGTTGTTAAATATCTACCAAAAAATAAACATATACATGCCTTCGTCAGTTAAGGATAATATAATTTTGAGCGGATATATCAGTTTTCCAAACTTAAGGGTAATAAAATTTTGACCGCATATATCCGCTTTCCACACTTAATAGTAATAATATTTTAAGCGGATATACCCACTTTTCGAAGTTAACGGTAATAAAATTTTTGTTTCTTCTTCTTCTTCTTCTTCTTCTTCTATGTATCGTTAACTTTAGGACGTAAAATGTTATGACCCTCCAAATTTCCTGTCATTTGTGGCTCTTAATTTATTTTCCCTTTTTGCTCTCTCTCTCTCTCTAACCTTGTTCCGCCATCCATTTACTCAAGCTCCCTAAATAGGCCATGCGTTAGTCTGTCCTTTGAGTGTCAGTTTCTCCAAGACCTCTTTCCTCATTATGTACCCTAAAAATTTCCACTGCCTATATTTTTTCAACTCTCTTCCGGCTTCTTTTCTCTTCAAATATGATCTTCAAAAATTTAAATTCAATATTAGTCGCCATCTTTTATCTCTTTTTTTAATTGTTCCCTCTCTTCAATAACGTTTTCTCAGTTTATTTCATATTTCATTCTCCGTAACTCCTGGGTTGGGGGGGGAATCAATTAAAAAAAACAACAAAAAAAACAAACAAACAAAGAAACAAACAAAAAACAACAACAACAACAACAAAAAGAACGAAAGAGAAACAATACTAGAAATAATAAATCGTGGAATATTTAATTACAAACATGGCTAGTGCCAACCTTTGAAGAATGTTGGCAAAACATGTGTAAAAACAATAAAACGTTATTATCTAGAGGATACACTATTTATTTATGCGAGACTTATTATTAAGTATTTGTACGGAGATTTGATTTTGGGACACAGTTGGTGGAGCATTACAGACGGAATTTCTTTTCACTGCGAAGACGAAAGAATGTTGATAGCAAACTCAGAAAGATGAATGACCTATTAGCAAGAAAGAACCAATAATTACTAAAAATTGCGGTGCACAAGTCGACTTGGCGTATAAGTCGATTTCAAGATTTTTAGCCCAAAATTCTGACTTAGGTCTATACATAACTTATAGGCATCCAATGTACCAACTGTTGGAAAAAATGTATGATATAATGTTAATAGGATCCTAAATTTGTGTTTCTAATGTACTATTTTATATTAATTTCAGTGTTAATATGCCAAATATGTTCCTGAAACACACTTTTTACTGAGAAATATTGGTGGCAGCCTGCTAGAGATACGGTAAATGGTGAATAATAAGTAGTGCAGTCCCTCTTGTTAATAACTCTGTAGTAAAAGGTTTGCATTTTATACCGGCCATATAAGCCGACCCTCTGTTATATAAAAGTATCTTTCAAGAAAACCCGACTTGTAAGATGCAATTCAACGTCATCATAAAGAAATAGATTTCCAGAAAAAGAATTAACCATTGTGGAAAGTTGCGTATTGACACCTTAAAATCTAACGGGTACAGAAGTTTTAACTATCTGGGTAGCGTTGTAATAGATATTTAAAAGGTTGATGCAAATATCGAAGATGCGAATAAAAGCAGATCCTTAGAAACTAAGAGAAGTATTAAGAAGTATTAAGACATAGGATAAAAAATATCCAGAAACAAAGGAAAGAGTATTGAACTGCTATGTAATAGCAAAATCCCAATAGAGCAGAGAATTCGAGAGAATCTACTAACATATAAAAAAAGACTTACAGTCATAGATAAGTGGGTGCTCTGGCGGATCTTGAGAATGCCATAGACAGAGCATGTACAAAAGTAGGAAGTTTTGGGAAGCTTAACAACTACAGAGAAAATTCTGCTAACAATCAAAAATAGCTAAAGATGACAGATAATGAGGAAAGGAGGCTTGAAAAATCTAACACACAAGATATATTAAGTGAAAAGCATAGGGAATGACCGCAACTAACTTACCTGCTGTGTTTGTCTGAATGGATTGCAGAACGGAGACATAGAATGATAGTGAAGAGTAAAAAAGAGAGGAAGCTGTGGAGGGTCATGCAGTTTACACCCTGAAGGGTCCTGGAACATAAACGACGAAATAGACAAGAATAAATGGCAAAAAAAAGGACAACGAGCGATGGTAAATATCAACTCCATTCTCGACCTGCACTGGTTCTTGTAAAGATACAGCATAGCGCAATGAGTCAGATACATGCTGGACATATATATATATATATATATATATATATATATATATATATATATATATATATAGCAAAAAGAATTCGTACATACGATTCATCGCTGAAGATACTGGAACAATGATCGATTCCAGTTACACCTCAACAACGCCTCTGCTATGCACTAGATTTACAAGAGCCGGACAAAGCTGAGAATGGAGCTACACAGTCTTCACTTTCCAATCTCAATAAACCCAGATCGTCTCGGTGTCCTTTTGAAGGACGAATTAATTTCTACTTTACAACCTCTTTCCCGCAGACGTTGCAAGCCTCTCGCTGCTGTTTGGCTATATCCATAGAAAGTATTCAGATGAAACTCTTTAGTTCCACCAATTCTAACCTTCACGGCTCAGACTCGCCATGTTACGCACATTGTAGCGAACCACCCTTATTCAGTTTGTATTTCTTTGGTGGGATTAAGTTCCTCTCAAGCAGCTTCTTCCCACACACTTCTGCCTTGTAGAAAAGACTCCTAAGAGGGTGCTTCCCTGATCACTACAGTCTTAAACTATTGACCGTTAACTTCCACATTTATCCCAATAAAATAGGCCTCTTACTCTAACCCTTTAGCTCCAGTGACTATCGACCTCTTTCAAAATGAACATATTTATAAGAAAATATACACAAGCTTGTTATACACTATTGCCATCTAACCCTTTTGCATCAATAATCCCGCGAGTGTCAATATTTTTAAAAAAATATGTCCTTTTTACTTGACTTATTTACATTATTCGGACTGTTTTCTTCATCTACATTGCCATATTCACAACGTTTTGGCCGTTGTACGCCCCGACCTTCACGCTATTGGAATTTCGAACCGAATACTTCCACCGGAGTAGTTTGTTCTAGTTTCACGTGCCAGACCTCTTCCGGGTGTCCAAGTTTTTGCTTTAACGCTGCTGTGGCCTGGGTCTAGTCATTGTATCTAACCAACGTCTTTATCCTCTGAGCCATGTGTCCTCGAGAGTTCGATTTGAAATTCCAATCACCTGAAGAAGGTCGGAGCGTACAACGGCCGAAACCTTGTAAATATGGCAATGAAGATGAACATAACAGTCTGAATAATATAAATAATGCAGGTAGTCATAATACCTCATCTCAGAGATATAGGCAAAATGTCCTTTTTTGTTACTGTTTTCTCTAAAACTTCGACTTTAATCAGATATTCAATCCACGGTATTCTCAATATCCTTCTGTAGAGCCACATTTCTGTTGCCGAAAGTCACTAAGTTTTAATAGAATTAGAAAGAGAATTTACCGTTCTTTCACGGAGAAAACTCCTGTGTGCCGTTTGTAAAAGCCGTTATCTACAAAAGAACGCCATCCATTAAAATCTAGGATTGATAAGAACAGAATACAGTTTTATTAAAGTGGAATTGTCTACATTAACAAGTGCAACAGAAGCGAATATTGTACAGAAAGAAGAGTGTCGAGCGTGTCTTTTTCTCACTTGTGTTGATTAAACTTGTACAACGAAATCATTAGAGGATTAGAAGACCCAAGAATTAATATTAACGGAACGCGTAACCTCAGCAGCCATTACGCTATGCAGATCACCAAGTTTTGATGTCAGACGCAGATGATTGATTGAAATAAGCCATAGACAATGTGGTCTATTAAAGCAAGATTTAAAGATTAGCTACAGCAAAAAGGAAAAACACTTTTGACAAACAAAGTAAGAACTCAATGTGAGAATTACTTGTGAACATCCACGATTGATTAATTGATTTATTTCCGACGGATTATCAAGCCTTTTAGACTGGTGATGGGGAGACAATAATGGTTTAGTGTTACTAATTAACCTATAGATGAAGAGAAAAGGGATGAATTCAGAATTTTATCAGAATTTCATAAACAAAAAACAAATTATGTGGATATAAAGTGAGGGGTGAATTTTTTTATTACAATAAATCTTTTAATATATATTTTTCTTTATACGTTATTTTTATAGATACAAATATTTAAGTAAATGCACTGTTTATAATAAACAGTATTAACAATATTTACCAGTCTGAATGCCCGAGAAATCTAAAAAAAACAAAGCGTCCTCTGACAGTAATAGAACCTATATCCTAAACGGAACAGTCATATAGCCTGACGTGCTATACCATTTAGCTACAGAGAAAACATCTGGTTAACAAAGTTACCGCTTTAAACTGCAAATTACCTATGATTTCTCTCGGATGCTCATATCTGCTCGAAGCGTATCTTAACGAAAACAAATGACACCATATATTATGGAATGGACTAAGTTCAACCATTATTTTAATATATGTTTTGTTTATACATTATTTTCATGGATACAAATCTTTAAGTAAATGTCTTGTTTATAGTAAACAGTATTAACAGCATTTACCAACCTGAATGTATCGAGAAATCTCAAAGAAAATATATTCCCCAACAGGAATCTAACCTTTATTCTTCAGTGAACCGTCATATAGCCTGACGTGCTATACTATTTAGCTACAGAGGAAGCTTCCGAGTAGGGTACAGATTCGATTCCTCTTAGAGGACACATATTTCTTTGAGATTTCTAGAATATTCAGGCCTATAAATGTTAATACTGTGAATGTATGTGTGTGTATTTAGGTCTAGTAATCTAGTATATATATATATATATATATATATATATATATATATATATATATATATATATATACAATTAAAGGATTCAGAATTCCGACTGAATCATTACAGTGAAAGAAATACATTATTAAACTGATATTGCCATTAATAAATGTGTCCAAAAAACGAAACGTCAGCTTCTAAAAATTCTTTAGATTTCTAAACAAGCAAATATTTCAACATTTGTTCAGGGTCCAGTTAGAAATAGAACAGACCAATGTCTACCTTCGAACCTGTCTTTGTTTCTGGACTTAAATAAAGGGCCTAAAAGAAAGCCATTACGAGACGAATTTAAATTCCTTGATATTTGGATACGTCAAATTATAAATCGTAGAATAACAAAGAATATAAAGAATGAAAAAAAATTAATGTTACAAGTAAGAAAAGACACAAGGGAGAATAGAAATGTAAAAGAAATAAAGAAAATGAAAGAATGTAAATTAACTTAACTTACAGAAAAACGACAAAGAAAGAAAGTAAAAACCGACAGAAAAAAAAAAAGAAAAAGAGAAAAGGCAAACAAAAAAAAGAACGTAAAATAAATAAACTAAATGACATAAAAAAAATATAAAAAGAAAGATTAAAAGAATGAAAGCTTAAGTGAAAAAGAAAGAAAGAAAGAAAGAAAGACTAAAAGAATGAAATTGAAAGTGAAAGTGAAAGTGAATAAAATAAAATAAATAGAATGAATGAAAAGAATCCAAATTTAAACGGGGTTGGGCCTGTCGTCAACTTCAAAGACAAAGTTTTACCAAAAAAAAAAAATAAATAAAACGGTAATAAAGGAAGCCCGGAATATCTGTCTTGGAGCCATTTATTTTGTTTCACGTTTTCAACGAAAAAGAAAATGATGATCGTCGCTGGAATCAATGAAAAATCAAAGACGAATGTCTTGGTCAAAAATAAGAAAAGAAGAAATGGATCCAAAGTGAGTATTCTCCAGAAGATAAGCACCAAATTAGTGGCTATTCAGTAAAATAGAACACGGTCGCAATTGAAATATAATTCCGTTTTGGTTTGCTTTTTCTATAAACATTGACGTTTGAAAAAATGTTTAGGTTGAACTGATAGAATCTTCAGTGACCGTTTTTCAAGAACAATTGTTACTTTCATTATTTATTTATTAGTGATGTGTTATTTTTATGCTAGTATGTACCGAATAGCACACATAAGCACTAAGAGACACTCGTCAACTTTTATATACTTTGCATACAACATATAACTACCCCTTTCACAACCGCCACCATATATATATATATATATATATATATATATATATATATATATATATATATATTCGATTCGCTGACCTAAACATACAGGAACATATTCATTAAAAGTTATACAACATTCTGTACTAACATTTTCAGTGTAATTAACATAAAGTCTATTTTATTGTTGAACTAGAGTGATGCAAGCGTATCTTCTATTCTAACAGTTTCTTTTCTTGCACTTCCCCTCTGTGAAACTACCTTCCGATTTCTTGCTTCCTTACCGCCTACAATTTGCAGAAATTTAAATACAGCATAAATCCCCATCTTTTGTCTGTTTTTTTTTTGTCCTCTCCTCACTGAAGTATTTTCTTTTATTTACCTACCTGTAATCTTCAGCCTACTAGTTATAATCACATTTCTTGGGGTGCAAATTATTAAGAAAATACTACAAGGAGGGATAACAATTGCAAGAACCGAGTTTTCTGAAAGATTGTTTTAATAGATAAGACTCTCTCTCTTTCTCTCTCTCTTTAATCTCGTCTGCAAATATATTTGTGTTGGGCGACTTCAATGCCCATCATGTGATGTAGCGTAACCACTGACCTCGCTGGAATCCAGATGTTAAAATCTCACTCAATAGTAGACTTACCAGTCATCATAATGGACACGCTTCTCTACTTGATCTCTTCCTTACATCTTCCCCGGGCTCATGTCGTGCTCTGCAGCTCTGTCCTCTTGCCAATATCTACCACGCGATAGTGTCTATAGATATCTCTTTCCGCTCTCCCATCAATCAACACTATTCAAACCTACAATATTTAAAAATTTAAATGCAACGTCAATCATCATCTTCTGACTTCCTGAAATCTTC
>OZ010585.1:106738111-106790611 GCA_963932145.1 Acanthosepion lycidas
AACCAATTTTTCTTACAGAGGGACCTAGCAATGCCGACAATATAATCTATAGATTATAATCTAGCTTCTTTCTCTCTCTGTCTCTCTCTGTATCTCTCTCTCACTCTCTCTCTCTCTCTCTCTATATATATATATATATATATATATATATATATATAACATAAAGAAAAAATTAAATAGCAATGTTAATGTGATTAATGGTGAAATCACTTAGCTAACAAGACTTAATGCGACATTAACTTACTATCAATAATTATAAGATCCTGATATTCGACTTGTCAAATGGAAGACACACACCAAGTGGTTTCAACAATTGTCATCTTCAGGCTGCAATTTTCCCATACATAGGCAAACACTAAGGTAAAATATGCTATTATGCTATTTATTGAGAGTTGAATATAAGTTTTGGAGCGTGCTATTTCGTCCTTATATATATATATATATATATATATATATATATATATATATATATAGAGAGAGAGAGAGAGAGAGAGAAAGAGTTCCTAAATATGTACTCACTTTTTGACTTCATTATCAGTGAAAATACTCAGAAACATGTGCTTAATTTAATTTAATTTAAACCGTTAATCTTCGTTTTATCTTAATCAATATGAATATGTCTTAATAAACTCTGCATTTCTTATCATTTAAATAGTGAGTACATTTGGGGGAGAAATCCTGTATATATATATATATATAATAATTTAGACGGGATTTTCACCCGACATTTTTTCTTATTCCTACAAAAGTTATTTTTAGTGGGTACCCGTATTTGAGTCGGTGTACCCGCTTGTGTTTCTTTTCGTGCGTAGTCGAATTGGTAAAAGCACATTTCAGCTGTAGAATTTTTCCCTGACGGGAAAAAATGGTACCGGTTCGATTCCTGGCGAAAGTACAACTTTTCCTTTTATAGGACTTCCCAATCTAGGCCTGTTGTTATTTATTTCACTGTTTAGGAGTAGATGGGTTCGCCTATTGCCCAGTTCACACACCTCTCCGTTCTTTTGAACTGAAGTAGAGATTTCTCTCACGTTTCCTTTTTAGGATTGTTTTCTGGTTTTACCTAATGTCGCCTTCAACTCTTTACATCTAACATCTCCCTCTGACATTTTATTTACTAATTATTTTTTCTACTCAGTAGTTGTTGATATGTTCGCCTATAGTCCGATTCATACTCCTCTCTGGTCTTTTGAACAGGAGCTGAGGTTTATTCTTTGTTTCCCATTTAGGATGGTTTTCGGTTCCTTCTGAAGTCTATTTCGACTCTATACTTCTAACGTCTCCGTCTGAAATTTTATTTACTAAAAAAAATTCTTCTAACTAGGAGTAGATAGGTTTGCTTATCGTTTGCTTATCGTTTGCTTCACACAACGCCTTGATCTTTTGAAGAGAACTACAGATTTGTTATTTTGTAATCTGTTTAGGATCGGTTTTCTGGTTCCTTCTATAATCTCTTCATTCTTACTAGATTCTTGCATCTTAGTGGCATTGTTACTTTTGCGGCAAATTGATTAAAAAATATACGGGGTCACAATTAAAATATGTGTATTGACTAAAAAATCACGCTTATAGAAATAAGTTATTTACAGTAGGATAACTGTACTAAATTGTTTAAGCAAATGAAAAAATTTACTGAGGTTCTAGTTTTAATTTTATCATTATTATTAATAGAAACATTAGAAAATTAGTTCACTTTTCTCTCTTGGTCAGACTAGGAAAAGTGCATTTAGTATGATGACGAAAAGAAAGTTAGAATGTAGGTATCTAACTGAAAATCTTTATACATGTATTTTAGAGAAGTGAAAGGACTTCTAAGACAGCTTATATTTCTCTGTTCGTATGATAGATTCTCGCTTAGTTTAAAAAGATACGTAAAAATAACCCGTAATATGTCGCGTAAATAAATTAAAAATAAATCGACTTAAACATAGATTTTTCATGATGTAGCTGATTAACTTAGTTTACATTACCCCACGGCAAGGTTCTGTTATTAAAACAGTATCAAAGCTAGAAGTACACATGAAAACTTCCAGGTTTTTCTATTTTAAATTTCCGGTGAATCCTAATTCTTCAGTTAATGATTGAATAAGATCACAGCAAGTTCTTCGATAATAAAATATCCGTAGATATTCCTTTATCGCATCGTTAAGAATTTGAGCTTAAAAACTTTAACAAAATATTGCAATAACAATCATAAATACGAATGCTCTTCCTTATTTTGAAAATATCCATACGACCTTTATTTTCCCAAGTACTTTCAATCACATCCAAGATCATCTTCAGGGGTGAATTGTTAAGACAAATGTTAATGTAAGTTATGAATATGTGAGCATGAACGCTGTAAAATTCGAAAAGCTTTTTTTATGTAAGGGCTGTAACTTAATTTATATCATTTTTTTTATTAAATTTGTAATTAAATTTTAAAAAAAATATTGTTTTAAGTAATGAAGTCAAATGAAAAAATTTGAAACTGATAACATCTCCCATTTAAATGAAACAAACGATAAACACTTTTTTCTTTCTCACTGAAAACACGTAGCATCTCTGATATGTCTTTTCCGACTTTTCACGCAATCAAAACGGAACAATCCATTATTTATGATATCTTGGCAAGGCCTAACAGTTAGTTGGTTGATTGGTCGATTTTGTTTAGTGACATAGCAAACATTATCGGTTATTTAAGACTGAAATCTAATAATTTTACACACAATTTAATGACTTCAGCTACAGATATTTTGAAGGCAATGTTATACTCTCAACTACAGATATTTTGTCAATAATTTTAAATTTCAGGAAAAACATTATTTTTTAGATATATTGTTTTTAGCTAATAAAATGTATTGTTATTAACCTTACTAAAATGCATTTTCATCTTTTTTAGTGTTGTATTGATTGTCCTTTTGCTATAAAACTCTATTGTTGGTAGTTTTACAATATTAATGTATTGAGATTAGTTTTATTATAAATGTCTAATAGTACCTTAGAAGAAAAATACAGTGTTCGTAGGTTTACTACAAAATGTATTGTTAGTCGTTTTATTACAAAATCTATAGTTTGTAATTGTACTATAAAAAATGTACAAATAAAATAAAACGGCAAATATTTAAATCATACAATACTTAAGGAAAAGGGTTAAACTTAGGAACATTAAGATTAACTCCTCGGTTATCCACTGAAACTGCAATCCGCCGAAATAAGAAAAGAAGCCAGTTCCCACCGCGAGCCATTTAAAAGATAGTTCGCGCAGCGGATTGGTTGATACAAACATCCAATCGGATGTTTGGAATGTGTGGTCTGTCTTCGTCTAATTCTTTAAAAAGGCCATAGTAGCTGTTAGCGTTTGATTGAGAGGGGGAATCAGGGATTGATCTCCCCTGATTGGGTCGATTTGGTGATGGGGAGTATGATGTTGAAAGACCCGAAAATCCCTGATGAACCAAGTCAAATAAAATCACTGCCGACCACCTCGGGCGCCTACTTAAAAGTGTATTTTTGAATTATTATTAGTTTTTTTATTAAAATAAGGTTTTGCCAATATTTTTTATTTATTTTTTATTGTTATAAAAATGTATTGCTGGTATTTTTTATACATTCCTAGTGTTTTGATTTTTGAGGGGGCGTAGAGGGGCAATATTTTCCAATAGCTGGAGCCCTATTAGATGCTACCACCCCAAGTCAGGGTGGACCTGAGAACAGCTGCAATTAGGACGTGGTTTCAGGGTTCTGAAAACCCCCGAAGCTTTGTTGCTGAATGTAGTTTATCGTCATACCCAGAACTAAGGACATAAAGGTTGTGCTAAATAAGGAATGAATAGGCAGAATTAGAATAAGATTTTTTTTTCATTGTTTTAACAATGATTATAATTCCGAATAATTATTTTCTTAATTTGTTTTTCTTATTTTCTTTCAGTTTTCTATATCGCCGCGTAAATGTACAGATGAACATAATATATAGCAGCCCATACCTTTCATAACATTTCCATTCGCAAATACATAAGATCCGTCACGCCGAAGCGACATAAATGCACTTGCTACCAGGAACGTGCCTTCACGTGTTGCCTCAACTGTGTTGGGCGTTGACAGTTCGCCACCAAATATGGTTTCATCGGACAGAACAGAAATCAAGCGAATGCACAGATTGGAAAACTTTATGGAAATTACTCTATTAGTTATGTAAATCCAAACTTTGACCCGGCATAATGACTTTCTCTTTCTCGCCATTATTTGACGTAATCTTGTTCTTTCAGACTATGATGATTATCTAAGAATAGCTTAGATGTGGCACAAGGCTGGGGGTACGGGACCCCGAGTGAGAATTGAACCCACTATCCAGTCATAACTGATCTAGCGAGACAAGCTTGTTAACCACTTGAAGGTTTCCATGTCCTTTCAGAATATCAGCGATAATGGCTCTCCACAACTTCCTGTTTTGCATAGTTCTAAGTAAATTTTGGTCCTTTCCTACACATCTTTGACCCTATTTTGACATCCATTTATTTATTCGTATTTTATGTGCCGTGTGTTTTCAGGGCGTGGACGTTCATCGCTCTCCACAACTTCCAGTTTTGCATTGTTCTAAGTAAATTTTGGCCTCTTACCTTTCATGTCTTTTTGTCTACCAACTATTGTCTCCATTTACATTTATAACTTGGTCAGCTCATGACCGTCTTAGCCGATCCACGTATCATGTTAGGTCAAAATAGCATAATTTCTTTGGGTATATTATAGTCATGGATATCTTAAGGAATATATTCAATCAAGAAATTAAGAATTTTCTCTTTCCATACTGGAGATTGTATTGTAAAAATTCTTTTTTAGAGATAATAAAGATTTAGTGATACAAGTCTCCCTAATTAACCCATAGATAGGGGGAAGATGTGACTTAATAACTAATCAGGACAGGAAATTGTAAATTGATTGATTGATCTATTTTCTACGGTTTGTCAACCCATTGTAGGTCATGTAAAAACCTAAAATATATATTTTTTTTATTTTGTACGAAGGTTTTTTGAGATATTAAGGATTTAACGAGATAAGCCTTACTAATGAACACATAGCTAGGGGCAGAGAAGTTGGATTCCTACTTTTTCCATGATTATTTGCGCGTAAGTGAATATAACAAAACCAACTGGAATTATATTACCCCATTCGCATATCTAAACTTACAACGCCTGATATTCCTAAGTGGTCACCCATCTACTTACTGACCAGGCCGGATGTTATGTCAGCCGAAATTTGTTAGTCTTAAAAAGAAGTCTTGTATATTTGTCCGTAAAGAAAGGTAAGTGAAAGAAGGAAGGAAGTTATCGAGAACGAGGAAAAGACAAAATATAGAAGAGAAGAATAAATTTTGTCAGTGAGTGATTTTAACGTAGACAGAACTGCCACTTTTAATATTTTATTGCTTCTGGGTACGAATTTGTCTATAGATTTGTTTTTACCCTGCGTTAGTCACCTTGAATTTCTAATAATGTATAGTACCCTGGGGCTGCTTACACACACCAATATAAAATGCTTACAGTTGTACATTGGTGTAAAATATTGTCGTACTGCTGAAAAATAGCATAAAATGCAATCTCCATTACAAAATATATTAAATCAAAGCTTGAACTGAAGATATAATGAGTCATTGAAATGAAAATATAAATAAATTTGTTGCCTAAACATACGTTACAAATTGTAGGAGAAACACACCAATAATATAGAGACGAGTTTTATTTATCAAAAATGGCGACAATATACTTCCATGAATAGAAATATATTACATTAGCTAAACTCATAATTACAGGAATGAGAGAGAGTAATATATATATATATATATATATATATATATATATATATATATATATATATATATATATATATAAAATAGCTATTTTTTGCTGTCACTGTCAAAACTTTTCCTTAAATAATATTTAAAAATAAATTTAAAAATAAAATTAAAAAATGGGAGCTGGTAATATACATAATTATATTTGATAAAAAAAATAATTTTAAATAATATATGCAATTCTATTTTATTTATTTGTTTTTAAAAAGAAATATAGTCTGTTAGTACTTTAGAGTAAACATATTTTAAAATTGTAGTTTAATAAAACGTATTTTAGCACAAACACACAAAAAATCTTTGAGTATACAGAAAGAAATGCCGGAAAACTTTTTGCCGTTAATAAAAAAAGGGCAGACGACATGCATTTAACGGATGTCAGAATTCGTTGAAAAATAAACCCCTACCCCACCTAAACTTCTTTTTCGAACGTAACTCATAATTGATACAACAATAGTTAATAAAAATGAACACGCTACAGTCCCTATCTGAATGATTGGATTTCTCTGTATACTTGGAAACATAATTTATGTGCTCAGTAAATTTAAAAATATGTTATTCCAATATTCGCTTGAAGATGAAGCGGAACTAATGCTTTTAATTTAATTATATAATTAAATCTAAAGTTTTTAGCTTCCATTTTTAAAACATGGTTATTACTGTGTAGCAACCAGAGTTTTACACTTATATATATATATATATATATATATATATATATATATATATATTAGGTTGGTGCAAACATAATGACGTAATAATGTCGTTTTTTGACGTTAAAAATACGTCAAAAAACGACATTATTACGTCATTATTTTTGCACCAACCTAATATATACAGTGTAATCCGGATATAAGAGAAACCCGGATATAAGAGAAACCCGGATATAAGATAGATTTCCTCTGGTCCTACATTAGAGCCATACTTAGCTAAACAAAATAGACCAAACCCGGATATAAGAGAAAGCCGGATATAAGAGACTTATTCTCCGACAACTCTCTTATATCCGGGTTACACTGTATATATAAATATATATATATATATATATATATATATATAAGTGTAGTGTATATATATATATATATATATATAAGTGTAGTATATATATATATATATATATATATAAGTGTAGTATATATATATATATATAAGTGTAGTGTATATATAAGTGTAGTGTGTATATATATATATATATATATATATATATATATAATGATCTGAATTTACCTTCGTTTGTCAGATGGCATGACTGTTTACCCCGAAGAAGAAAAAACGATGTCTGCCTGCAACTGGGCTACAACTGCTCCACACCACGTGCTACAAACCCTCACTGAGTGAGGAGAGAAGAAGGAGAGATCAAAAGAAACAAGTTACCATCTATGAGTACTTTAGATATTTTGGGTTAACAAGACATCCCATATGACTTACGCAGAGTTAAATAAATGTGAGTTGATTATGATAAAATAACCTAAAAGAATAACATTCAGGTGCGGTTACTGTCGCACCGTCTGTACTGTAGTGTTTTTGAGCAACATACAATTTCTTTAATATTTAGTAGAGAGCAAGCCAAATTTTCCTCTTTAATCAAGCAAGTTTCTCAATACTTCTTTGAAGTTACGACAATATTTTTTAACATCAATCAATATTCTTTTTCTTCTGTGTTCCGTGTCCCTTCAGGTGGTTGCCTATCATGATTTTCCAGAATTTACTTTTTTTGGGGGGGCTCTTAATAACATTAATTATTTTTGCCATCACTCCTACAGCCTGCTCCGCCATCCATTCCCTCAAGTTCGCCAGTTGTGAGTTCCTTTTCTCTGACCCCTTTTTTTCCTTGCCTTATCGCCATAAGAGTTTTTAGAGATATCTGTACATCAAGATGGTGATACAAAATGCTTGTGTGACACATAAGGTACCCTCTCTACCCCTTTAAGCATTTCCATGTTGTTGTTTTTTTTATCACAGATTTTAATCTCTCTGTTGGTTGAAACAGGTTGTTCTGGTTTACAGCTTGATCAGTAGCAGTCACACCAGCTATCTGGACTGACCTGACACGAGTATATATGTACAAGCATGTTTGGTCGAATAGTCGAGACATATTATGACATGATTTTAATCCTCTCAAGCTCATGGATTAATTTCTCAGTATTAATACGAAACTGCTCAAGAAAACCGCTGCATTTATCTATATGGTTGTTCCTTTTCCAAGTATTTTCAATCACATCCAAGATCATCTTCAGGGATGAATTGTTAAGATAAAATATTGATGTAAGTTATGAATATGTGAGCATGATCAGAATTTAGTTCTGTTGTCGATTAATAGTTCTCTAAATCGTAAATGTTGACAGGAATGTTACTGTAAATTTTGGGAAATTGAACTATATTCATTAACATGAAATGTAAGTCCAGTTGACAAAGTCGTAACGGTGAGACCGACATATATATTTACATTTTTGTCAGACATAAAAATCTCACAAAGGGCATTTAAATTGATATACAATTTTTGGACTTTTGCAAAACGCTAGTTGGTGGATAAGAGATATTGCAGATGATAAGGTTGGTTGGATTAAATTTATTGTCGTATATAATTAGTTTTATTTTTTACTGGGTCGAAAAGGGCTATTTTAGTACTTATAATTTTTTTTAGGATTTTTTCATCTTGTTTGTAGTTGGAATGTATTTCTTTACGGTATAGTAGGCTGATATATTTGAGGTTATTTGATGATGATCTATGTTCTTTTTGATTTATTTCTAAGAGCTCGTCTAATTTGTTCAACAACAAAGTAATTAGGAATGTCATTATTAATGAGAGTTTCTTTACTGCTTTTTAATTCTGTGTAAAAAATCTGTTTTGTTGAAGAATTTGTTTTCGCCCGGATTATTAAATTACGTATAATAGCTATTTTGAAATAATTAGTACATTCACGTTTATAGATGAAAGAGCATGTGTTTATGCTATTTATTTTTTATATGACAAGAGAATAAATATTTTATCAGTATTATTAGAAAATGAATTCTATTGTTATTGCTAAGTTCGTATGTGAACTTGACGGATATTTTAAGAGGTTTTTCAGTTCATGTATTTCACCTATGAGATGAGAATATTATATATATATATATATATATATATATATATATATATATAGATAGATAGATAGAGATATAGATATATATGAGAAGAAATATAGTTTTTAGGTGTATTATATTTATGCGATAAAGTGCCAATATTAGAGATAGAGCGTATGTAAATGTAAAAGTGAACATTGAAGTCAACACTCAGCGGCGACAGGCTGTTTCATGCTAGACGCCTGACGATTGTGTCTAGCATGAAACAGCCTGTCGTCTTTGAGTGCTGACTGCAATGTTCACTTATATATATATATATATATTGCAGACAAATGGAAAATTATCTTAACCGACGAATTACCTTTCGTCCACTGTGGGACTTGTCCGACGCTAATTTGTCATGCAATACTAGCACAAAAATCCAATCAATGCTTGACTATACATTTAGCAGGGCATTAAGGTTGCATCTATACATTTTGTGGGCATTGGGCCTGTTTTTTGATAGTTAATGGGACGACAACACCCAAAAGTTTAAGAAGCATTCAGCTAAATCATGCGTTCCCTTCCAGAAGCTTTCACTAACGTCTACTCAGTATAGCTGCAGTGTAAACCAAAATGGACTCTGCAATAGGGGTCATTAAAAGATCAGAATACTGATAAATTTTTCACCATTTCTCGGACCAATCCTAATTGTTTTATAACACTTCACACAGAACTTTTCACGGACAGTTCAAGAAAGACATTTAGGCCACTAACACACAAAAATGACAATGTTTCATATCAAGAATATTTAATATCGAAAAACATAAAGAAAAAATATTTTTAATAGTAAGTGTAAATCTCCACGCTTTGCCTGATGAAGGTCGCGTGACCGGAAATACGTGTAGCAAAATTATGGAAAATAAAGCATAATATTTTTTTAAAAGTCCTCATTACAACCAAAAACTTTTGCGGTTTCTCTCTTCTTTTTAATATACACACTTTTCTCTCGTTGGAGCTACTATAACCTCTTCCCTTTTTATATATATATATATAAGTGTGTGTGTGTGTGTGGCTTTAGAATTGAATGACTGTATGCTACTTAGTGATGGGTTTTTCCCGTGACGAAAATCCTCAATATAAAAGATCAGCTTCATCTAATAGAATGAATATACATGGGATGAAGAGATACGACAAGCATCGATTATTTTCTTTTTTTAGATAGAAAAAGAAAGCTTAGACTAATATTTAAATTTTAATGTGGACGTCCGACGTCTCCAGATTTCTTAATTAGCATTTTATCTGTTATATTTATCATTCTTGTTTATCAATAACCACTCTCTGCATGAACACACACACACACACTATATATATATATATATATATATATATATATATATATATATATATATATATGTGTGTGTGTGTGTGTGTGTGTGCAAATATATAGAAAAATAGGAAAGAACCATTAGGTTAATAATCCTACGTTCTTTAGTATTTTTGTTTTTTATTTTTAAAAAACTGTGCTCAATACAAAGTAGAGCCTAAATTATAATTATCTTTTAAAAATATATGATTCGATTAAAAAATCTTGACTTATCCAGCTCTGTTTCATCTTCAAGCGAATTTTTGGAATTTGCTTGAGGGTGAAACAGAGATGGGTGCTTTAATTCAATTTATTTTCTATAATTAATTGAAGTTTTAAGCTTCTGTTTTTGAAACATGAGAACTCTTATGTAGCGATTGAATCATATTTTTTTTTTAATAATTATAATATATGTATATATATTGTGTCAGGTATAAACGTTTTAATTTAGAGGCAATTTGTTTTCAGACAAACAAAATTACTTCGTTAAAAAATCTTGACTTATTTGTTCTTGGTTTCCATTACATATTTACATGTAAGTTGTCCAATGTCTGAGTAGTTCCTGTTGTCATTAAGCATTATCAAAGACTTTTTTATGCTTTCTAACTTTTCTTCAAATAACCGATATCCCTATTCCGCATATATATATATATATATATATATATATATATATATATATATATATATATATATATATATATTAAAGACATTTTTTATGTTTAACATTCTTTTTATAGATACAAGTATTTAAGTAAATGCTCTGTTTATAATAAACAGTATTAAATAACATTTACCGGCCTGAATGTCCGAGAAATTTTCATAGAAAATATTCGTCCTTTGAAAATTTCTCGGACATTTAGGCCGGTAAATGTTATTTAATACTGTTTATTATAAACAGAGCATTTACTTAAATACTTGTATCTATAAAAAGAATGTTAAACATAAAAAATGTCTTTAATAAATAAATTGTCGGACTTTGTCCATTTCTTAATGTATATATATATATATATATATATATATATATATATGTGTGTGTGTGTGTGTGTGTGTTTGTGTGTGTGTGTGTGTAAGACTGGATACTGACGTCAACACAGTGTGTTTCATGCTTGAATGTAATCTTGAGGACATGTGTGTTGGGGGTAACTCGACTATTCTTATATGTTGGTCAATGTGGCCTTAAGAGTAAGAAGTTCAACAAAATTCAAAATAAACCGGACATAACTAACCTTGCTCCTCATAATGCCTCTTTGAATAACATATCTATCTATCTATCTATCTATCTATCTATCTGAATCTGTTTAAATATACCTACCTATAAAATACAGGAAAACAGTTAGGAGACGCTATTCATTTCTTTAAAATCCCATTAAAATGAGATGGTGTTTTGGTATATTTTTTTTTCAAATAAAAGATAAAAGTTCAGTAACGGCAGTGTATTTATTTTTAATTTGACATCAAATAAGCAAGTAACTATAAAAACATATCATACAACAATGTACTGTTTTCGTCAATAAAAGCACCACCTGCATTACGTACTCTTGGCATTCCTTAAAACAATTTTGAGAGAAAGTATGTGGCAGACCTACCAAAGGTTTCTTTAAGCACTGAAGAAGTACACTTTCACTCCATGTAGTCTCTCCGAACTCTCCCACCTAATTCCTCTTCAAACTAATTTCATGCGAGAAAGTTCAGGAGATTGAGGCAGCCAAGGCATAATTACTTTTTTTGACTAGATGTTATTTTGACAAAATTTATTATGTGTTTTGGATCGTTGTCTTGTTGAAAGGCGAATTTTTTTCAATTATGCGTAAACCAGTTGCTATAACCTGTCTTTGTAAAATCGGATATTTTTTCATGATTCCACTGACCTGGATCATGTCTCCTGCTCAAAATACCACCATAACATGACAAATCCTCCACCATGCTAAACTTTTGTAACCCCATATGCATCATCCATTATTTCAAAAGTGTAACTTTATCTTTTTGAGTAGGTACACATCTACTTATCAGTTGTGTCTCTGTCCTTGGACAGAGTGCACTCAGGGGCTTCTCTGTCAAAGGACAGAGGGGCAACTGAGAAAATTATACTGAAGAGGTGCCCCGTCCGCGCTCTCCCATTGCATCAGAGGGAGGGATCGGTGCTCGCACCGAGGCCAGTGCAACCGACGGTTGTGTGGGCTGAGGGCAATTTTTGTTGCTGTCCCAGGTGTACGCGCTCGGATCCCCACCTAAAAATAGACCTTGTGTCACATCTCGTGCCAGTGGGGGGGGGGAGAGTAAATACCGTCTTTCAACTGCCTTTCTTCTCACACTCTCATCTTACTATCAAAATGTTCGAATTTTTGCTCGTCTGTTCAAAATACATCTTGTCACTTTTCTTATGTTTTTTTTGTTTTGTTTTGTTTTTGTTTTTTTTGCCCATAACGGTATTTTCTATTTATTGAGCTTCCGTAAGAGGGGTCTCTTGAAGGCTAATCATCCCGGCTGATCTAAGTCGAATTTTTACAGTTGATAGTGACAGTAGTTGCTGTCGAGAAGAATTCAGTTCAGCTGTCAACTCAGGAGCTTTATTTCCTCCCCTTTCTTTTCCTGTCAAGAACGAAGTACTTATCTTCAACAGTAGTTGTCACTTTTGGTGCTCCAGTTTTCTTATGTCAGCATTTGCGCCAGTTTCTAACTGGATTTGTTACAAATATTGCATCCCATCATCTAGAAATCTTCAACTTCTTGGCAATTCGTTTTTGAGTGTAGCATTCTTTGAATAAAATTTTAATCTGTGCCCTCACCTCAATGCTTAGCTACTTTGATTTTGTGTAAATTACATCAAAATTTAAAAAATAAATTAAAACTATGTTGTAATGACACAATAACCTTTTTTAAAGCAGAAACAGCTTGTTTTGTTTAAAGCGTTATTCAATGCTGATTTAGAATTGACAACCTATAATTACATTTAACTTAGTTGAAAATCTAAAAACGCCCACTGGTGGATTAATGGTGTAACTAAAATATAATGTTTCCCAAGCAAAATATTCATTAATTAGCAAAATGTATTGTGAACACATGAATCTAAATTTGAACTTTTTCATAGTAAGAAGAACTCGGAAAAAGACTAAAGCATAAAAAACAAATGCATTGCTATATTTAACAGGCTTCGGCAAAGCCTCGTCCGGGTTCCTCTCCGCTCAAGGTAGAGAGTTCGACAGTAATGAAAAATCTATTCGACTGTTCCCAAAACAAATACACTGCAGTTACTTTAAATGATTATATAAGTATATCTCATGTTAATGTGTCTTTTAAAGAAATGCAGTGTGGGCCCAATTTCCACTGTCTTTTTACATTCATCACTTTATGTGTTTATATGTATCTCACTCTGAATCTTTACATATTTCTCAGTTTACCCATATCTATCTATCTATCTATCTATCTATCTATCTATCTATCTGATATTACCTACGATACCTGGAGGACCATATAACATCGGAAAACTGAACCTTTATTTGACGTATTCACGAATTATACAATCGAAAGTTGCAAATGGCAGAAAGCCAGAAGGGCTGATATGCCAGATAAAATCGCCGACCCCCACCGGGGGTAACAGCATTCATATTCCCATCCCATCATTTCCTTCAATTACGAAATCCTACCAACATATCGTCCAGCCTCTTAAAATATGGCATCAGGACAGCGTTGGTCATCTCACCAATTTACGCAGAATATTCGATTTGACAGTTTGTTCTGCTTATTCGATGCATAAGAGAAAGTTAAGATGACTGTTTGTCAGACGCTGCTCCATACAGCTTCGCCAGGAAGCTTCTTAGCATCGTAATTTGCATTTTTGCCTGTTGAAATCAATATTAATAACTATATTCTAATAGTGTTCGTTAAATAATTAAGCAGGTCTAAAAATAATGACATATTTTCCGACCAGGAATCAGTGCAAAGTTACACGTGAACTAAACGTTAAAAATTTGCTTGACAAATTTAATATAACCTCCGTGTGACATTCCTGGATTTAAGGAAAAACGAATTCAAGGATACACCTCTAGATCACATCAGACATAATGAACTCATGTTAACTGAACGAATTAAGATAAATATTAGAACAAATCATTAATCGAGGAACATGTCTACCTTGTTATCCATAAAGTTTGCTGCAAAAGTTTAGGAAAGAACGTAATTGATTTTTTATTGTTTTTTAAGCTGTCGTTTTTACAAATACTTTCATGGTAAGTGCTCCAAGGAGCTGCTTTCGCTGGTTCCCAAATTTCATGAATTTAAACGTACTACTAGGCTGGCATCACGCTCACATCCTTTCATTGTCGAAACTGTTAAATCTAGCCGTCTCTTCTACTCCAATAGCTTCATGTCTCGCACCTCTCGCCTGTGGAACTCCCTCCCCTTTTCCTGTTTACTTGATAGCCATAATTTCCAACTATTTAAATGTAATGTCAATCGACGTCTCCAGATGCCATGATCTATCTCATATCCTTCTCTTCATCCTTTCCTCTATCATCCCTATTTGCTCTTGCTCCAACTCTCTGTAACCCCTTGCGTTCTACTGGCATTTCACCCCTAGCAAGTCGGGAGTATCACTAGCACGCAAGGGGTAACAGTGAGTGAAAGTAAGAGTAAAGAGGGGTGTTTATCTCCTTCTCAGTGATTTTATTAAATTTTGTTAGAAAAATAAACAGCAATCCGACTAGGTATCAAAAACCTTGACTGAAAAATTTGTTTGGATGGCACCAATCAAAATTGGCATGATTATTGGCATATAGACTTTGGAAATTTTCTAAGCTTCCGTTAGTACAGATTAAATTACAGTGTATATTACAACACCAGCTAATGGATCTAAAGTACGTAGAATGAAGTAATTTGATAATAGTTGTTGGAAGGAAAGTGTGTAGAGTGTGGACGTCTTATCAAACCACACTCATTCCACGAGTAACCATGGCCTATGCAGTAGTTTGGGGGTAAGAACAACATTACTCAAGCCCGGCAACGACTATATCCCCCAGATCCCGCCCCTTGCGAAGTTTTCCTCCTCAAAAGTCAAATGCCACTTGAAAGGAATAAGATTTCAAAACGTCGGATAAATCCAAGAGAATACAACAAGGCATCTGCTCGCTATCTCATAAAAGGATTCTCAGGAAGGCTTCCATCGAGAGAAAGAACATTAGATAAAGTGTGTTGCTTCAGAAGGGGATTACTTCGAAGGAGATTAAATGGCGAATTGATATGTGCTGTAGTTTTAATTTATAGCAACAGTTAGGATACATTCTGCTCAGACCTCGTATATAGAAAAAAAGCGTCAATTTAAAATGACAAGAGGTATATATAAGGTAATTTTCTTTATTTCTTTCGATAATTCATACGATCCTGGCGTCAGTTTGAACTAACACCTTTTTTTCCAGATATCTAAATTATAAACTATAATTTTTGAAAATTAACATGGAACCTAAATATTTATCTGAAATCAATAAAATAAGAACTTTAATAGAAATGCTCACAATAAGAACGCAATGTGACATTTTAAACTGACAATAGGAGAATATATCATTATGAAACATATATCTATATTTTTTAAGGTTTTACTGAAATTTTATTTAAGTTTACACATGTCCTCCATCATTAGCAATACAAAGGGTAATACGATTTTGCAGTTCACGGAAAATATTTGCCAACTGATAATGCCTGAAATCACATTAGTTATTTTAGCTATACTTAAAACTAAGTACATTAAACATTATAACAGATTATTTCTATCGCAGATACAAATAAAATTATAAATTCTTTAAAGTGCACCTGAACTTTATAGACAGTCGGTATATATATATATATATATATATATATATATATATATATATATATATATATATATATATATATATATATATATATATAATCGGCCTAAACAGTGGGGAAATTATGAAAGAATTAAAAGTCCTACCAGGATTCATTACTGAATGCAGAAATAGAGCTACACATATTTTTATTGTTCAAAGTACAGTTCAATATTTTTGTAATATCCTCGGAGAATACCAGTAAGATAGCTTTAATAATTTATATATATATATATATATATATATATATATATATATATATATATATATATATATATATATATATACAATAATAAACCTTATATATAGTGGGTAGTTACGATGATTTGTGGTTTCTTCTTGCACAATACTTATATATATATATATATATATATATATTCAATCATATATTATATATATATATATTCAATCCTATTATATATATATATATTCAATCATATATTATATATATATATATATATATTCAATCATATTATATATATATATATATATATATATACATATTCAATCATATATATATATATATATATATATATATACATATTCAATCATATATATATATATATATATATATATATATACATATTCAATCATATATATATATATATATATATATATATATATATATATATATATATATATTTATATATTCAATCATATATTATTAAATATAACAGACAATGAAGGTCTATTATGTTTGATTATGAGTCGTTCTAAGTTTCGTATGGTGACTTTAGTTACGAGAGAAAATAATGACAAAAACTGTCCAACATTTGGATATTTTTTATTACACTTTTCCTCGATCTAAGATTTCGTCTCATATGAACCATCATCAGAGTGGATATTACATCAGCGATGTTTATCATCCAAGATGACATCCTGTCAGGTTTACATAGAAGCTTGCTATGCAACGATAACGGTCGCTGAACATATATATATATATATATATATATATATATTATAATATACCTCATATTTTGTGGATGCACGTGTTTGAGCGCACAGTTTGAATCTGCGATCACGGTGTCTTGGGACTTTGTACTAGCACAACTATTGATAGCTTTTGTAGAAGTTAATCTACGAAATTTCATTCACATCGCTTGAGACCCTCCATGGTATTGCTTTCAACCACATTTCAACATTTCAGCGCACCGGGATCGTCTCCCCAGGTTGATTATTTCAAGAAATTACAAATGGGCTTTTGTGAAATTCGAACTCCAGTCTTAATAACGTTTTAATTATATTATGTAAAATTAGACACCGTTTCCTGCTTGAGTCTTCAGGCCATGTTTGTTGTGTTTTTGCTTAACTATTTATACATGTTGGTCAATGATGTATGTATAGCTGGCCACTCGTATTCCAGGATACCCATCTAATAGGGCGTCTAGCCAATCCCTATTGCAGACGCATGTTCAAGCGCATTTGTGTTTATTCAACATCCACAGAACCCACACGTGTTTTATACTGCAACTATGCTGAGCAGACCTTACTTACAGTTTCTGGGAAAGAGCGTGAACAACAATTTGAACAAGGCCAGCAAGCTCAAGCTCTCGGCCACAATGACTTGTTAATTCATGCTAGCACAGCTATCGACGGCACCCAAGCGTTCCGTCTACCCAATTTGACTCACAAGGCTTGTGTCAACCAATGGTATGTTTTTCAAGCATTTTTCCAAATGTGCCGCACGTCGGGATCGAGTCAGATAACATCAGGAAGTTTTTTTTCGTGACAAATCGTCCATGGTGAGATTCGAACCCGGGTCTCATTGTCAGAATGCAAACGTTCTAACCAATATCAATGGTGTATTATGGGTAATAAGGTCTATTGTATTCTCCTTACTGTAAACGGTAACGGTTATGTTTTAAATTATTTTATAGTCGATTGAGTAGGAATAATTGTGGATCCGAATTCGATTATTTATAGTTTTATCTTCTTTTTACTTGTTTTACTACTAATTCCACTAACTCTGATACTAAAAACTTTTACCATGTAAATATAGCATGTCTTAAAACTATATTTTCATCATAATTACATAATTATCTAACTCATAAGTTACCCACGAATTCATGAATATATATTATTTTAATTGCTGCCTATATTCTTCTGCAACTCACAATTTTTGGAATGCAACTGCCAACAATATAAATATATTTTTATTTAAAAAAATCTCTAACAATATTTATTCATCGTACAATTACCAAGAATATATTTTATCTGTAGTTGAAGGCATACAATGACGTTCAAAATATATCTAGTTGAAACCATAAAATTGCGTTCAAAATATTTATATTTCAACATTAAATAACAGAGCTTGATATGAGACTAAACAAAAATTAACCAGACAACCAACATGAAAGAATTCTTCCATGACATTAATATCCGACATTTTCTTAAAGAAATCAAACTGTATTTCAAATGATAACTTAAACAAAAGTGCAGCAAAAAACAGACATACATCACCGCCTCTAGAAATTAGTTCCGCACATATATGTATATGCACAAAAGCCGAGTATCATGTATTCAAATGTGAACGCAAAATAACCTCCATCATATTTTTATCACTTCAAAGTCTCCAAGAAAATTAAATTTCGGCATTAAATGACCAATGAGGAGTTGATATGCCATTAAAGAATCAAATCAAATCTATACTCTTTCATATATCGCTACTCTTTCTATTCCTCATTTTCATCCATCTTCCTTCAAGTCTGTCCATCCTTTCTCTCTTTTTTCTATATTCTTCTTCTCCATCGTCATTTTTCTCTCTTCTCCACGTCTGACCAACACATATTTTATATAACACTTTGGCTCTTTGTAACTTTCTCCATTTCATTTTTAACATTTTATTCAATAAGCCGGCAAATTTCCCCATTACGCTTTTTTCTCTTTTGAAGCCAATATGTCTGTCCCATTTCGACAAAATGGCCGGAAGACGAAAGTCAAACAACAAACAATTTGCTTTCATTGTCCTGCGTCTCTGTCAGCCTATTAAGGATGCATGATGTAGTAGTTATCAAATATTTCCAAGAGGAATTCACATACTACATTATTCTCTGCGACATAAAAAAAGCCCTACAGGCCATTCTATTGTATTTTAGACGAGGGGGGATACAGGGAGCGAAGAGTAAATTGTTTGCTACTCAAAGAAGTTAACCGCCTTTCTTTGTGCATGAAGACATCTCTGAATCTCGCTTGTTTTCTTTTTACAGCGAATACTTATTTCTGCTTCATCATTTAATGGATACCTCAGTAACAACAAATGTCAGCATTAAATTCGAGAGCTCATCAAAAGCAGTAAATAGAAACAACCGTCTATATTTCTGGGCTCAAGACAATTGTCTCCAGTGGTTAGAACACAGGACTTTAGGAATTGAAGCGCCGTACTAGATTGGTAGCTAGACCTCATTAAAAATTTGAAATGGTTAGAATAGAACCATGAGTTCTATTCTAATCGTTTCTTCTCATGCACTTATCTCTTGTGAAATATCTCTTATAGCCTCTTGCTCCTCAGTCAATCTTGATCTTCGCATTTATACGCAATGTCAATTCTTATCTACTGTCTTCTTGATTCTTGTTCTTTTAACTGTTCTCTCTTCATAATATGGTTCTTTCACATCTTTTCTCACTTAGTAAACCATTTGCGTCTTAGTGGCTTTATTTCTTTGCTTGCGGGGAAATGATTAAAGCGATTAAATTCATTAGAACACAGGACTTTACGGAGTTAAGCCCAATACTAGTTTGTCAGCGAGGCCTCATTATTTTAAAATTAAAATGGCGATATGTAACCGTACGTTCTATACTGATACTTTCTTCTCTTGCTCCCCTCGCTTGTGGAACTCTCTTCGGGATTCTTGCTTTGCAGTCAACTTAGATTTAAAAAAAAAAAATTAAGCACAATATCATTCGTTATCCTCTGTTTTTTTTTTATTTCCTGTTAATGTTTTTCTTTTTCTTATATTCTTTCCTACTCATTAACCCCTTGCATCCCAGTGTCATTTCCATTCTTGGGGTGAGATGATTAAAAAAAATCAAGGTGGACTGTGTAAACAGTTTTTTCTTTCATACCGGCCGGTAATATTGTATAGCCCCCCCCTCATGCTGGGAGATCAACGGCGCAGATTTAATTATAATGTTACATATCTTGGCGGTGTTCGTTAGATGTTTTGGTTCAGAGATGAAAGAAATTTAACATGGAGCATTCTAACTTAACACTTATTAATATCGACATGTACTAACCATCCCAGTGGTGGTCGTTCCCCCTCACTGGGAAGTCATTTCACGCTCGAAAGTGAACACGTTTACATCGCTTGACGGTCAATAAACAAGTCGCTGAACAAAAATTCTCTATCATTCCTACGCTAGCTCAGACAATCAAAATCGACTTCCTAAATAAGTCTTCCATCTGACCTCAAAGGTTAATATCCGGTAGGCGGAGACGAGATACGGAGCCGAGTTCCTGCATCTTTCGGAGTGGGTTGTTTCACGTCCGTCCTGCATGTGTAATATTTTGCAGGTCTTAAGCCGGTTTAAAATGACATTGGAAGTGCAAATACAACTAGGCATTAATGGCGGTACATGCAGCTGAGCATCAAACACACTGAAATATATATATATATATATATATATATATATATATATATATATATATATATATATATATAAAATATATATATATATATATCTTTATTATTAGGCGTATATATATATATTAGGAGACGTGCTACACGGTATAAGGGAATATCGAGACAGGGTAGTCGAACTGTTATGGATAGGAGTTGAGAGTCGCTGGCGCATGCGGTGGGGTGCATGGATAGGATTTTTTTTCTTTGCTTTTCAGTTACTGATTGCCATTATTTGATTAATTTTTTTTAGCGCTTACTCACGGTTTTATTTCAATATTAAAGACTAATTGCGTGTTTATTATCAATGGAATCAGGGAGATAGTGTCGTAGTAATAATAGTCTGGAAATTAAGGGAGTCGATGTTAGTACTAATTGGGTAGATTTATTTTGAGAAATATTTATCAGATTTTAAATATATGAATAGGTTACTTAATTGAGTAGATAGCATAATTATTTCTTTATTTCTTTATTGTTATTAGGCCATCGAATTATTTTAATCGGTAAATGACAAAACGGGGAAGGAAATCTAGATAAATTAGTATGAGTTAATTTGTAGTGAATGGGTTCGTGAATTAAAGTAAATGGCCGATAGAAGTTATGTACGTGTGTCAATACATGTGTGTGTGCGTAGTTACATTTATGTGTGGATGCGGGAACGTACATACGAGTATCGTGTGTGTGCGTGTGTAATTTTGTTTGAATAAGCGTATAAGGTAAGCGTTACAGATTGACCTGATACTTAGAATAGCAAATTTCTTTATAGAAAGTGCTCGTATAGGATATATTTGGTTTGGGTATGCCTGTAGGTTTAAATATTTAGTATGTAAAACATGGGCTTAAACAATGCAATAAAGATACCAGCTCACCTCCTTATAGATCCCGGAAGTAGTAAATCTAAACCGGATGAATTAAAAAGACAACAGTATATAGTAGAAGAGTGTGAAAGCCCTGTTTTCATTAGCTGACGCTGACTGACATAGGTCAATAAGAACGGTCGATGTCCGGCCTTGCTAGTTCTTATGTTTACTGTTTTTTTTTTTGCAATGTCGCGGTGCATAGCACGACGCTTTCAAGTTGAGGGCCTGACTCGTCTAGAATCAGGTCGGGTTGCTGTTGAAGCCGATATGATGCAAAACTCGAAATCGGCTATCAGAACAGTGCATCACTGAAGACCACCCCTGATGCACCTAAAATGTATAATTTAACTCTCTCTCTCTCGCTCTCTCTCTCTCTCTCTCTCTCTATATATATATATATATATATATATATATATATATATATATAATACTTTGGCTGCAATCCTAAGTTTCTAAGTTGAACAACCTGGAGCTATTTCGTTTACGCTTTGTTACCTCTCTTTTCCATTGATGTTTTTAGAACACTTTCTTACAGTTATTTTGAAGTGCAAGAGCGAAATTTTGAAAAAGTTCTCCAGTGGTGAGTGATCAAAGGGCAAAAGACCCTGCGCACATTACAGATGATACAAATACAGGAGCTGCTGTTAAACTATCTTCCATGCGGAGCTCTGAGATGTACAACATGCTAGGACTACTTCAAGTATGCTGACACCTGGATCGTCTCCGACTGCCTGTAGAATGTGTTCGTCATTCTCTGGCGTAAGAGCGGATTTCGGTCTTCCTCAATCCGTAATTTGGGGTGTCACCGATCCTATCTCAGCAACGCAACGATAAACGGCAGAAAAGTTTTGATGACTTGGCTGCCTTCGGTCTGTAAAGGCATTCTGATACAGACGTGTAGCCTCGCGCCCATTACCATTCTCGCGGCCGTATGTAAAAAATCATGTCTGCCTGCTCACGATATGAATATTCCTCCATTGTTAAACGGAACACTTCCTATTTAACTCACTCCTACACACGTTAAGGGTTGAATACAGCGTAGCCATAAATGTACACGAATGGCAAATGTAACCTAGTCTAAATGGCAACAGAGCGTCTACTTAAATTTAATAACTTAAAAACGAATGATTTACAGACTTATATTTATATGGAGTTTTATCCTTGTTTTGGTGGGAGAAAACCGTCCCAAAATTTGTAAAAATTATTTTTGATACACCGTATATATATATATATATATATATATATATATATATATATATATATACAGGCACGCACACACACACACGCACACACACACACACACACACATATATATATATATATATATATATATATATATATATATATATATATATATATATATATTGGACAATAAAAAAAAAAAAATTAAAAAATTAAAATCTTCAGACACACTGGGTTGTAGATTAATATTCTTTCGTTTTTTTATTATTATTCCATTTAGATTCCTTGACTAGTTTCGGCCGAAATGGCCATCATCGGGAGGAGAAATATTTCTGCTTGCTGCTAGCACTAAACTACAGAAATGAATATATATATATATATATATATATATATATATATATATATATATATATATACAGACACACGCATATATATATATATATATATATATATATATATATGTATATATATATATGTGTGTGTGTGTATGTGAGTGTGTGTGTGTGTGCGTGCGTAAAAAAGTAATTTTACTTTGTTTATCCGACAGCTTCTATTAATTAAACCTTATTTATAGTGGATGCCCTTATTTGAGTAGACGCGCCGTTTATTTATTAAACAGCATATTTATTTAGTTTTGTCCATCGGCCTGATTATTCTAAAAATCTTATTAAAGAAAAATAGGCACTCTCCGGAAGGATTCGCACGTGTGAACCAC
Source organism: Acanthosepion lycidas (assembly GCA_963932145.1). Taxonomy (NCBI): domain Eukaryota; kingdom Metazoa; phylum Mollusca; class Cephalopoda; order Sepiida; family Sepiidae; genus Acanthosepion; species Acanthosepion lycidas. Next base: position 106,761,557 of record OZ010585.1, read on the forward strand.
CTTAGCAGGAGAAACCGTCGTTAGATCCGACTTGCTTATGCCGATTCAGCTACAAAGGTGAATGATGCCTTATAAACGACAATGTCATTTGAGTATCACATTTTCAAAGCCCTCTTTTCTCATTACGTACCTGATGTGGGCCCGAAGTAGGGACTACGGAAGGAAAGCACGGAACACGGATTAGAGGTAACAAAGATATATTAAACAAAAAGGTTACAAATATAGTGTAAGTGTAAGCGGAGCTTACTATGGGCTAGTGTCCAATATTCGTAGTCGTACGTGGCTGATAATAGGGTATTAGAATACTCTCTCCCTTTCCTCCTCTTCTCCTAGAGTGTTATATCGCATACTTTATATAGTCCTGGAAGAGTCCATGTTTTAGGTATGTTACGGTCTCACAACAGTACCCTAGTAATTTTATCCGTTTCTTTCTGATGTTAAGTACAAGTATTCGTAGCGACGTCGCTTTTTGATCCTTCGATGTCGGCTCTTCTTATCATTGCGAAGCAGAATTCGCCAAGCGTTGGATTGTTCACCCACTGACAGGGAACGTGAGCTGGGTTTAGACCGTCGTGAGACAGGTTAGTTTTATCCTACCTTCTCTAGAATATCGGCGTTGCTTTCGTGGTCAGTCGATGGTATTCTCAGCATCCTTCTTTGGCATCCCATTTCTTTTACCTCAAGTTACTTCTACATCTGTTAGGCGATGGTACAGTATTCATTGCCATATAAGAGTATCGATATTAGTTACAGTTCAGTACACTTTTTGTTTTACACATGGCAGAATGGATAAAGGCGTTGGTTAGCTCCAGTCACAGGACCCAAAGAGCGTGAGTTCAATACCTGGTTAACGCAGTGGAGAACTTGGAGAGGGAAATTAACAGGAGATAACTGATAACTGACATCCATTAAACATGGCACGTGGAACTAAAACAATCTACCCCAGTGAGCGAAATAAAGGGTTCAGTTCAACATTCCAACAACCTGAAGAACGTGGGAACGTACAGCGGCCGAAACGTTGTAATAAATATGGCGACAAAGATGAGGACAATAGTCCGAATAATATTGTGTACATAATACCTCATCTCAGAAATATTGACAGATACTGAAGGGCTGAAACTCTGTAAAAAATATGGCAGCAAAGATGACGACAAAAGTCCGAATAATGTAAATAGTGTACATAATACCTCATCTCAGAAATATAGACAGATACGTTTTGTTTTGTTTCTAACGAAATTTAGATGTTTCTTAATATTTTACTTAGCTTTTGCAAAGCATTTTTCGTTAACGTAATGCGTCTTTGAATTTCGAGGTTGGTTTTTTCGTCCTTTGTTAAGGGACTGTGTAATTCGCGTGTGTGGCTGTTTCTTTTGCTGTTTGAAAGTGCGAACGATTGCTTCAAAAACTTCAAATCTAAATTTGTAACTAATTTTTACATTATATTTTCAGACAACAGTCGGTCAACAGGGCGCGGCTATCAGCGTTTGGGACAAAAAGATGCCGACACTGATCGAAAATCAGACACAGAAGAAAGTAACGAAGAATCAGAAGAATCAGACTTGGAGGAAGGATCTGACAGTGAATTCGGTAAGTAATTCTCCTCATAAATTATCAATTCTGTGATGTTCTAAAGAAAGAGCCATAAAGAAAATATTAATATCGTTAACTACTGGTGATATTGGCTAAGATTTTCCACCTGTCTTCCCGCTTACCAGGGTTACGCTTTGTTTATATATACACAATGGACACATGCAGAGGGTGTTACATTTTTGACTGACTGGATGACTAGCATGAATGGAAATAAGATAAAAGTAAGTAGAATCGGATTCATGAGCGTGTATGTATCTCAATGAGAGAAACAATGATATTTACTTACCACTTCAAGCCGTGCGAGTCGCCATATTCCTTATCAGGGCGAAAGCGTTGCTACTTTTACTTCCTTTGTTTATGGAAGAGCGTAGATTCCTGATGAACCGGAAGTTATCTGCGATTGAACTATAAATTGCCAAGAGGAGCCGCTGTGTGTGAGTATAAACGAGACAAATTGTAGCAGACGGATCAATATTGGCTGGGTCACTGTTCAGAGGAGGCATGTTGAAAGACCAGAAAACCCCTGATGGACCTCCGTTAAAAATATCATTGATGACGAGTTCCAAAGAATCAAAAAGGTTTTTTTCACGAAATATACATACATTTGCCTTTATTATTCGGCCTTTTCATCTGGAGAGGATGAAAAACGATATACCAAATCCCGAAGGAGGATTGGAACAGCGAATGATGCCTTCAAAAAATTAAGCAAAATATTAGGAAACTGGAAAGACAACAGTACTGGACATTTATGCAGTATCGGTAGTCTTATATGGCAATGGATGCTGGACAATATCATCACATGTAAAGGAGAGACGAAGCAACAGAAATGTGGTTCTATAGGAAGATGCTGAGAATAACGTAGACTGAAAATAGGATTAACGATTAAGTTTTAGAAATAAAAAGGAGATTTATACATAACACCAGAAGAATGCAGATGGAATTTCTAGGGAACAGAATGAGGAAAGTGGGCTTGGAAGATTTAACATTCACATGACAATATCGAAGGCAAGAGTGACAGAGGAAAACAGCGCATAACCTGTCTAAAGTGTTTGTGTAAATGGTTGGAAGAACTGGGATTAGGAGAGATATGAAAATGGTACAATTTACTAAGAGCTATAAAAGACATTAAGTTGTGGAGTGCCATGATCTCCCACGCACAGAACGGACAACGGCACATAGAAGAATATCTTGAGCAGGAGTCTTAAACCCAAGAATACAAAAGAGCTACAGCCTTTCGAGAGAGAGAGAGGTGCAGCTGGCTAGAAACAGTTCAGTTGCCAGGATATTTCGAGTAGCGAGGCAATCAACTCCAATGCATTAATTCCAGCCATTAACTTCCACTGGAAGCAACGTATTTCCCACTTATTAAAATGTTTCATTCCATTGACAGATAGAGATGAAGAAGCAGTTTTGTGGGTCGGGTTCATGTTTTCATAATAGGGTTTGCCGAATTAATTTCTTTTCATAAATATTTAAAAAAAAACCCCAAAAAACCCTGAAACTTTGAAGCAAAGGACATTTATACTTTCTCGTCAGGTAAATGGGGAGGTGGAATTTTCTTCTGTTACCGGGAGAGGAGCTAGAACAGATATGGATGAACTTAAGATTGATTGTTGCTAAGTGCGTTAATTTCAATTAATATATTGCACACACACACAGACAGACACACACACACACACACACACACATATATATATATATATATATATATATATATATATATATATATATATGAAGAAAAATATTTTAAGGTGTGCTATATTATGGGATAATGTGCTCAATATCAGAGATAGAGCGTATGTAAATATAAAAGTGACATTGATATATATATATATATATATATATATATATATATATATATATATATATATATATATATCTTGTTAAATACAACAGGCAATGAATGTCTATTATGATTGATCCTGAGGCGTTTTCAACTTCGCAATGTTGCTTTAATTTCTCGTGAAAATGAAGACAAAATTTTCCAACACTTGGATAGTTTTTATTCAGCTGGTATTTGATCTAAGGCATCGGCTCACATGAGCCATCTTCAGAGTGATATATATATATTATAATTATTTAAAAAAAAATATGAATCCTTCGCTAAATAAGAGTTCTCAAAAACGAGAGCCGAAATTTTCGCTTGAGGATGAAACAGGGCTAGATACATTAATTCAATTTAATTTTAATAATTATGTTGAGGCTTATGTAGCGAAGGAATCATAATTTTTTTTAAATAATTATAATTTAAGCTCTACTTTTGTATAGAGCACTGTTTGTTTGTTTTTAAATAAAAACAAAAATACTAAAGAACACCGGATTATTTACCTTACGTGTTCTTTCCTATTTTTCTACATATTTACACACACACACACACACACATACATACATATATATATATATATATATATATATATATATATATATATATATATATATATATATATACAAAAGTAGAGATTGAGGTCAACTTCAGGGGGTATAGTCTGTTTCATGATATCCTGAACATTTTGATAAAGTATAAAACAGACTGTCGCCGGTAGGTACTGGCCTCAATCTCAATTTCATATTTAAATACGCTCTATCCCTGATATTGATCGCTTTAACACATAAATATATCATACATTAACACTATATATAAATATATATATATATATTTATATAAGTGAATATTGTAGTCAACATTCCGAGATGGCAGACTGTTACTGTTTCATGCTAAACCCAATCAGTAGGCCTGAGATTGCGTCTAAGATGAAACAGCCTGTCGCCTCTGAGTGTTGACTCCAATGTCAAGTTTTATATTCACATACGCTCCATCTCTGATATATAGCACTTTATCCCATAAATATAGCACACCTTAAAAATATATTTCTTCATACACATATGTATGCGTGTGTGTGTGTGTGTGTGTGCATGCATACAGATAGGTAGATAGATACATAGACATTTTGTTGCAAAAATTTATTACGTTTTTGACTTCGTTGTCAGTCTCAATATTTATAAATATGGATTTAATTGCATTAATTCTTAATTTAAATCGTTAATCTTCTTTGTAATTCAATAAACATTAATAATTCTTAATTTTAAAGATCAATTTTGTTTGCAAGTCAATAAACATGAATAATTCTTAATATCAAAGATTAATCTTTCTTAATGCGGGACAATGTCCTCAACGAGGCAGCAGAGATGTGGTTCCACAGAAGGATACTGGGGAAACCAATGGAGGGGGCATGAGAATAACGAGATTTTACTTAGAATCTGATAAGAGATAAAACGAGGAAAGTGGGCTTGCCGAATTTGACACTCACAGGGCGTATCGAAGGGAACCGGTTTCAAGATAAACAGAGCAAACAACTTAACGGTTTTGTGTGAATGAGTGGTCGTAAGTGAAGGTGGAAAGAAAATAAACAGACAAATATTACTAAAAGAATTAAAAGTCGTGGGGAATCATAAAACTCCTGTGAGGCCTTGAACGGACATGGTACGTAGAAGAATCTAGTTTTACACAGAACCTATAGGAGCCAACTATTTGAAACAATAAACAGGAACGAGAAAAAATTCATGAAATCAGATATGACATTTTGATTCTATTTTTAAAGACTGACTGACATTTGTTGATATGCAACTGTATGCATTTGAAATATAATTATATATTTCGGAGCAGCTGTATATGCAGGATGGATACCAAAATTGGCTCGTAGGCCATATATCGTACTAATTAGCCGTATGGTTAGATGAGCAATTCCCTAATTCCTTGTGTGAATAGTTAACGTTACATCAGAAGAAATTTATAATATGTTTCTATTGCTGTAATAGTAAATAAGCCAATTTAGGTATTGGTATAAGAGTTTTAATTCGATTTTTTTAATACTTTTTGAAGTGTAATTTCATCCTTATGAACGGAATATGAAGAGAATGACGCTGAGTCAACACTGCAGAGGTGGTATGGCTGATCCGAGCAGTGAACGTCTGGACGTATGAAACCAAGGAATGAACAGCTGCTATGAACCTAGCATGTAACTTCCTCCTTATGAATGGAATATGAAGTAAATTACGCTGAGTAAACTCTGCGGAGTTGGCATGGCTGTTCCGAGCTGTGAAAGTCTGGACTTATAGAACCAACGAATAAACAGCTGACATAAATGTAACGTATAACTTCCTCCTTATGAATGGAATATGAAAAGAATGACGCTGTGTCAACACCGCGCTGGTGGCATGGCTGTTCCGAGCTGTGAATGTCCGAACTTATGCAACCAAGGAATGAACAGCTACCATGCCATGAATGTAACATATAACTTCCTCCTTATGAATATGAAGGAAATGACGATGAGTTGACCTTGCCGGGGTGAGGGCTTTGCGGTTCGTAGCTCTGAGAGTCTGGACTTGTGGAGCTAAGGAATGAACATCTGCCACGCAAATAGCGTTATGAAGGCTGCATTTCATTTGAGGGAAAGGAGCTTTAAAGTGAAAAACAACTCAATATCCACAAGACTTAAACGCTTTTGATAAAAAAAAATATATTTACATTTCACGTGCTATTTGACTAGAGACTCTTCATCGGTAAATCCTTTAAAATATATATATATTGGCGGCGGTGCAAAAAATTCTTTCATGTTTGTATGTCAAATAAATCGACAGATACGAATAATACGCACTTCCTTTTAAACCTTTGAAATCGTGGGTCGCGCTGTAAAGCGAAGAAACCTGGGAACGACTTATATAATGAAACGGCAAAGGCATAGTCCCATCAATAAAATCCGATCCGAGATGCACTCTCTTAGTAGACTGGAGTCGTTTTCCGCTAGAAATCGATCCTGAAGCTGTAATAGAAAATTACATTCCAATTCACCGGACGTCATTCATCAAATCTGTCACCGCATGATGCAACGAACTCTGGGTAAGTTTCACGCTCCAGTGACGTGTTAACAACGCAATATAAGAGTAAATATGCGTGGGAAAGAAAACCGGATTCCATGACAGGAAAAATATGTTTGAGCAAGAAGTTCTTAAATACGAGCTCTGATCCCAAAAATGTCGAAACTGTTGCCATGGTACCAGGGGTAAAGTATGCAGAGTCAAGATGCTTGGCACCGACTGAACTTCACACACACACACACACACACACACACACACACACACATATATATATATATATATATATATATATATATATGTGTGTATAAATTCAAATATATATGTGAAAAGACAATATGAATAAAGCCAATACGTCATTTTATCAATTCGTAAATTCGTTTCGTTCCCTGAGGAATTTTGTCAAGTTATATACTGTAGGGTGTTCTTAAATTTAAAATGTTTAAAACTTAACGATATTTTTCCTCTTCTGCTATTTATAAATACACGTTTCAAATTAGTTTCCTTACGTTTGCTTTCATAATGTCCTGCTGGTAAAGAAACGCATTGGGAAAGAAAAGTTTTCCTTTATATAGATCCAGGGTGATGATTTGTAACTTTGATTTCTGGTATCACCAAGTCACATGGATCAAATCAAGTCATCGGGTTGGTCAATGTTATTATGGTCAGTTGGTATTACGGTATTATTTTCAGAACCACTAATATAATAAGAAGCCATGGAGTAATCGATAGCGGCTCGGATTGAGGAATCGGAGAGCCGACTGCGAATTCCAGTCGAATCCATTACATTCACTTACGTGCTAATACCCTTGGGAAAGGTATGAATCCTCTTCTTCTTCATCCAGCTATGGGTAAAATAGCAGGATAGACTGGGTTCTATAGCCTTGGATGGCAACTGGTCTAGGAGAAGGACAACTCTGAATTAAAAAACTGCGGAGGGTCGTTTGGGAACATATAAGCTGTAAAACGTCCGTAAGCCGTAGATATCAACCGTAGTATTCCCAGTATTGTAGTTTGGATCATGGTCTGTCCCTCTTCAACAGTCATACATTTTGTCTTATATATCAGAAAGCTGACAATATATTTTTACAGAAGAATGTGGCTGACGGCACAAAGGCGACCTGGAGAGGAATAGTCGAATGTAAGTTCAATGTCTGGTTTTTCAATGTCTAGCCGGTCATTAATGACGAACCTCATTAAAATACCTAAAAAAACAAAAACAAACTAGAAACGACCCATCATGACCAACCTGAATGTTCGTTTATCGCAATGAACGGATGTTCTACCAAGGAGGCTTTGTGCCTTTGAACACCTATTGACGCCTAAATTCACCCGCGATCTCAATTGGGACGAGTATATACGATCTATCGCTGAAGATGCGTAAAATGGCTAATTACCTGTAGATCTATATGATTGCTTATGCTATGCTCTACCTTTTCAAGAACCAGATCAAGACTACACTGGAGTATTGTTGTCATATCTGGGCTGGAGATACCCAACTTCTGTTTCCAGTCCAAAGGCATCTACGCGGCCCTATGGGTGATTGATTATTTTTTCTGCTATAATACCTTTCTGGGAAAAGAAACTTTGCAAGCCTATCGCTATATTCATGGAAAATGTTCAACACCCACACAACACTTTTTTTTGGTTTCTAATGAAATTTTCCTGTTTCTTAATACTTTGCTTAGCTTTTGGAAAGGATCTTTCAGTCTTCCAATATATATTCGGATTTTGGTGTCATTTTTCGCAGATATTTCATTTTTCATACTCCCTTGTACAGTGAATGTTTCCTTATAAATAAACCGCTAAAATTATCATTACTGTTAGAGAAGAGGAGATGCTATGCTTTGGCCCGACACCGATGGTCAGGGTGTGACGTAAAGTTTAACTCGAGTAGAACTGGCTGCTCAGTCAATGAATGCCGAATGTTTTCTTATAAATAAACGCCTAATATTAGCATTAGCATTACCATTAGAGATGAGGAGAACAGATACTACACTTTGGACCCAATCCGATGGCCAGGCAGTGAAGAAAAGATTAACACGAGTAGCATTAGCTGATAATGAATGCCGAATGTTTTATTATAAGGAAACGGCTAATATTACTATTACCATTATAGATGAGAAGAACAGATACTACAGTTTAATCCTAGCCCGAGGGCCATTCAGTGAAGAAAAACGTAATGAGGAGCACTAGTTGCTAGGTCAATGAATGCTAGATATTTCCTTATTAATCATATTATTGTCAGTTTATGATAGTAATTATCATAAACTGACAATGCTATGGACAGAACTTATACTAACAATCAGAAAGCGACAGTTTATATTTTGGCAGACATAATGAAGAAACAAAGGATATTGAAAGCAAGAGGAATTGGATTTAACGTGTCACCGATTTAATGAGCTTTTGGAAAATATATAGCAACATAGATTAAAAGGGAAATCATAAAGAAGTAAACGTTACTTAGTGACAAACGAAGGACTCTGTGGTTAGTCACGATTGTTCAGGCCCTGAAAACTGGGAGATGATTACAAGCGTAATTTCAGACTTATCTAAATTATTTATATATAAAGAATATCTACTGCAAATTTTCTATAAGTGCAGGAAATCAACTTATATTTTTGGACATTTTGAATAATAGAGAGCGCAATTATAGCAAAAAGGTTTTGCCTGATTTTTGTGCATATTACATGAACGGGCAAACTTCTCGGTTTTGAGCTGATGAGCACTCGACCGATATCCGATCGGTATCATTAGTCTTCTGATAATTAACTTTATTAATTGTCTTGGATTGGTTGCTTGTTGTAAACGATCGGGAAAATGGCGTTGTTTTGGCATCATATTTTTGCAAATATTTGATTAATCAATTTCTTCACATGGCTTTTGCTGTCATTAGGCATGGTCGACTTCGACTAAAGCCCGATATATATATATATATATATATATATATATATATATATATATATATATATATATATATAAATGAATTAGCAAATAATGTTTTATTATAATTATCAAATAAATAAATGATAATAATGATAATAACAAAGTCCTTCTTGATAGTAAGTTAGCTAGTACGTGCTTTACGCCATGCCATTACTTCAGATAAATAATGAACAATTCCGAGTTTATTGTGAGCTAAGACAGGCGAAAAGGGTAATTTAGAGATGCCGTTTCGTTTTAATGGAAAAAAGGAAACATAAATAATAAGAAAAAAAAAGAAAGAAAGATAGGGAAGAAATAGGAAGTGATAATCCTTTTAAATCTTCTTCTTAATCGATTTCGAATCTTTTTATTTGTACAATCTTACTTCTTTAAATAATGACCTGCATTCACATTTACGATGGTTATTACAATATTTTGTTAAAGTTGTTAAGCTCAACTGAGTGAATGCAGTGAGACATGCAAGGAGTTTATTCAATTATCAATTAAAAATTTTGATTAATTAGAGAAGTGAAATTGGAAAACCGTGACATTTTGATTGATACAAATAATAATAATAATAATAATAATAATAATAATAATAATAATAATAATAATTTCTATCAGTTAAATGACAATTCTCCTATAGGGCCTAGGGTCCATAGTTTGGACCCGGCTTTACAGGATGCAAAACAGGAAATCAATAATAATAATAATAATAATAATACTTAATCGAAAATGTTATGAAGGCATTTCTGACCTTAGATCTCTGGTTGGAATCCGGAAGAAATTTGTGAATACAACAGAAATCAACGATAATACTATTGCTACTCATACCACTATTATTATTATTATTATTATTATTATTATTATTATTATTACTATACATTATGTGTCCAAGGTTGTTAATATATATTTTGGTTACTTTACCTGTTAAGTGCCAAACGATCTTATTTAGTTAACGTCCCCTTTTATGAAAATCTCAATATGTCTTCATTTTGTTCTCAATGTTGTGACAAATAACTGCGACCGAGTCATGGTATTTAGGATCAGGAAAAGCACAGAGATTTTTTTTTTCTTCGACTAGACAGTGCAGAGAAAATATGCGTTAAAACTGAATATTTTCCAGATATTAGTAATGATATAACTCCTCTGCTGGTGTTATAATTCGTACCCGTTTCACTAATTGAATTTTTATTTCATAGTTGCTAATGGTACATCTTCATAAATTGTCTTATACATTATTATTCTTTTTTATCTACGATATCCTCTTTAGTACCTGATCGATCATTAGTTGATCGAGGTAACTTTTACTCTGTGTCCCCGTTCTGACATCGTTGAACAGGTTACATGACATGTGCAATCATGGCTGTCCACAACTTCCTATCTTCGTTGCTCTTTGTATCTTTTGCTAATTTACCATCTCTTTGTATTTCTTCTGCTATCGTTGAATAGTTTACAGGTCATGAGCAATCATGACCCTCCACAATTTCCTTTTTCTTTTTTGTTCTTTGCCTTATGAAAATGTTGATCCTTTACCGTCCTCTTTGTCACCGTCCTGCCATTGTTAAGCAAGTTAAAGAGCGTTAGGGGAAGAGGCTCTCCACAACTTTCTCTCTTTTAACTCCTTGTATTTTTTACCCTTTACCATCTACTTAATCCCACGTTTGCCATTTTAAATATATTACAAGACGAGATGAATCATGGGTCTCCACAGCTTCTTATCTTAATTGGCTTTATATAGATCTTGCTCATTTCCCATCGCTCTGAAAGTTTTTTTCTGCAAACATAAAAATGGTTACAGGATGTGAAAAATTATGGCTCTTTCCAACTTCCTTTCCCTTTTTTTTTCTCTATACATCTTTTTTTTTTTTTCATTTACCTTATCTTTTTGTTATTGTTCTGCTATTGTTAAGTAGGTTTCAGGAAGTGAGGCGACATGGTTATCCAGAAGCTTCTATTATTTTTTATCTAAGTACCTTTTGTGGCTTTAACATTTCTCTTTCTCTCTGTTCAGTTCATTTGTTTTCTCTCCGCGTTACTTTTGTTTTCATTATGAGTATTGAATTTTCTTATGCTTCTTTCCTCACTATCGGTCTAAGAAAAGTCAACTGTCTCTGATTTTAAATGCCTTTTTAGTACTATTTTCCTCTTAATTTCCTTGATCCTCAAACGTTCCATTCTTGGAATTTATCGGTAAAACCACATCACTGATGTTTCAAATCTCATCTTCATGTGCAAGGACAGCTTCCAGAATTCATTGCGATACACTACAAAGCGCATCAGAACTGTTTTATTTGTTTTCAAGGATATCTTTTTTTAATAATTTGCTTAGTTTCTGAAAGACTTCTTTATTCTTATATATTCGAGCCGATAGTTAAAATCCATGCACTTCCTTCTATTTTGCTTCCTTAATATGCACTTCGTAACTTTTTGTTGAGGGCCATGCATTCTGTTCTTCTTATATTCAATGGTTTACACTTTATTCTTCCTAAACTCGTGCAATTTTTTTCATTTTTTTTTGTGGGTGGAAATGCCATAGCAATTCCATTTTGACAAAAGATTCTGCACGGTGTTGATATCTTCCGCTGGACTCTCTTCAAGGAAATGTATTTACTTAGTTCATTGTGTACATCAATTTAAACCTGGCTGATGTATGACGTACAAAATCGTTACTTTGACGCAAAGCGAATTTACGGGGATCCAATGAAAGCGGATCTGAGGACTTTATAAGCAGATTTCAAAAGCCCAAGGTGTTAAACCACTCGGAATACTTTAAGTGTCACTGCTGAAATGGAAGCCACTTAAAATATGTCCTTGTTCATGCCCCATCTCTTTGCTGTTAGCCTGACTGATGGAATACAATTCCAGGAAAAGTTTAATATATTTTTAACAAAACGATTTTGAAACAAAACGCGCTCATACAGCTACTCGGCAGAATGAGTTCGGTTTTATAATGGCTACCAACTCCAAACTAGAAATCATGCATGGCATGCAGAGAATGAGAGCAAGAGTAAAGAGGCGTACCTGGTGAAAAAATATAGAGAAGGACGGGATCAAGATCAAGGCATCCGAAGATATCCATTGACATTTCATTTCAATATTTGAAGATTATAGCCATAAGGGAAGCAAGTAAGAGGAAGGAATTCCACTGTTGGGGAGTGTGAGAGAAGCCGTTGGAGTAGAAGAGGTTACTTTTAACTGTTTCAACAGTAAAAGGGTGGGGCCGACATGCCAACTTAATAGCACGCTTAAATTCATGCAGTTTGGGAACAAGTGAAAGTAACTCGTCAGAGCAGTTGCCTGTATTTTTAGAAAAGACAGAGGGAAGCCACATGACGTCTGCGAGAAAGTCTGCGAGAAAGTGACTGTAGACGAGATGGATCAAATAGTGCTACTTGTATCTGAAAAAATAGCTGTTATACTCAAAATAGTGATAATGACATATCTATTCGCACACTATTCTTAAAATCCAAAATATGTTTCAAAAATTCTATCCTGTGTCCTACAATGTTTCTGATCTTCATCAATGCTGTCCACGATGTCATCTGTTCACAACTAGGTACTTAAAGAGATGACACTATCATTTACTCCTGTCTCAGTAGCAAATTCGTCATATCTAACAAAGTAAATCTGGGAGATGCTTTCGTAAAAGACCTTCAATCAGTAGTTACTTGGGGCAAGAAATTGCTTGCAAATTTTATTGTCTCGAAAACAAAATAGCTTTCATCACAGAGAATCTTATGTGTCTGCCAGGAAGACTCCTAGAGAGAAACCCACTACGTCTTCTTGACACTGATATGAAGTCGAGCGACTACAACGAATCAATAGCTGCATCTACTGCAAGGAAAGTTGGTTCACTGTGTCGCACCAGAGAATAAAAAAAAAGAAATCAATTTATTTAATAACCCAATCAATGGCAGTCAGGCCTCTTATTGGGTGAATTTTAGATTAAAACGCACAAAAATAAACGATTCGATGTTTTTTTTTCTAAAACAAGAAGGAAATTCCACTCTGAGATTATCTTCCCAAGAACCGATACTTTTTGGAACAGGAGCCGACCAAGCGTACATACCTCCCCAAGCATTTTAATTACTTCAAGTTTATCGACAATTGTTATCTATCCGCCATATTCTCGTAATATTCACTTCCTGCTTCATTCTAATATGTCCATATGACATACATCATTCAGTAACTCTCTAATGTGAGTGGTAATTACTGGATAGGACGATAAACTACATCCGACAGCAAAGCCTCTAATTGAGAGATGGAAGCTTTTGAGGAGCGTGGAACTACTTCTTAATTGTTGTTGTTCCCAGGTCAAACCTGATTGTCAGGGTCTCATTTATGCGCAAATAGATATCCCCCCACCAAAATTTAAAAAACACTATGAATGCACAAAAATACAATTTTTTTCTAGGAACAATAACAGCAATACAGTTTTATATATAAAAATACAAACAATACCTATTTATAGCAAAATTACCAACAATACTTCCTCAGGTGATATTAGTGAAAGTAGCAACGTGGGTGGGGGCGGCGGTCCGGGCGATGTGAATAGAGTAAATAGTTACCTTATTTATAGCAAAATTACTAACAATGCATTTGCAATGGAATGTGTTGTATAGTAGAATTACTAACAATATATTTTACAACTAAATATATTTCTCTATATTTGATGGCATACAATTGCGTTCAAAATATATTTAATTGAAGCCATACAATTGTGCAAGAAATATTTAGATTTTGGTCTGATATAATTCGTAAGGTTTGATATAGCATTAAAGCAAACTAAGAAACCAACTAACTAGTCAACGAACTAACCAATGAGTCAACCAACCAACCAAACAGCTAACCAAACAGCCAGTTAACCAACAAACCAACAAACCAACCAACCAATCAACTACTCAACCAACAAACTAACCAACCAAACAACTAACCAACCAACTAGTCAACTAAACAACTAACCAACTAGTAAACCAACCAACTAACCAAAGCGAACCAACAAAATAACCAACTGACCGACCAACCAACCAATCAAGCCAACTAACCAGTCAACTAACCTATCAACTAGTCAACCAACCAACTAACCAAAGCCAACCAACGAAATAACCAACCGACCAACCAATCAAAGCAACTGACCAGCCAACCAACCAGCTAACCAAACACCCAGTTAACCAACCAACTAAAAACCAACCAATCAATCAACCAACCGACCAACCAAAAACCAACCAATCAACCAACCAACTAGTCAACAAACCATTTAGTCAACTAACTTGTTAACCAAACAACTAACCAACCAACCAAAGCCAACCACCAATAACCAACCGACCAACCAACCAACCAACCAACCAATCAAAGCAACTAACCTGCCAACTAACCTATAAGCTAGTCAACCAACCAAGTAACCAAAGCCAACCAACCAAATAACCAACCGACCAACCAACCAACCAATCAAAGCAACTAACCTGCCAACTAATCTATCAATTACTCAACCATCCAACTAACCAAAGCCAACCAACCAAATAACCAACCGACCAACCAATCAAATCAACTGACCAGCCAACCAAACACCCAGTTAACCAACCAACCAAGAACCAACCAACCAATCAACCAACCAACCAACCAACTAGTGAACAAACCAATTAGTCAATTTGATGGCATACAATTGCGTTCAAAATATATTTAATTGAAGCCATAAAATTGTGCACAAAATATTTAGATTTCGGTCTGAGATAATTCGTAAGGGTTGATATAGCATTAAAGCAAATTAAGAAACCAACTAACTAGTCAACGAACTAACCAATGAGTCAACCAACCAACCAAACAACCTAACAAAACAGCCAGTTAACCAACAAACCAACAAACCAACCAACCAATCAACTAGTCAACCAGCATACTAACCAACCAAACAACTAACCAACCAAACAACTAGCCAACCAACAAGTCAACTAAACAACTAACCAACTAGTCAACCAACCTACTAACCAAAGCGAACCAACAAAATAACCAATTGACCGACCAACCAACCAATCAAGCCAACTAACCAGTCAACTAACCTATCAACTAGTCAACCAACCAACTAACCAAAGCCAACCAACGAAATAACCAACCGACCAACCAATCAAAGAAACTGACCAGCCAACCAACCAACTAAGCAAACACCCAGTTAACCAACCAACCAAAAACCAACCAATCTACCAACAAACCAGCCAACTAGTCGACAAATCAATTAGTCAACTAACTAGTTAACCAAACAACTAACCAACCAGCCAAGTAACCAAAGCCAACCACAAAATAACCAACCGACCAACCAACCAACCAACCAATCAATCAAAGCAACTAACCTGCCAACTAACCTATTAGATAGTCAACCAAACAAGTAACCAAAGCCAACCAACCAAATAACCAACCGACCAACCAACCAACCAATCAAAGCAACTAACCTGCCAACTAACCTATCAACTAGTCAACCAACCAAGTAACCAAAGCCAACCAACCAAATAACCAACCGACCAAACAATTAAAGCAACTGACCAGCCAACCAACCAGCTAACCAAACACCCAGTTAACCAACCAACCAAAAACCAACCAATCAACCAACCAAAAACCAACCAACCAACTAGTCAACAAACCAATTAGTCAACTAACTAGTTAACCAAACAACTAACTAACCAACCAATTAAACAAAACCAACCACCAAATAGCCAACCGACCAATCAACAAACCAATCAATCAAATAACAAACCGACCAACCAACCATTCAAAGCAACTAACCAACCCATCAGCCAACCAACCAACTGTGTGTGGCTCTTATGCCTTGAATTAGATTAAAACACACAAGCGAGCCATCAAGAGACGATAGTTTACTGCACTTTTATTATTATTAAACAACAGCTGAACGTTTACTATTAAATACCTTTAAATACGTTTATTATCTAATACCACAATGTCCTCAGACTATTTCGACATTGTGTAATGTTTATCGAGCATGACTCGGTAGATTAGTTACGACTGGATGTTAAGTTCGATTATCACTGGATGGACCAAACTTTTGGCTTTGTGACACATTTAACGAACATTTTGAAATCCACCAGAATAGATTTATTGAATAAGAATTGTTAATGAAGACCAAGTTTTCTTTTCAATTTTTATGTCGGTATATTTCTTACTGAAATCATTCTTCTAATATTTGGCCTGTTTTCGAAAAACTTTTGTGTGATTTCTACAATGTAGGAAAAGGTATGAATCCATCTCTTCTCCAGCCACCAAGACAGACTGAGTCAAATAGCCTCGGCAGAAAGAAACGGCAACTTACTCGAGGTAAATCTTCTGCCTAGGCAGTCATAAATCAGAAGAAACATAATCAAGCGGGTGTCACGTGTGGCCCTTTAACTGAGTGAATGTACAAACAGATGGGTAGCTTAACTGCCGCTAATTACCGAGAGTGGAATCACCGATTCCCGTTCAAATTCTCCCTAGTTCAGTTCATTTTAGAACTAATACTCGCCGGAAATATGTGAATCCATTACTTCTTATTCAGTTATGGTTGAAATTATAGGTTAAACCCCCTATTTCTTTTTCTCTGGACAAGGTGTCACGATCAGAATTCAATACCGTGAATAAAGAAACCGGAAATAAAAAAGCAGTATTTTTTCCTGAAGATATGGCAATTCGCAGTTATTAAAGAAAGATCGTTAACATTTCGATCATACGGCCTGAGTTCAAATATCACAATGGTCGAATTAATGACGCCTGCGTTGCAGAATCTTTTCGGAAACACCTGACAATTGAGGTTGACCAAATTTCTTTATGAGTGAAATATTTCGAAGGTTTGTCGAAGGTTGTTTCCAGAATGTTGTCATAAGGGAAAATATAATTTTGCTAGTCTTGGTAGAGTAAGAAGTTGGTTACTCGCATCTGAAAAAAAAAATAAATAAATAAAACACTGACTGAAAAAAAATGAAAGAAACCACGTGAGTTCGCAATCTGCAACCGGGAGGCAAATATGACAAGATGATAGTAAATAATCTGTCTAGAGACATGGTCACCTACATGCAGACGGGACATGGCATTGCTTTCTTTCTTGTGGTTTTAGGCGTAAAACAAACTATACAATTAAGACTGCTAAAATATATCTTATTTGTTAAATAAAAATCTATTGTTAATATTAAAAGCATTTTTTAAATTTTCTTTTTGTACATGTTTTACTCTAATTGTAGGCAAATAATTAGGCTTATGTTACAAAATCTCATCGACGTGAATCTAAGCAGTGCTTTGTAATGTCAACGGTGCGAACCTGGCATTTCGGCTTCAGTCCTTTTCTCACCGCAGTAATGTAGCTTCCCTGCGTTTTTTTCTAGAAATACTTTCATGATAATTGTTCTGATTGGCTTTCCTCTGTGATATCTAGATTTTGTGAATTTAAGCGCAGTAATAAAATATTAACGGCAAGGTCTCATCATTTTACAAATGAAACAGTTATATGTAACCGTAAGTCTTATGCTAACAGTTTTTCTATTGCACTTCTCGCTTGTGGAACACTCTTACGGCTACTTGCTTTCCAGTCAACATGCATTTTCAAAAATTTAAGTGCAATATCAATAATTATCTTCTGTCTTCTTAATTCTTGTTCTTTTGTCTTCTCTCCTTAATAGTATACTTTTCGCATATTCTGTAACACTCAGTAATCTCTTGCGTCTTAGTGACTTTGATGCCTTGCTTGGGGTCAAATGATTAACAAAGAATAAGAGCAAATCAGACTACTAAAAAAGGACGTGAAAATCAGCATACAAAAAATCTAGTTTTATTTGAACAGCGATTACTGGTGCCGTGCAAAAATAAGCGTTCATCAACATCACCATGTAGGCATGAATATAGATTATTGAAAGATGTAAACCAATTGAGTGAAACATTGGTTCCCCGACTACATGCCAAGTTTCAGAAAGCTACTCTTTCCTTTTACTACAGGAATTGTTTGCTAAATAGAAGCCATACATTCCCGGCGGAGACGGCGCTTCTGTCACGCGTGCTGCTGATTTAAAGCTGATCGATTTAAACGTGTCTTGCAGTTAAAGTAAAGGATAAATTAATGGCTTCCACCAGTGTGGGCAATTCAAGCACTACGCATTTCATATTCTGAATATACACCTTGTATCTTTTAGTCTGTATACATCTGGTCTTTTGCTTCTACTACATACCTAGAAATACTTGACAATTTCCATAGAATCTGCAATGTTATCGATACTGACATGGCGTCACGGCTTCAGTTAAAATCCCACCGTAGAGTGAACAAATAAAAAGTTGAAAATCTTATCTTCCCAATTTCAATGAGGTAAACCCGTATAACATATATATATATATATATATATATATATATATATATATATATATATATATATGTATATATATATATATATATATATATATATATATATATATATATATATATAGCGTTTGATAAATTGTCGCCTAAATTATGCAAAAAGGAAAATAGAAAAGACAATTCATTTTAACAGATATATGTACCAAAATTACAGGAACAATATCTTGAAACAGTAAAGATTGAATTCCTTCAACAAAATCGCTACTGGCTTCAACCACGACCTCCAGACAACTTAGGAATATCTTGCGACTCTTCTGGAAAATCTCCTTGTTTATGTTGGTAAATGCTGTCATAATACTTGTTTTCAGTTCATCTTTGGTGTTACAAAGATATTATTGGTATCCCGCGCAAATGTGCTCTAGACATAATGATCAAATGGAGTTAGGTGGTTAGATATAAGGGGTGATATCATCGCAGAAAGTGTCTAATAGCCATTACAGGGTTCTCCTGCATGTGTGGTATGGTGCAGAGTCCTGTTGCCAGACATAAGGCCTTTCAGCAACTATGCTCTTGACCGAGGGCAGCACTATCTCCTCACGGCACTTGATGTAGGTTTCCGCGTTTAGTTTGAGGCCCTTACCAACAAATTCAGAATTTCTTTTCTTATTAGAACGATCAGCGTGAATTTTCCGAGCTGCCGTACCTTCTTAATCACCATTAGACTCATCCGAATCTTTCCAAATCCTCTGCATTGTCTTCAGATTGACACTCGAACACTCTGAAATGTTCGTATTGGAGGTTCCGGCGCGAATGCTAAGCAGTAGAACATGCCTTTTTCCAAAATTCTAGCGTAGTGAAATGCGTTATAGTACTCTTTTTCTCGCAGATGTTGCCCAACTGAACCTAACATTTTGTTCAGTCGACAAAATCAAAAACAAGCTGCGCGCATGCCCGAAATTAAAAAATATAAAATTCACACCACCAGAAATTTTCAAACGGTATGCTCTACTGTTCATATAATGTTTTATTTAGTTTTCATAAGTTTCTCCTATGTATTTTTGTGACAATTATTATATGCAATCGAGTAAATCGAAATGAAATCGGCTTGATTATATACAATAAATAAATCAATAAATTTCCAGCATCGCTAGTCGGTGAACATGCGTAGTCGCACCAAGGTAACAAATTTAGTCCGATGAAGTCATGAAGGACCAAACGCAAAACACGAACCCATTTTCCTTATCGTAATCTCATACGTAAATATATGAAAAGGGGGGGGAGAAAGAGCAAGTATAAGAGGAAAATACTCACCGTAAAGTTCGACATAATAAACAAAAAAAATGTCTAAATGGTTATCGCTCCTCGCTCCTCGATCCTCGCTCTTCATGACCAATTGAGGACAAAACCATATAACAATATGCACAACGACTAAACAAGATGTAGAAATAATTTCACCATAGAATCAGCAGTAGAAATCACAGGCATGTGACAGATACAGAAGCCATTTCTATCGATGACATAGAGCAGGCTGCTTAGACTTAATATAAATGGGCTCAATCACTCATATTTATTATAAGAGTATGGCCGTTGAGTATAAATGTAATCTGAAATTTTCACTGCCGACTGACGTCTGTTTCTCCATCATTTCAAGTCGTTGGGCATACACACAGACAAACACACACACACACACACACAAACACACACACACACACACACACAAACACACACACACACACACACACACACATATATATATATATATATATATATATTCCTCAATTGTCACTGAAGCTACGAGGGAATGCCGGTTACTCCGTTTTTGTTGCTATATTTTTCGATTCAGAACCTAAGATTGAATAATTAAATGAATTTTACTTCTTCTTACTTCTTCTAGTATTTTCTTTTCTATATTTGTGTATAGATTTATACATACTTTTAACATGTCCGTTTTCAAATCCCCAATACAATTTTATAGGCGTCATATATTATTAAGTAAATATCTATGAAAAGTGCAATTTAGACCCTATTTTTTAAATTTATTCCTCTTATCCAGATACTAATGATAAAATCATAATTACAGACTTAAATCGAACGGTTGTAAATGGTAATTCTTACTTTAAAAGATATTTCCCCACAGTGAACAATATGTTCTCGCGTTAAAATGCGTCATTGAATTCCAATAAGAATACATAAGAAAGTGTTTGACACTGTGTAGCAAACAAATTCTTCCTAATTATAATTTTTCCAATACCATTCCTATCTAGAAAGATATCTACTGATATCTGTATATGCATCGTTATATAAAAGGAAATATATTAGTACTTATTTCTACGTAAACCTCACTTTTATAAGAGATCGTAATCTTTAAAATGCATAGTTTGAAGATATAATTGCGTCGGCCTATTGTTAAATGTTGTGACTTTGATAATCAAAATAAAATAATAAATGGAACAGTCATTCCCAAGGAAATGTGCAAAGGACTTGTAGATTTGGTCTACAGGGACTACCATCAGCTGCACCGTCGCTATCTATTAGCAATGTCTAAAATCTCCTCCATTTTATCGGCGATTTTAACTCTCGAGAATAACCAGAAGTAGAGTGGCAATCCCTGAATATACGATGGCATACCTGAAATATACGATGACTTAAGAATAAAATTAAATAAATACAGAGAACGGTAAGAAGAAAAACTTGCTCGAAATGATAAGACTCTTCATACAATATACGTAATATCATAGATTTTCGGTTGTTCCTGGAAACGGCAAAACTTCTAATACTCGCTATTTGAGATCCTAGTTTCTTTGGATTTCAGCCACCACACGTTCAACATTTTGATTATTCAGTTCTTTGAAGGCCTTTCAGAAAGTCTAATCGCTTTCAAAGGATTCCTGGCTAAATTTTCTTTCTTGGTAACAAAAATTCAATCGGTGTCTTTTTCGCTGAATCATTCCCGAAAGACTTTTTTGTTCAAGTTTTTGCGTACACGAGGATTATTCACAGTTTTTTTTTTTTTTTTTTAGTATCTCCTTGCCAGCTGAATATCTTCGCAGGTGGATTTTTTACCCACGTATGCTTAGTAAGTTATCTGCCAATTTATATCAAGGCCGCGCAAGCAGTTCGTGGGATATTTGAAATGGATGGATACTTTCCAGACAAATTACATACTTATACATATCAAAACTAAATTATTAGCAACCCACCAAAAAATATTAACTATTTCAAAATTATTTTTCAATTACTGTTGAATAGAGCAAAGACTTTCAAAAACAGCATTTCTAAATATTATTTGGTTTAAGAAGCTCATAACCTTTTAATTTTCTGACCTTTCACCTATCATAAAAGGAGGCCCCTTTACTTTAAACTCAATTGGGACTCACAACAGACCTCAAATGAATTTTATACATACGATCTATTGATGACGACTTCTCATAGTACCATTCCAGTAACTATTTGACGCGTCCTGCTATATTCTATCTTTACAAGATTCAGATCAAACAAAAAATGTCGTATTGCTGCTATATCTGAACTGGGACGAGCTAGTTCTCATTTTCCTTTCTTCATAGAATTCAGAAGCGGCCCTATGAGTGATGAATTATTTCCCATTCTGTAGTCCCTTTCCCACATGTAAGACGTCGCAAGCCTCTAGGTTATGAATGGGTTCTGACCAGCTACATTGCTTGCTTTCACCAGCCCTGACTTTTGCAGCTAGGACCCACCATGACACGCAGACAAGGATGAATCCTTCTCATTCCCTTCGTAAGAAATAAGTTCCATGCGGTGAGCTACTTCCCAAGAACTGCTGTTATGTGGATGTCTTCCTGGTCACTACAATTCTTAATCTATTCAAGACTAGTGTTAATTTATTATTTTGCTACACACAACCTCATTAACTTTACTGCCTTATCCTCCGTCTATACAACATCAAACAGTAACCATCTAACTTGTGAGACTTTTAGAGCTTATACTGGCTAACAGTTACTATGAAAAGAAAATACTGAGATAAAATTAATTTAAAAAATTCTAAATATACCAAGGTCAAAATTATTAGCTACTTTTGTAAATGATAATTGTTGATCCTTTTTGCTGAATAAGATACTGAAACGGATTTGTATTAATTTTAACAAGTTTTAAGCACATCTCTTCAGGAATCCTAGCCCGTTCTTTGGCGAATCGTTCAGGCTCTCCAAGCTTTGAATGTCTCCAGTTCAACTTACAGATATGTTGTGTAACTTAATTCAGGGTTTTGTATAGGTCACTCAATAGCAATTTGGCTTTCTAGAAATAATTCTTTATTCTAAGCGACATGTTGCTCAGGTCGTTGTCATATTGGAATACAAAACGACAACACAGACCAGATTTTCTTGTTGACTGCTTTAGGGTATTTTTTCAAAAAAAGTTTCTTCATGATTGTTATACACACAAAACTCCGACATGCGGACGCGCCAAAGCACCCACACAGCTTGAAATTACAGCTACTGTCTCTCACTATGTAGTCTATGTCCTATGGTCATATAACTTTCCTTTCATTCTCCAAACATATCATTAATGCCAAGTATCTTTAATTTCATTTCATGCGACCACGTTTCTAGTATGTATCATTTTTCTCCCGGTAAGATTTACCATATATCAATCCGGTCTGGGTTTTCTTTCTGCAGAGAGGTTTTTTTTTTCTTGGTTTCGCAAACTAAACCTGTGCCAGGATTTTCTGACTGACTTCTTTGAGTCTTCAATTCCAAACTAGATATGGAAGGGAAGGGATTCACAGCCGTTTTTGCGTCATCGCCCAGTTTCACATAGAATATAGTTCCACTACCCACCTATATAACGAATATTCAAATGTATAGCAAAATTGTTTGTAAGAGTTTGTTACTGGTTATTATGCTGTCTTTATGATATAGAAAAAAAAATGCCAGAGTGAGGTAACAGATAATGGATACTTAAAACTCAGTTGTCTTGCTACTAACGTATTAAATAACAAACGAAAGCAAACTTGACCATTCAAAAATTATAATTCAGTCAAGGTTAGTTGCATTGTTATTAAATGAATTTTGTTAATAACTATAAAATTAAAAAGAATACACAAGACGGTCCGAAAGTCTTGTCACAC
This sequence comes from Acanthosepion lycidas, assembly GCA_963932145.1. Lineage (NCBI taxonomy): Eukaryota > Metazoa > Mollusca > Cephalopoda > Sepiida > Sepiidae > Acanthosepion > Acanthosepion lycidas. Next base: position 106,785,373 of record OZ010585.1, read on the forward strand.
CTTACCAAAAAGTAATGAAAACAATGGATCACTAGATAATACACAGCATATGTAATGGATTCAGTTTATTCACTTTCATTGATGAAATCAAGGTCCATTGTGATGTATTTTAACATTGTGATTTTGGCAATGCTTAGCTCGGAAAACCATTTTCATAGTGACTTCTTGGTTGATCGTAGCACATATGTCTGTCCTTCATCTGTGAGGAAATTATCGAGAATTCATTGCTATATAGGAGATTTGATATTACATAGCATTTTAGCACTTTTTTCTCTGTTTCCATTTACGTTTTGCTCTGTCTTAATACGTCACTTACCTTTTTTCTGTGTCTACTAAAAAATAAAGTAATGAAAAATACAGGATTAAAATAAATCCTTTAATTCTTTAGAAATTCAAAGTGCAGGACGCTTCGAAATCATGTCACCCCTACCAAAAAGTCATCAGAACAATACAAGGACAAATAATACTGTAATACAAAGCACATGTACTGGATTCAGTTTTATTCACTTTCATTGATGTTGTCACATATCGAGAAGCACTGTATGAACTCATCGTTTTCGTGTCACAAATCTATGCGGCACCATGTCCTGCGTTTTGTTTTACGACGCTGCGCTTTGTTGATTGTTGCAAAGGCTCTCCGAACGGCGTCCTTCAACTAATGTGTATTTTGGTATCGTTCATGTGAAAAGTTCTCCTTGATAATACCCCATAGAGCATTGAAAGAGAAAATTATGTTTTATAGGTTTGACACAACTTTCCGACCACCCTATACATTACTAGCAACTAATAAAAATTCAGCGAATATTTTTTGTTGTTCTTAGTCTTCTTTTGTCTTATTTATACCCGAAAAAATGTTATTTCATCTAAAGAACTGTTTGACTGTTAATTACCATTCTCAAAACTATAGCAAATACCAAAATATTCGTTGTATGCGTGGATACTTAGATCTTATCTCGGAATGCGACGCAGTTATTTCTATTTGCCCACCATTTTTTGTTGTATACAGTTTCTTTGCACATCTCCGTTAAAATTTCATTTTCGAGTAGCCAATATTGAAATACATTTTTAATACTGACAATCCTATATCGCCCACCGAAATTTTCAATCACCTACTATTTTCTGCTCAGTTCCTAATCTCCCAGGCTCAGTTGAAATTGCCTGTCAGGGCGTGATAACGCCCAGATTGGGAAAAACCTGTTCTTTCGTTTTCTTCCTTTGCTAATCTAGTTTTGCAATGTCTTACACTTTGAACTTCTCTCTCCCTTGGAAACAGTTTGTATATCCTTATTCTGTCAGCATCAGCAATTTTTTAAGCAACTCTGTATATATGAGTGGTTTCTCTTATTGTTAAAAAAAAGGAAATTTCTTAAGTGTGGATAATAATTATATTAAATCCTTTTGGACATAATTATATAATTGTTCACAAATATCATAATTCCCCATGTATAATACGCTTTCATCCATAATACGCCCCACAATTGTGCTGAAAGTGTGGGAAATGCTTCTATTGACGCATAACATGCAACCCTTCTTTGGAAATCAAAACCTGTAAAATGTATCCTCCAATATCTTTAAGGCCAGCATTTCTTACTCTTATTAAAATGGTTTTAAACATATAAATCTAATATTATTCTAAAGTAGCTTTATGATAATTCTTAATTTATTTTACATTTGTGCGTATTGCTAGATACATATGATTGTATTTGATATCCTTATCTGGTCGCAATCGCCGAATATTACTATCATATTGTCGTATAGTGGTGAGTAGTTATTTCGCAACTGAAATCAAGATTTTTTGTAGCTGTGCATAATACGCATCCTTAATTTTGCTTATTAATTTTTAGAAAAAATGCATATCATACATGGAGAATGTACACTTTTTGAAGAAGTTTCGTATGTCTAGCAAGGCTGTACTAAAAATGTATTGTTCGATTAAGAAGCACCTGATAATAATTTTCAAAAACGAACTTGTTCGCCAGCCGGTCACATCGCTGATGGTAATCTGATCAAATTTCAAATCTGAATTGTATTATTTTTAATTTGCTTCTTAAAAGATATAACATTCCGTTTAAATACAGAAGGAATCATAGAAAAAACGACTTCAAAGGGATGAATATTTAGGCTTTCATTCTTTTTCGGTTGCTCAAAGTTTACTTATTTCTTTCCATTTGAATTTTATGTACATTTGCCTGTACGCATCTTTATTTGAACTCAATGGCAGACTCCAAAATATTTCTACAAAATTAAAATTTATGACCATATCACGTTGAAACACTAGTTCTTGTACGATCAAGTTAAGCAATGTGAAACTCATTCAGTACCTAGATTTGTGATCGCTTTGGAAGACCAGGCTCTGTAACCATGAATGTGCGAGTGGTATAATCGATAACGGATCGGAATTGAAAATCGAAGTGCTGAGTTCCAATTCCAGTCGGTTTCATTACATTCACAGGGACAAAAAAAAAAACTTTCAAAGTTATATAGCCATCACTTCTCCCCCAGCTATTTTTTCATTCAGCTGGTTCATTAGTAGCATTTGTATCAATAAATCATTATTATCTCCAAAACATTCTTATTATCAAAAATATTTCTGTTTTTACATAGCCTGTAAAAGGTTGATGACCGTAAAAAAAAAAACAAATCAGTCAATCATATCTGTATTATCAATCCGCACATATCTGTCTTCGCTTATTGATATTTACCTCCCTCTCAATCTTTTCATTCGACTCCACTGTGGTAATTTTCTAAGCGTAGCTTCACTGTGACACAAAGCCGAAAGTTTAAGAGGCATTCAATGAGGATCGAACTCACTTTTCAGTTAGAACTGATCTAGCGAGACAACCCTTTAACCATTACACCACGTTGAAATTCTCTAATGACATTCTAAGCGTAGCTTAGACCTGGCACAAGTCCGTAAGTATGGGGCACCCAGTGAGGATCAAACTCACTACACAGTCATAATGGTTCTAGCAAAATATGCTTGCTAACCATTACACCATGTTGAAGTGCCCTAATGATTTTCTAAGGGGAACTTTGATGTGGCACAAGGCCGAAAGTATGGAGCACCTGGGATTGAAATCACAATTCAGTCGTAACTGATGTAGCGAGACAAGCTTACACCATGTCTAAGTGCATATTCTCCCTCCAGCTCTAGTTTAATTAGTAAGACTTGTATGAATAAATCATGATTATCACCAAGATATTCTGACAATCTAAATGTTTTCTGACTTTAAATACCTAGAAAAGGCTGACAAGCCGTAAAAATAAATCAGTTATTTTTTTTTAAAAAAATAATTTTATTTAACAACCGAATAAATTCAGAAAAGTTTAATAAAATCTTTTAATCATCCGATTTCTTAAGGTTGAGAAACATCGAGATTTCATCAAGAAATTATTCGTACTTTTTGTCTCCTCATCTTCCACTTTGCCATTTTCGGCTGAGTTCTATTATGGTGGACATTAATATTTCTGTTTTGATATTTAACATAAATTCCCCATAATTAACCTTTATCGGCAAAAGTAATAAGGTGAACATTTACTTTGTGACTATCTCTGGGATCTCCTGTTCGGTTTCCCTGCAAATAGATATGGATAAACGAATACTTATTTCGAACAGATAAGAATAGATGTGAACAGAATGAAACAGACATGAAAAAAAAAATGATATCAAAAGATAGAAACAGAGTGAAATTGTTATCGATAAGATACTAAAGTTCTCTCACCGTAGGTAAGAGAAACAAACGCTATTATTTTATTTTTAGTTCGCAGCCTTAAAGACATGTCTGCAACGAGACAGTTTGACAGAAATTAAGCGGCTGATTAGATAAACATATAAACATGACAAATTCATAAAAGTTTTCGTATTTGTTCATTATTTTTTACAGTAAGGTTCATCATGTACAAGGCCCAGAGCCAGTCGAGGTAGAGGATTACGTTAAGGGTTAGTATATTTATGGATATGAAAATATGATAACGGTTGACTCTAGAAGTGAACAGGTTAAAATTGTAGTTATCAATGAAACATCCATTTGAGAGCCTATTCCCCAGTCAAGTGGTTCGCGGGAAGAAACTGTTTGAGGGGAAATTCTCGCCGATGGAATACGGGGTAGGTAGAATGTGGGTGGTTTTGCTACAATGTAAGGGGCATGGCGGGTCCTAGCCGTGAATGTTAGCCCTGGCGGTACCAAGGAATATAGTTCGTCTGAGAACTTTTCATGAAAATAGAGATAGAGCAGTGAAAACCCGCCTGTGAGAGAAAGGTGGGAGAGTGGAAAATAATTATTCTCCCACAAATACTCGGAGACACTTTTGAGCTCTATCAAAAGTGAGAACTGGACAGCTCCCTCCCAAATTTAATCACATACACACGGGCGCGCACGAGCAGGCGCGTGAACACATTTACATAGGTGCCTCAACGAGATCACTAAAAACAGAGCATAGCATGATGAAAAAGACGCCAAACTTGACAAAAACAAAATTTTATCGTCTAAATGTTTATGTTATTATTAAGAGGAAAGATAAAAGTATTTTGGGTGTATTTTTTTTTTACATTTTTTAATTGTTCCTGGCACGTCCGAAATTTTCGTTAAAAATCTTGTTTTTTTTTTAGTCAGCAAAATTGACAGATGGAAACCATTTTTTTTTCCATTATATCAAAAAAAAAAAATGAAAATCACACTTTGAAATTCTTTTAAATATCAATTATCATTTTTTGAAAACTTATTTTATTTTAAGAAAATCAGAAATTATAATGTTTATTTAAAATATTTTGAACCAAGCTTAACTTAGCTTCTGCTCCGAAAAGATGTAATTTGAAAATAAAAGAAAGCAGGTCATAAACATTCGCCACACTTGACAGGTGATGAATGACATATTGACGGATTCCGTGAGGATAATTTGTTCTACGGAAGGAGAAAAATGAAATTATTTAGATTTAAGTGAAGAAAATATTTATGTCGTTATTTTTCAGGAAAACTTTCAGCGTTCCGTCATTCCCCACACTGGGTTTTATGATTTTGCGATTATTAGACAACTGATGATTGTAAAAGCGTGAAAGCCATGGCCACAAACTCACATCTACATGCAATTTATATATATATATATATATATATATATATATATATATATATATATATATGTGTGTATATTTATATATATATATATGCAATTTATATATATATATATATATATATATATGTAATTTATATATATATATGTATATATATATATATATATTCAA